>CM070034.1:130322788-130344014 GCA_036250615.1 Ptychadena robeensis | reverse complement strand
CCCTCTCTCTTTCCCCCTTTCTATCTATGTTTAATCTCTACTATCTAGCTCTCACTCTACACCCTTTATATCTGGCTTGTGCCTGAGCCCCCACGATAATTGTGTGTGATATTGTGACAAAATCCCTGTTACATTGTACAATTCTCCTCTCCTTTTTTCAGCCATAACTGTTACAATGTGGTCGCTGGTTTACAGTCTGGTGCACTTTGTGACATGTTTACGTAGCACACGTTTGTGTACTTAATAGTTTTGCAGTGTTTAGATTCGTCATTTACACGTTGTAACTTGTGTTGTAAAGTGCTGGCTGTGCTGTAGTCTAAGCGAAGGGTGCTATGAATGTCATTCTTTTCAGAAAGTATTGGGGGGCTAAGAGGCTGGGGTGCTCATGCTGCAGCTATCGGCAGACAAAGTGCTGCAGTAAGAGCACCTGTTCCTGTCCTCTTTCTATTCTGGGTGGAATGGGATAAAGCCCAGGCTAATTATCAGCACTATTTCTGACCGTCTTAATGTGGAGTATCTGCTCTTTCTAGGTGTCCCTGCTTAATTGCCTTGCCTGGCTGTCTTCATGATGAGTGCTCAGTGATTGGTAAAAACACCGAATTTATTGTATTTAGCAAGAATACAGACAGAAAATGTTGCACAAGTTTTTTGGTTGAAAGAGCACATATAAGACTATTGAGAGTCATTGATCCGAAAAGACACAGAGAACAAGTAAAATCGATTTGAAGCGACCCTCTCGCTCTTTTTTTTCACACCATTCAGAGAGTCCTATTCCATAGGAGACAAAGGCAGTGCCTTGGGAATGCCAGAGAGGGGATGGAGGCTCCAAGCAAACACCTCTCCTTACTAATCTAGACTTAAAATAAAATCTGCTTTATCACTAAAGGACCACGCATGGCACGAGTGGGAATGATGGCTCTTGTGCAGCAGGCTGGATTCGCTCTAACAATCTGCCTGGTCTTAGGGGTTACGATGCCTCACCCTTGACCTTTGGGATCATAGCGGCAGCTATCAATATAATGTGGGCCAAAGTTTAGAAAACCTCTGCCAGTGAACCTCATGGGGTACTTTAAGGAATCCGTAAAAAAAAAAAAGCTTCAACTGATCTTCAAGCATCTCATAATTATCTGACATTGTTAGCCAAAAGAGTTTTTCATAGGCTCAGTGGCTTCCCTGTTAATCAGTTACATCACTGGTATATTCCTAGGGCTTATTCTGATAAACTTTGCTCCAGCTCTAACCTGCAGATTTCAAAGCACAATGGTCGCCTGTCACCAGTGCCACCCTCTAATTGTTGTCATCAGACATGCCAAGCTGTAGGTGGCATAGAAAAACCCCTATCACCTCCAAAGGGCTGTCTCAGGCTGATTATCCTGGCAGCAATTGGTCCTTTACACTAATAGTGTTTCTCATAGTATAAATGTCTAGTTAAGGGACTCTGAGCTCCTGATAGTCAGTTATTTTTTTGTCCTACCTTAAAGTCTATAATTACAGTGTCTTCTTGGATTTTTTTTTCATATTGTTTGAGGAGGCAAAATCATTTGTAATTTCCATTAGCCAGTAAATAGGTAATTAGCATTCAGTGCTGTGTTTAACTTAATTTCTATTAGAGCCAAGGACAAGTGACAGTGAAAGAGCGTTTGTTTCATTCGTCAAATCTGACATACATCTTAGGAGAACACTTATCTTAAAATATATAAAGGGTACGCCTTACAGCATCATCTCTGGGAACAAAAAAAAATCCATTACTTTCCTAGCCTGCCACTGTCTATTTATCACATCTGTAATATGTTAATGTTCCATTCATTAGTTTGGTGAGTATATAATGAATATTACACAGGCCAAGATAAAGCACGTCGTCTTTTCATTGCAATGGCTTTCTTACAGACTCCTCATAGTGGTCTGCTTTCTCAACCAGTGCTATGGGTACCACCTAGGGGGCACTTCTGAAAGGTTCAGGTGGGTACAACCTATTATTAAAGTAAACCCATCCAAACACTATCAAGTTTCACCTTTTGATTTCATCATTTATTGAAGAAATATTTGTAAAACAATATTGTTAAGAAAATGTTTGTAAACAGTGAGTGTCATTGAATTATACAAGGTGACCCCCCACCACCCAGAGATATTGCTGTAATAGAGGGGGTATGAAGTTTATTCTTAGTTTTGGGTAGGTTGCTTAGGTAGTAGACGTGGGTGGGGTGGGAGGGGGATATGTATGACTTATTAAAATAAAGTTATTAAACTCTGTAGCAAGTTTTATTTCTTTGTAGTCACGAGCCTGTATTGGCTATAAAATACAGAGAAGTGTTTGATTGTCATAAGTAAGCATTCTTCAAAACAACTGTTTAAATAAAGGAGGTTAAATCATTAAGTTAAAGTTTTTTTTCCAATTGGGCGCGTGTTTTAAGTCTCAGCTATCCCTGCCCCAAACTGGAAGGTGTAGCAATGCTCTGTATTCCTTCTAAGGAATGAGATGAGAGAGGAGATCACTATACTCTGCAATACCTTGGCTATGGGGATTTTCTTAAAGGCGAGGCTCACATTCCTGACAGGCTGTGTGCTGGCTCTCTCAAACTCTCTACATTTAAAGTTATAGTGTCAAGTTTTTTTTTCCTCCTTGCAAAGCCTGCAAGACTAATAGTAGAACTTCCCTTCCAGCAGAGGATATCCCATTCACCTTTTTCTCCCTGCACCCTCCAGGCTTTTTTTTTTTTTTTACTTTCCAATCAGTTTGTTCAATCGCCTAAAATAAACACAGTAAGGGGAGACTTTGTATTGTCTTTGTACAAGGAAATCTTCAATAACGTGCAAAAAGGGACTCATTTCACCTGCCACAGTAAAAAAGGGATTTGCAGTGATAGAAAGAAGATGCAAGCCATTTGGGACGCAGAGCAAGGAAAATACGTGTTTGGTAGGTCTATTTTATTTCATACGTTCTATCTTGTCTGCTTGCCAGGAGATGTTCTATCTCTTTAACTATCTGTTAACCTGATTAATCTGCTGAGTGTGCTTATTTAGCTGTGAGCTGGGGATGACACTGTGCTGTTTGTGTGTTTCATAGAATGGATGACTGTGTTAAAATGATAGCAGTATCACTTGCAGGGAGCGTTCATCTGTCATAGGCACCAGCAGTAAAGCTCTCCCCAGTCCGGAGCCAGGCTACCCAGAGAGAGGGGCTTCAGCCAAGGCTAACCTTAGAAAGGAGCTTCAGCCAGGCTACCAATAAAGAGAGGCTTCAGCAAGGCTACCCCTAGAGAGAAGCTTCAGCCAGACTACCCAGAGAGAGAAGCTCCAGACAGGCTGCCCATACAGATGGGGCTTCAGCCAAGGCTACCTATAGAGAGGGGCTTCAGCCAGGCTTCCTATAGAGAGGAGCTTCAGCCAGGCTGCCCATAGACAGGATAGCCTGGGCTCTGGCTGATCCCTATCGGACGCAAACCTCACACTACCATCAGGCTAAGCTACAGCTCAGTAAAAGGCAATGTACTCACCGCTGGCTCCTCTGCAGACTGTGTGTTGTAGCCAGGGACAGGTCTTCTCAATGCTGCCTGGATATGAATGGTCCATCAATGAAAGAGCACACTGACTGCATCAGCCCCCCAGACGCATCTCCACCGGCGCTCCGGCTGCGTCCAACACCGCTCATGTCAAATCCTCAGGAGTTAATCAGATTAATATGCACACAAGTTTCTTACTGACGAGGATACGTGAGCCACAAGTCGGTCTCCTTTAAGATCCCATCTTCTTTCCACTGCATGCTTAGTTTTAGGCAGATGAAAGCCTTACACTAGGGGGCAGACAGATACTGTACTTCAGTCTTCAGCAGTTTTTTCCCCCTCTCTCAGCATATGCTCTAATTTAGCACTGTAAATTTTTCAGAGGACCCAACTCTGACAGCCCCTGGTGATTTTCAAAGTGCCACAAGCAAGTGGTTAAAAATGGCATTGACTTGGAAGTTAAGAGCAACACAATGGCACTTGCTCACCCCATTCACAGGACCTCAGTGTGATGGTGGTGAAGGCAGACAGACAGACACTGGGATATAACATACACACACACCAATACACTTCTTTACAAGTGCACACAGGCAGGGCTTCATCATTTACTAGATGCTGATGAGAGTGCACAAGTCACTGTAACCTTTACACTTAGGTTGGACACATCAGTGATCAGGATTTTAACACTTTCAACCATTCTTTTTTTTTTTGGTTGTGATGTGTCTATCTGTGTATGGGCTAAAACACACATATGCCAGAGGCACAATATGTACATATATATATATATATATATATATATATATATATAGGTTATCAGGGAAAGAGGGATGTACTAATAACGTCACAAGGCAATATCACATTTCTATTCATCAATATAACCAGATATTGTAATATTATTACCTATCCTTATGACTCTTGTTGGTACTCTTGTGGGTACCTAAATGAACACACTTTGCAATACTTATTCTATACGCCTTCTAAAGGTGAAGAACTGGCCAGAAAATGTACAAATGACATCTTATTCAGTGTGGGCTCTCTGGACTGCTATTCCCATAGAGGGTAGACAATGGTAGGATACATCTGACACAATGCTGGTATTCATTGTATGGCCTAAGAAAGCAATGACTGGCTTCACAATGATACACGAATCATTGCAGCTCTACACTTGCCTTGGCTTGAGATGAAGTCCTAAAAAAAAAACTTTAAATGTACTAGCTGAGGCCAATACCAAGACCTGAGCAGCAGCTGTGTTGACTGAGGATGATTTTATTATTTTCAAGTAGACTTTACATGGAAGAATGGCACGATATACCTTACTTCTCATATCTCACATAGTAAATCGGTTTGGATTTTTCGTTATTATCACCCAAAACTCCTCAAAGCAGTTGCACATAATATATGTTCCTTCGTGACATGCATTGATAGATATTTCCATTCTTAGAGAATGACTTTCTTTTTGTGAGTGGGATGATGGGGGTTATATCAGTGGAAGATCCAGATTGTATTTCTTCTAATAAAGTAGTGGATCTTATCCAGCGCCAGGTCCCCATGTCATCTATTCTCTCATCTACTGCAAGTGAATGGAGCTGTATACGGGTCTATCTCTGTGGTCACCTATCATACAAATATATCTGTATATCACACCTTCTGCTTTATTATAAATATGAACATAAAACACTACATGTATTCATTTGGTGGCAATGCAGCCATTGAATAATTAGAAAATTCTGAATATATGTATGTATGTCTGTGTGATGGGCAGACATAGGCGGCATACAGAGGCAGAAATCTATCTATCTATCTATCTATCTATCTATCTATCTATCTATCTATCTATCTATCTATCTATCTATCTATCTATCTATCTATCTATCTATCTATCTATCTATCTATATTCATAAATATATAGGCTATCTCCTAATATAAAACATATCATGTACACTTCATCCTCCAAGCTTAGTACATAGCACGGTCTCACTCCATCGGTCAGAACATCAAACACCAGGACTGGGGAATAATATTTCCGCAGCGCTGATGCTAGTGACAAGAAGAAGGGAAAATAACATTTTCCAGCAGTAAAATAATAGACCTTCCCAGGTAATCATGACACTTTGCCTTGTCTGTGCAATTAGGCTTAAACCAACAAGCATGTGTAGCCCTGGCTGACACCACATGCCTGTGCCTGGGCTAAATACTAACCAGGGCTGTGCACTTTCTGATGGTCAAGAGATCAGACAGAGCCAGACTCATCTTCCAGCTCAAGAGTATTGTCCATCTGAACCTTCCTCACCTCCTCCACTGACTGCTCGTCCATTCTGATCTATGTGGCTGCCTATAGAGTGTATAGGAGGGTAGACTAATGCCTAGGCGTAGATGATCACTCATACACTTATTATAACTTCATACCCAAGACATTATTATTATTCACTTATATGATGAGGACTATTCTCGCTTTTATACATTTATTGTGGCTGTTCTCATTATTATACACGTATAGTGACTATTCTCACTATATACAGTTATGAGTATTCTAAGTATTCTACATGACTATCCTCACTATTACTATACACTTCTACGATATTATTACTGTTCTCAATAATATGTCCTTATATTGTGAGGACTATTCGTACTATTATACATTTATTATGACTATTCTTATTTTCATACCTTTAATAATCTCCCCAATATACTCTTATTATGACTATTCCCATTATCGTATACTTATGACTATTCCCACTACCATACAGTTATGCCTATTCTCACTGTTATACGCTTATGAGTATTGTCATTGTTATAAACTATCCTATTATCCTGACTATAATACAGTTATGACTTTTCTCATTGGTATGTGTTAGAACTATTCTCACTATTATAGACATATTATAAATATCCTTACTATTATACAGTTATGACTACTCTCATTGGTATATATAAGAAATATACCCACTGTTATACACTTATTATGATGATGCTGACTATTATACAGTTATGACTATTCTCGTTGGTATATGTTAGCACTATTCCTACTATCATAGACGTATTATGATTATACTGACTATTATACAGTTATGATTAGTCACGTTGTTATATGTTAGAACTATTCCCACTATTGTAGACATATTATAAATCCTGACTATTATACAATTATGACTACTCTCATATAATAACTATGCCCACTGTTATAGACGTATTATGATTTTACTGACTATTATACAGTTATGACTACCCTCGTTAGTATATGTTAGCACTATTCCCACTATTATAGACGTATTATGATTATCCTGACTCTTACACAGTTCTATATGTGAGAAGTATTCTCAGCAGCACGTGAGGATCACGACCCTTCTCCAGGCATGCACACACTTCCACAGAGCTGGATGCCCCTCTCATCACTTTCTAGTGAACTTTGTAAATGAGGTTACGGCAGGACACGGTCACGATAATACTACATGGATTGCTGTCACTTGGGCCATACTATAGAATGGTTGTAGAAATTATCATTATGATGCTGATGAGTTTAATTGCAACCAAAAAAAAAAACCAAAAGAGCTCTATTTGTGTTTGGAGATGGCCAGCATTTGTGGCCTCTTTGCACTGGCCTCTGGCATTGAGGTTTTTTGTTGCAGTTGATGTTATTTCACCTTCCACAACCTTATTGTGTCTGGATGGAGGAGCAGAGATGGAGGAGACTGTCTCTAGGACCGGGCAATGCAGAGGAGCGGGCGCCCTGTACCACTAGGCTGGCCTGACCAATAGGGTGGAAGGGGAGGGCTGGGAGCCCTGACCAGTTAAACACAATCTCTCGCCTTATAAGGAGCGGCGTCTCCATGGTAACGTGTGCTAAGTTGCAGCAGTGGTGTCAAAGTTCACTATATAGAGAGCTCAGTGAGCTGATCGGAGAGACACCACTCTGCCAGCCCTTTCCTACAAATCGCAATCACTTCCTACACCCCCCACCCCCCTCTCCTCCTCTTTAGCATATTTGATCACTTTGATTCCAAGCTCCTGCCTTTTATTTGAGGGTTTATTCTGCATGAAGGATGTCCAGCAGGCTGTGAACTGCTCCTCTTTTTCTTTTTTTATTATTATTATCACTGTTGTTGTTATTATTTGCTGGAGAGAGAGAGTGGACTCTTTTTCATGCTCAGCACAAGAAGAAGAAGCAGGGATCTGAGCAAGTCGTTGCTGAAGAGGCTCCCCTACTGGCTGCCAGCGCTGGAGGAGAAGCAGGAGAGCAGGTCTCCCCCTGTAATCCTTAACCCTTCCTCTGTCTTCATGGCTTTTCTGAATGGCTGACTGTGATGTTCCCAGGACCTGGCCCCCAGCACTAAGTCTGCACCTCATCTCTACAGAGACAACCCCAAGTCTTCTCCTGCACCAGACCACAGCACCCTCCACCACCACCCCGCTACTCGTCTGATTCTTGGCTTATTTTTTTTTTCTTTCCTTTTTTTTTCACCCCCCCCCCCCCCCCCCCCCCCAACCCCCCCTTTTTTTCATATATTAAAGCTGCCTGATCCCACCAGCACCATAAGAAGAAAAAAGGGGAGGAAGCAGATTGGAATCGGTTTCCCATAGATATGGCAATGGTAGTGGGTGCGTGGCGAGACCCTCAGGACGATGTGCCAGGAAGTCAACCTTCACAGCCACCTCCAGGGCAAGGGCCAGGGGCACCGCACACCCCGCAGACCCCGGGACAAGGAGTGCCCTCTACGACCCCTGCCCAGTCCAACCCGACCAGCCAGTCCAGCCAGAATCAGCCAGACAAGCAGCAGCAGCAGCACATAGAGTGCGTGGTGTGCGGGGACAAGTCTAGCGGCAAACACTATGGCCAGTTCACTTGTGAAGGTTGCAAGAGCTTCTTCAAGCGAAGTGTAAGGAGAAACCTGAGTTACACTTGTCGTGCCAACAGGAACTGCCCTATAGACCAACACCACCGCAATCAGTGTCAGTACTGTCGCCTCAAAAAATGCCTCAAAGTTGGCATGAGACGGGAAGGTATTGGGTTTTCATTTGTTTTCCAGTCTTGCCTATTGTTCTAGATTTTCCCCCCTCTTCTTCCCCCCTCCACCATTCACTGTAACTTTCTCCTGCATGGCCGGGCTCCCTACACTCTTCTCATCGCTCCCCAACTGTCATGATTAATCATCAGCTCCCCCCCCCCCCCCCCCCCCCCCCTCCATGCTTTCAAATTCAAATGCTATCTTGTCCCTGGCAGCGAAGTAGTTAACCTATCTATAACATGTCTATATATATTTGTTTAGAGCTCTTGATTGTTGTTATATATAAATATATATTTGATTAGAATTATCATTGCATGCTGCGAGAAAAATAAGACACCCTGTGCATGGAATAATCTGCCTGGCCCCTGTGACCTAGAATGTCATTCTGCACAGGAGTTAAAACTGATTAAGATCAGGACAGTTAGGCTCGTCTAACAGCCTCATTCTCTCCCCTTCCATTAGAAAAATGACTGTTTCAGTGCTGTGTGTTTGTGTGTCCCCTTGTGTGTGTGTGTATCCCCATGTGAAAGTCAAAGGCTTTTGTGATATAAATGTAGACAAGGACAGAAGGCTGCCTGAGAAGCTGCCTGTCTTATGTAGGCTAGGGGGGCTCCAGCTTCCTTTGTGTTCCAGCTGCTCTGACTAACCCTATCCTGTCCCCGAATGTAGCCAACTCCAAACAATACTTCCCCGATCCCCCCTAACAGCCTCAGCCATCCCCTCCAACCTTCCCCTGGCTTCCTGCATGCAATTGTACTGAAATAAACACACCGAGGCCTGCTGACAATTGTCTAGGAAGATTTCTCTCTTGCTGTCTTTTATTTTATTATATTGTAATTATACACTTGTGGGGTGTTTTCTGTTTTTTTTTATAGCAGTTCTATTTTAAAAATGTAAGAGGGACTTCGAGGGGCCGCAGATTTTGTATTTAAAGAAATAAAAAAAAAGGAAGCATAATTAAAATCAATCCGCAATATTATATGTGTAGATGGGAGAGGGAAACAGAAGGACATTATGAGCACATATGGGAGAATAAATTGGATGTCTTCTTCTTTGGGATGTCAGCAGATTTTTTTTTTATTAAGCAAGCACAGCAGTGATATTTAAGCAATTGTGGAATGGCTTTTCTTATGTGTTGTTGTAATTTAATCATAAAAAAAGAAAAAAAAAAACACACAACAACAGCAGAGAACAAATCTGAGCACAGGGAAATAAGAAGCAGAGTTTTTGTTGTTTTTATGATTTGATTTTGTTTTGTAAGAGTGTTTTAGATGTTTTTTGTAGAGTAGTAGACGGCTTGCATGATATGATAGGAAGTAAAGCAGAGACTAATATATATTAATTGTTGCAGTTTCTTCTTTATTTACTGCAGCTGTACAGAGGGGCAGAATGCCACCTACACAGCCTACCCATGGCCAGTTCGCCTTGACAAATGGGGACCCTCTCAACTGCCATTCCTATCTATCCGGATATATATCTCTTCTCCTGAGAGCAGAACCCTACCCGACCTCTAGGTTTGGCAGCCAATGCATGCAACCCAACAACATTATGGGCATCGAGAACATTTGTGAACTGGCAGCCAGGATGCTCTTCAGTGCCGTGGAATGGGCACGGAATATTCCCTTCTTCCCAGACCTGCAGATCACAGACCAAGTGGCACTGCTCAGGCTGACCTGGAGTGAGTTATTTGTTCTGAACGCTGCCCAGTGCTCAATGCCACTCCACGTTGCCCCCCTCCTGGCCGCTGCTGGGCTCCACGCTTCCCCCATGTCTGCGGACAGAGTGGTGGCCTTTATGGACCACATACGAATCTTCCAAGAACAAGTGGAGAAGCTCAAAGCATTACATGTGGACTCGGCTGAATATAGTTGTTTAAAAGCTATAGTTCTCTTCACTTCAGGTAAGACCAATTTCCTAAATCCTCATCTACTAATATTTTATTTAATTTAGTTTTTATTTGCGGTGTACTACTTTGTAGACAGAAAATGTTAAAATAAAGTCACATTAGTATAATAGCACAAAGGCCCTGAGTTCATAAGCCAACTGATCAGAGCATTCCCTGCATTTGTATTCTTCAATCATCTAAGACTTCAGTCATAGTAAATAAAGGCAGTAAAACGGTGATCAGCGTTTAAACCCCCTCTTCCTAGCTCTGGTGTCCCCCAGCAGCAGCCCCCCCCCCCCTCCATGGCCACATTGCCACTTCTCTGGAGGGTAGTTTACAGCCCTGACTGCAGGCTCAAGGCAAAAGAAGACGTTGTTTGTTTAACTCCATGGGCCCGAATCATTAGGATTCCAAAGTGTATTTGTGAATCGGACGAGTTAAGACAGGCAGTTTTGGATTTCACTGCTGAACTGCTGTAACTTTAGACAGAATGCAGCTTTTAGTGCAGAAGTGTGAGGCAAGGAGTCCCACAGTCATCCCACAGCCAGCAAACAAGGAGTGGGGGGCAGGGAAAACACACACACACAAAAGTTTGCAGAAGTAAAAGTTCACAGGGATGATCGTGAAAATGTGCTGTTTAATATGACCACAGCACCACTGGCTGCTATAAACCGGTAATGAATGCATTATGAAATCTAATTAGGATCTAGTGTAGGTTAATCTGGGTGAGGAATATATCTGTAAATAATTAACTCTTCAGGCTAGACATTTTGTAGTAAATGATCATTTAAAATGCACAGGCGGTCCAGTGGTGTCATGTCGATCTCAAGCCCACCTCTGTTTTATTTTATGTAATATATATAAATGTATATGTAATATAAAATAGATACATGATAAACCCACAATAGCCACCACTCTAGACATAAACTCTTAATATTAATATATTAAAATAATAAATTACAAATAATTAAAAATGTCCTGTATTTATTTTCTTAACTATAGCACAGAGAACTCGGCCAGACAGGCTAATTGTATCAGTTAAGTCTGAGCTTAATATTTAATTAGTTCATTGAAATATTATTTCTATGTGCTGTAGTGGTTGCATAGCCACCCAACTCGCCCCCAGCCACCCCTCCTCTTCTTAGTAACTTGGGGGGGGGGGGGTTGCTTGTAGAAAATGTGGTTAGGAATGTAACTGTAGGAGCTCCAAGTCACTGTACTGTATCGATCCACTTTAGTGTGGATTGTCATCCTTTCCAACGTTCACATAATGACACGCTTGTGTGTGTGTAAACCTTGCTTGGAAACATGTTGTACACAAAGTGTGATCTATATTTTTAATCTGTGCTGTTCATTATGTCATATCAATGTGTGACTTAAAAAATTCTACTGAGACTGGGAAGGTTGGGAGGGAGTCGTGCCACTTGTTGGTTAACCCCCTCCATGCCAGGCAGGCTTGTAATAGTTTTTTATTTTATTGCAGGCTCCCCTTTGGTATGTTGGAGGGGGGGGGGGGGTAAGAAATTTGAGATCTCCACAAACACATAAAATAAGTTACCCAGCAAAGCCCTTTTCCCCTGCACATGACTCAAATAATTTGCATGCCATTTTTAATAGCGTGGATAACAATGTCCATGTGCTGCCCTCCAGGGTCACAACCCAGTCCCTGGTCAGAAGCCTTGGCTGATTTAAACCCCTAGATGTATTGTGTGTGTGGTTTTTTTAGGGGGGCCATAGTAAGTGGGGCAGGACCCCTCTGTGTGCCTATGAGGCCTTCTGCAAGACCTGCTCCAGTGCAGAGAAAGAAGAATTGGGGGGGGAATCAGAGTTTGCTTGGCTGATTCTGAACAACCCGCACTGACAAGATGATCTTTTAAAGAGCCACTTAAGACATTTTCACAGACTAAAGAAAAACGTATAGTCCTCCAAGGGAGAATATATTAGACTTCAGAGCGCCATTGTTGTTCACTGGACATCAGATGTGCTCTCGTTTCTGAAATCATTAACAGGCCTCTGCTGAATAACTCTCAGCTCAGCCCAGATCTGGTATGTTGTGCTTTTATTTTTATGAGTTTATTGCTATTGGGGTAAGGGGGTGGTGTCCACAATTTTGTGACAGGGCTACCACCACCACATGTCCTAATCAGATAATGACATTGTTTATTACACTTTTTTCACAGATGCCTGTGGTCTTTCTGATGTGGCTCATGTGGAAAGTTTGCAGGAGAAATCGCAATGTGCATTGGAAGAATATGTTAGAAGCCAATATCCCAACCAACCCACCAGATTTGGCAAACTATTACTCCGTCTACCTTCTCTCCGCACTGTGTCATCTTCTGTCATAGAGCAATTGTTTTTCGTCCGTTTGGTAGGTAAAACCCCTATAGAAACCCTCATTAGAGATATGTTACTCTCTGGAAGCAGTTTCAATTGGCCCTATATGTCCATACAATAAGTACTGAATAGGGGAAAATGGAGGGCAGAACACACACACACACAAAAAAAAAAAGACTTTTGGGGTTGATTGCTTAAGGTTTCTTCTACTAAAGGCTGTTACACGTTTATTTACAGAAGAGGGAAAATTATTGGACTGTGAATTAAAAAAAGACTATGAACTCTCACATAATGCATAAACTGTGTCGTTCAGAACAACTTGCTACATTTTTTTTTTGTAAAAAAAAAAA
This sequence comes from Ptychadena robeensis, assembly GCA_036250615.1. Classification (NCBI taxonomy): domain Eukaryota; kingdom Metazoa; phylum Chordata; class Amphibia; order Anura; family Ptychadenidae; genus Ptychadena; species Ptychadena robeensis. The sequence continues at coordinate 130,330,942 of CM070034.1, read as the reverse complement.
ATATCAAAAGCATAAAAAAACCTACAACAGGAAATGTTTTTTTTTTTGTTTTTTTTTGTAACTCTTTAAACTATCGCTAAAAGAAGTGCATTTATGGAATTGTGGAGGAAATTAGCAAGAAAGTTCTTTTTTTCCCCCAAAACAGTTTTTTTTTTAAATGGTCCTGTGTCTATGTATCTATAGCTGTTTTCTTTCCTTTTTTGTATTTTCCTGGTTCCAAACCAGTTTACTCTGTGGTTCTATAAGTTTTTTTTAAAATATATATATATATATTCTTGACTTAAGAAAAAGAAAACTGTATCCTTAAAATTATATGTTCTGTAAGAATTAAAACAAAGTCCATGAAAGTATCATAGGAAAAAAAAATGGAACTTAAATGTTTTTTTTAAAAAAAAGGAACTTAGGTTGGAAGCGCACTTAGAGGTGATGAGCCTAATTTAATTATTGAACGCCAGATCTGTAATTATAGCCCCAATGAACCACATATGTCTCTTCACTACACAAGCAGAATCTTTTTTAAATATTATTATAATTATTATTATTATTTTATTTTCACGAATAAACTGTGGGATTGAAGTGAAAGGGACGCTGTATCTTAAGACAGCAATTTAACTAAATACAGTTTTTTTTTTGTTTTTTTTTTGGAAAGGGGGGGGGGGGTCAATTGTGTTCTTTGCAGTATTCTCCAAATGTTCTGAAGCTCCTATAACTGTTTGTATATTTGCAAATCCCTTTGTATTATAATTGTTGATATTTCCATTTTTTTTTAAAGAGGAAAAGATACAATTCAAATCAGCATGTCAGATAACACTGTTGGCACTTATTAATAATGTGATTGATTCGGTATCTAGATTTTACAGTTTTGTGTTTAAAACTGAAGGTTTATATATTTTTTTTTGTTTTTGTTTTTTTTTTTAAGTGCAAATTTTTTTTCTGTATACTGTAAAAGTTATAATAACTGAACTGTTTGGTCGAGTCTTTGTGTGTTATATTCCAAGAAAAAAAATGAAAGTATTCAGAAATTAAACTATTATTTGATATCTGAAATCATTTTGGCTGTGACAAGTGTCTTTGAGAATATTAATAATAATTAAAAATACAATTCCCTGGTTGCTTTACTGGGAAGGGATTTAACCTGTTCTGCGTTGGGGACCCACCAAGGCTGGGCTGTGGTGTGTCTGGGTGCAGAAGGGGTTAACCTGGCTCTGTGTACCCCCCCCCCCCCCCCCCCCCCCCCCCCCCACCACTATGTTTGTCCAAACGTGTAGCAGTGTATTTGCATGCCTAATTCGACAGGAAACGCTTAAACCAATGGTTTATCTATGGTTTAAGAGGTGCTGTACAATATTGCAACCCATTCTTAGTAACCCTAATCCCCCCTCGTTTAATTAAAAATGGATTTCCAAGAAAAGGCCCGTACTTTTAAGTGCCTGTAGAGCTATTTTAGCGAAGTATATTGTTAAAAGTATCAAAAAAAGAAAAGTCGCCTGCTTCTATTTTCTGAACTATTTTGTAAATATCTGGTACACACGCACAGGATATTTGAGACAGATTTGTAAATACAGGTCAGTTACTTTCTATTGAGTTTTATTATTATACACCCCCCCCCCCCCCCCCCCCCCCCCCCCCCCCAACCCACCCCATTTCATTTTGCTCATGTGGTTCAAGAACATTTTTTTCTGGTGTCAATTTATCATTGTGGAGCAGAGATGCATCATGGGGCGTTAATTTAGCTTAGAGATGTGAAGGTCTCGCATTAACATAATTTAACATCACCTTTGGTATGAAAGTGTGGCAGTAAGGGCATCATAAAAATTTAAAAGGGCATCGAGTGTTTTTTATTTTTCTGGTCAGTCTACTACTGTCCAGGTGCCAATGCACGAAAAGTCCAGTCGTGCTCCATTAGTTAACTTTTTAGGAGGAATGCTGGGACATGTAGTTCTTGGCCAGCTGGAAAGTTGCACATTGCCCCCCATAGACGCCACCCGTGCACCCATCACCTTATATGCCTCCTGTATGAAAGCTGTCCATTGTAAGACTGACTTCTCAGACGACTATGACTGTGGGCTTGATATTTTGTACCAAAAAAACGGGCCATATTTTCAATACACTTTAATTTCCTTGTAAATGCACGTTAGGGCCGTGGACTTTCTGATTGGGATTGAATATGCACTCATGGATGTATAAAACGCACATACACACACATTGTACATGGCGAACACATACATAGGCATCCATGCACACACTCTGGGAGACGAGAGTGAGCTGAGAATTACATTTGCAGAGTATTGCTGACCTCTAGGTTTAAGTTCCTCTATTGCAAGTCATTTTGTGAGTGTATGAAGTTTTTTGTATTCAAAGTATAAAAAAAAAGAATGAAAAAAAAGACAATTCGCAGGATCTCGTTTTTGTGTTAGCTTGTTGTAAAACATGTGTTGTAAATTGTCATTGATATTAAATTATAATTTATGAATTTGAAAATCAAAAAAGCCAGTCCCTGTCCTTATTCTGTGTGCGGAATGGTATCTGCTGGGAGATTTATGCTCAGCCTATAGACTCCTCTGTAGGTGGATGGTGGCGGTGATGATGATGATGGTTACTCAGAAACAGAGGAGAATGTTGAGTTTGAATGGATGTTTGGATCGTTTTAAAGTTTTCACGTTTAAAGCAAGTTGTCTCTTTCTTGCTGAGTTTAGAACAAAAGACAAAGAAAGGTAGGGGGGACAAAAGAGAGGGGGTGTGTGATTTAGGAGCAAGTTGTGTGAGCTCTTAACCCTTTGTTAGCCGCCCTGACACTCTGCCTGGCCATGGGAGTGGGAGACAAGGGGTTAAATCGCGCTGTTTAAGATTGCAACACTATATAAGTGTTCCTTCTCTCTGGGCTGCTCTATGTCTCCCCTAGCCAAACACGATCTCTGACAATAAAGACCACATCAGAGATCTTTGATCCCCACCATCTCCAATAGGCAAGTCAGGAAGGGTAAAGGGGTATCCTTCCATAAAGACTGATCTATAGTCTACAAGAAGTGTGTGTGTGTGTGTGTGTGTGTGTGTGTTAAAGTGTGTGGGTTTGTGTGTGAGTGTGTGTGATCTGCTGGCACAGGGTGGATTGTGAATCATACAATTTGCTGATGATCTTTAGTGACCACACAGCCAAGCCTCCTTCCCTTTCTCTTATCTGGGCTTAGGGCTTGTGTTTACTCTAAGAGGAATTTTAGGGGGTGTTTTAGTGAGAATCCAAGCGTGTGAAAGTATGCCTTTAAGCTTGCTTGTGACTTGGTGTCCTATTAGCTGAGCCAACATGGCGTCGCTCAGTGCAATACAAGCCTAGTAATACAAAACACATGAGACAAGACAGGCAGGAGGACTCTATGAGCCTCAGCAGCAGGCAGCAGCAGACACCCATGTACAACTGCTGAGACTACCAGCTAAGAAAGGCAGCGTTTTCATCACAAACTTCAATGGCTGCTTTCCATTGTCCCTTATCCCATGGCCACTAAATACAAAAATCAGCCCCTAGGATGGTGCATGGCAATGGTGATCTGATGTGTGTGCCTTGGGAAGGTAAAAGCCTCATTCACACCAGGCTGCTAAAACTTCATGTGAACCCCATAGCATGCTCAGTGAACTTTGGATAGGGTGATCCACATCTAAACTGTTGAGACTTTTTAACCCCTTAGTTGTTAGGCGTTTAATTCAATCTTAGTATTTTAGGAATACTAAGCTTACGAGGTGGGCAAAACACTGGTAAATACAGAAATGCTCATAACTTCTAATTATAAATTCTTCTAGGTTGCTTATTGGGAGGGATTGTACATTTAAATGTTTAGCTGAAGTCAATTATTAAATAAAACGAACAGAATGCTTCATAGGCTGATGATCTAGCCCCGACAGTTGGAAAGGGCATAACGGGCATGAGGGTGGCATGGGAAAATGTGAAGTGCTGGGCCTCTCTCCACAGAAGGTTATACACGAGTGGGCTGACTGATAACAGCCGGCAAGCAGAGACTCCATTATGTAAAACACACAGCTTCCTCACCTGTTGGAAAGTTATAAATCTTATCATGTCTGTGATAAGACAAGATAACAGGCCAGGTAGATTTTACTTTACAATTCCACCGCACTGCTTTACAGTTCAATTAAAAAAGATGAGTGTTGTGTTATTGCCACTTGTACAATAAAACCGAACAAGTTATCTTAACCTGAAGTCGATAAACTGTAATGATGCCAGTAAACTAGGAGCCTAATAGCCATTAATTAATATTGTAATATAAAAAGACACGTTGGTTGACTACCAGGATTCTTCAGTAAAAAAAAGAAAGAATGTCCCAATGGGTAGAAGTCTCAGAAAAGAAACATGCCAATGATTAGCTAAACAAACACATCTGTTTTCTTGGGTTTTAGTTGGTTAATTACAAAAACAGGGGCAATTTTTGTGAGACTCTGCCCCCCCCCCCTTCTCACCCCTCTGTTATTTCAAGGGGACTCTGCTCCATCCTGGCAATATTCATTTTATTGGGATTACCGATGGGAAATGAGAGTTGATATTCTTTTTAATGCAAAGCTTTATCGTCGTCCCCTTTAGAACAATATTTTTCCAGCAAGCATCCCTCGCAGAAAAAGGAGGGGAAGGAATTGCAGGGAACTTAACAGCAATTTGAATCAAGGCTGCGCTGGGCTGATCTCACTTGACAGAGCGTGTGTTCAGACAGGACTGTATAATTTGCAGCCCTGCTCCTTTATTAGAGATGGCCAACGAACTAATGAGCTTTCCCCCAGCACAATGTCAATAGTATTTATTTTCTGCTAGAAACTTTTTTTTTTTTTCATAGTACAAGTATTTCCTTTTTCAACCCCAAATTCCGCCGATCGGTCTGATCACTAAACTGAGCACACGAGTTCACTGATCAGCTTGAAGTCATTGTATCAGTTGTCAGTGAGTTACAAACAATTCATCTTACATTTCTAGAAGTGTTACATGCAGTCTGGGTGAATATTAGATGCCATCTTATTCCTCCTGTAGACATGCTCAGAAAGAGATAAATCCCCCGGGGACAGTACAGGCCAGGAGCCAGACTGTAACCGACTGATAATTACACATGGACATGTGCATGCATGTGTGTGTAGTAACCCATGTATATGTTTATACATGTGATGATGTGTGCATAGGTGTGCTTATTTATTTCTCTCTATATATGTAGTGTGTGTGTGTGTGTGTGTGTGTGTGTGTGTGTGTAGTAACCCATGTATATATTTATATATGTGCATAGATGTACTTACTTATTTTTATATATTTATATATGTGTGTGTCGTGTAAGTGTACTCACTCATTTGTGTTTACTCATTCATTTGTATAAATCTATATTATATTATGTTTGTGTGGGTATATCCACTCATGTGTGTGTTGGTGCAGTAACCCATCTATATATACTTTTACATTTGTGGGTATGTGCATAGGTGTATTTACTCATTTGTATATATTTTTATATGTGTGCGTTGTGTAGGTGTACTCACTTATTTGTGTGTAGATCAATACATCTGTGTGTGTTTATTAGTGGTGTAGGTTTACTCCTTCATTTGCATATATTTATATACTTGTGTGTAGGTGTATCCATTCATGTGTAAGTGTAGTAACCCATGTATATATTTATATATTTGTGAGTCTGTGCATAGGTGCACTTACTCATTTGTATATAGTTATATATATATATTTGTGGGTGTGTGCATAGGTGTACTTACTCATTTGTATATAGTTATATATATATTTGTGGGTGTGTGCATAGGTGTACTTACTCATTTGTATGTATTTATATATGCATGTGTTGTGTATGTGTGCTCACTCATTTGTGTGCATTTGTATGTGTTTGGGTGGAGTAACTTATGTATATATTTATATATTTGTGGGTGTGTGTGTATTGGTGTACATACTCATTTGTGTGTGTGTGTGTGTGTGTGTGTGTGTGTATCTGCGAGTGGTGTAGGTTTACCTATCTATCTATCTATCTATCTATCTATCTATCTATCTATCTATCTATCTATCTATCTATCTATCTATCTATCTATCTATCTATCTATCTATCTATCTATCTATCTATCTATCTATCTATCGTCAATGGTATTTTTTGTGACATCTTATTTCTAATAACATCTTATATAGGATTCTGAAACATCTCACATATATGTATATGATCACATAACCAGGTCATAGGGTGACCATTCCAAAAAAAAAAAATAAAAAAAAATTCCCCTTCCCCAAAAAAAAGCTTTAACCCATTAGTCTCTTGGTGGCTTTTCTCGTTTGAATATTCATCTGAAGTTTGCTAATCTTAGTTGTGATATAAGACAAAGATGTCAGGAGAGACAATGAGGTGGATGGTCAGTAGTGAGGACCCCCCAGTACCCCCATAGCTGTGCCCTAGACATGTGTAGTGATTGTCTGAGTCTCATCAGCCTCCAGTTTTCTCTGTGAATGCCTTTTCCACTCTCTCTCTCTGTCTCTCTCTTTCTCCTTCTCTCTCTCTCCCCTTCCAGTAAATTGGTTGGTAGTGTTCGTCTTTATGTTCTGCCTATAACTAGGATGTAATCAGGCGCCGCATGTCTCTCTCTAAAAGCATTTAATAAATGTCTATTAAAGCGCTACGAATGTAAGATAAATTTAGTAGCCCTGCTTCCTCCCTGTATCCGAACAGTAATGATGGATTTACCTACAGGGATTCTCTTCCAGCACAGTCAGAGGTTTACTCCAGAAATGCGAGCAGTAGTAACTACCCACCCAAATACAATTATTTACAGCCAAATTCTTCCCCACCTTCCTCTATCTGCGGCCCCCTTTACATTTCTCAATCGTCTTGCATGCCTAATAAAAATAAGCAGAAAAAGTGCCTTTTTACAGGTCTTCTGGGGGTATTTTGATCAGACTGTTATTTTACACAAGCTGTTTCAAGATCTTTTTTTTTTTCAAACCCTATCTCCATAAAGTCTTTTTTTTTTGTCATTCCCTCTATTAGATTTTATAGAGTTACAATTACCCCAGCCCCTCTCCTTCTCTATTTATTTTATTATCTTTATGAAGGATAGGCATCGCTGGCCTTAGATTTCATTATGTCTTTTTTATTTTAATGGCATTTTACTGTTTATTAAGCGCTAATATGCTGTCAGGTCTCCATTGCGAGCCTGTTTTCTTGTTTTTGCCCGCCCGACGCTGTTTCTTGTTGTAGCGCTGGCATAGGCAGTAGCGGTGTTGTCGCCATGGGTAGGAAAAAAAATAACGATTAAAAAAAATAACGGATTTCTAATCAGGTACAATGAAACTTTTTTTTTATCTGGCTTATATTCCCGATGTACAATTTGAGTGAAAACGATGGAGGAATATTAAATGAATTTATCATCTCTTCTTTGTGTGTATAAAAAGCACCTGTGATTCTGTAATTGTATTTAGCCTGATCTACCAGTGGCATGATTATCTTTTCCCAGAAGATTTTTTTACTTCTATTATTATTATTCACCGTTTTTTTTTTTAGATTTGTCTTAAAATAACATTAGTAGTGTCGATAAATGCAGGTTACAGGAGAGGAATTCTGATTAAGTGAGGCACATGTAATATCGCCAAATGCTTTTCTAAATATAGTTGTTGTTCATTATCCAATAGTTATCCCTAAAAAGTGTTCTTTTATGGAACATGCAACTTGAGGGAGGAAAGCAAAAACGCAGGGTTGTAGCCAACGTCAAAAAAAAAGGAAATTCAGAAATTATTAAATAATTTAACTATATCAACTGCATTCAGTAATGTCTACATTTTGTGTGAATTAAACATAGGATATTGTGTGTATTTGTGTGTATGTGTGATTGTGTATATATATATATATATTTTTAATTTTATTTATTTTTTTACTTTTTTCCCTCTTATCTCTAATCACACCTACAGATTTCATTGAGATATCTCCTTACTTTGCCTGTCAGTAATCTTTGTCGCTTCTAAATGAAAGGCTTTTAAATGGACTATTGCACTCAGCATGCAGCTCTCTAAATGTTAGAAAATTGTGCCATCTACCAGCTATACCCAGTACTGACACATCCAGAGACCTCCAAGGACCTTCAGCCTAACTTTAATGCTACTGTGTCAAAGGCTGGGCTCACAGAAAGGCTTTTGGGGGG
>CM070034.1:130310296-130321273 GCA_036250615.1 Ptychadena robeensis | reverse complement strand
CCCCCCCCCCCCCTATTCTTACACTCCCAAACTCCTCTCCTCAACTTCAATATAAGTCCTTTTGAGTAGCTTCCATGACTGGTTGGATGATTCCAAAAATGTGCAATATAAAATGAAATGTATAATATATATATGCCCCCTGTCTTCTATAGGGTCCGCTCCCTTTGTGCCCAGTAATAGCAGTCTGATTGGCAGTTGATGGCGGTCTCACGTGAAGGATGGCATTAGTTGGTGTTCTCAGTCTGTTGGTTTTATGATTGTATTTATGTATTTTGCTTGTTGTGGAGTCCAGGCAATGATGGGTGTAATTGATTGACATGATTCCCCTTCTGAAGGGAAGACGTTTATTTCCATTGAAGGCCCTTAAACATTTTTTCTTTCCCCCTCTCCATCCACCTCCCCGTCTCAGATTGGCCATAATGCTTTCTAGGGGAAATGAACCAAATGAAGCCTCTCAAACAATTATTAACGACTATTAGAACGCTGATGATTCTTAACTAAGAACAAAGTTGTAAATTGCCACCTTCTCTGAAATATTTCTGGCCTGTCATCGCCGAGGTGATTAATGTCCCCACATTCACAGGCGGTGCGAGCCCTCCTCGAGTGGTCAGTGAAAGCGATCTGGAATCCGGCGCATCTCCAGCTCCGGCAGGCGCGCGCTAATATCGATCGTCCTATGTACTATCCCCAACAATGCCGCAGACCTGGCTGGATGCACTAATCTATCACATGACAATATAGTTTGCCATCTTCTATAACATTCTTGTTTGACCCCGTGATTGCCAGATCCGGCTTGTTAGAAATAATAATTAAAAAAATCCCGGTATTTTAAAAGTAAAATATTTATTGTAATGTTCGTGTCACGTGGATGGTGACAAAGCTTCAGTGTTCCATCTTAAAATATGCAAATTTGAATGATTTATACTGCTATTTGCTAAGGTTGTTTAACGCGCTGCAGACTAGGAGAATGATAGGCGATTGGTACTGCGCTACACCGCTGTTTGCGCTATAAAGTTGTCCTAATCGGTTTACCCTTTAAATGTCCACGTGCCGCGTGATGATATTTATGAAGCTGCGGTAATATTTCCTCATGGCTTTGTCTAATCATACAGCGCTCGGGCGCTTGGCGCAGCGCTAAACCTCGCTCATCAATAGTACATTGTGCGATCTGTAATAGAGGAAACAGCGCATGTTATCAGAGCAAAGAGAATGGGACTCCACACAGGGAGAGACGTGTCAATAGGTTAAGCATGTTAGCAGGTGTGTCACAGCCTCGAATGATCATTTGATAAATAGAATTTCTATGGCATGTAAGCAGGAGAATATGTAGCACAAACTATAGGATACTGCGCGTTTCTTCTACACAATCTGCGGGACAAAAGATACACAAGTTGTGTGTGCCAGGACTGGGGGGCAGTAATTATAGAGATGAAGAAGATGGTAGTGGGTACTATGGCTGGAAAACAAAGACTGTGATTGGGATCTAGAATGTAGGTAGTGGTGTCACTGCGAAGGTGTCACCGGGGTCCCAGGTGCAGTGAGGGGGGACACCTGGAAGCCCCGCCCACACTGGAACATTTATTTCTCTATTAATGTACTTAATTCATGGAAAATAAATATTATTTACTCTCAGCCAAGGAAGAGCTCTTATCATAAAAAAGGATACAACTGCCAATATATATATAAATTGGTGTCTGTGTGTAAATATGTATTGGCATATAGAAATATTACAAGGTAAAACAGAGTTGTGTATAAGGTATAACTGTCACAGCATTTGGTTCATTCTGCAGTCTGCATTTTTCCCTTATTACGCCTAAAATAAGTAATCATATAGAAAATGGCATACAATGGATTTCTCTGGACGCTTTTCCTCTGCCATCATTTCCCCTGATTTGGGTGTCATTTAGAAAAGTAATATTATTTTCCGTTTCCGATAGTCTTATTGTCTGTATGGTGAGAACACAATATTCTGGGGTACACGACTGCATCACCCCCTTTTATATTTTATATATCACACATCTGGCATTGGAGGGGTTAACCCCCTTCCCAGGACATTCATAGGAGGTTTGTATGTATTTATGGCTGATATTCCGGAGTTTTATGGGGTGATAAAGTGTACAGTAATATACACAATTTCTCGAAGCTGCTGCTACAGTCGGGGTTCTGGCTAATGAATGTGGGTCCATGTGCCGGCTATAGCTGTAGGGAAGTACAATGTATAGCTGGTGTTCGTACTAACACATAGCAGGGTGTCTCTTTGTAAATATGGGAAATTCTTATTTGTTTAAATTTGGCAGCTCTGATCTCCTTCTTATGATGATTCCTCTACCACAACCATTGTCCTATGTATATGTATATAATTATATAATATATTATATATATATATATATATATATATTTTCACTAGTTTCGTGTTTGTTCTTTTATATAGACCTGGCCAGCTCTGCCTCCTTCTAATGCCTGATTCATCACCCACATCCATGGCCTTCCATTGTCCGCGGTTACATATATTGTATATATATATTATATATATATATTTAATATATGATATAGATATCTATATCTATCATGATATATATCTATATCTATATACTCTCTCTCTTCCTCTGCTCTTCTCTCTCGCTCCACTCGCTCGCTCTCGGTCGCTCTCTTCGCTCTTTGTGTCTCCTGTTCTTGTGCAGGGTTGTCGGCTGGCTGTCTCGTGGTCCCGCATTTTTTTGCGGGGGTGCCCTTCCGGGGGTGCACTTGACACAAATTAAAACCGGCTGTTGCCTTTACCCATCCCTACTTCCCCCTTTTCCCCCCTGGCCCCATGATTCCCCGTTTCCGGCTGTCCGCACTGCCCTTGGCCGCGCCCCTATCTCTCCTACATATCGCTTGTGTGGTAACTCTATCTCCGCCGCCTCCGTATAGCGGCTTGTGTTCCCCGTTCGCGGCCCCTTCTCGAGCCCCCCGACCCCCCTCCCGCCTTGATCCCTCTGCCCTCCATTAAGGTATCCCTCCCTCACTCACCGCCTCTCTTTCAGTGCACGTGCTCTTTCTTTGTTCGTGCCTCTTTCTTCCATGTAACGGCGGTGGGGGGGTGGAAGGGAACGAGGGGGAAGAAATACCAAGAACATGGGATAAAGAGCCGGGCTCGTCCGGCGCCTGCAGGGGTGTGCTGTGTGTAGTTGAGGAGCTAGTAGTGAATGTATCAGGTGTAAGTATCTTATATATCTATCGAGGCAGGCTAAGGGTGTGCCGGCCGTGTTCGAATGGCGTGCAAGGGTGCCTGCCTTGTGTTCTTGCTTCACACCTTTAGTCATTAGCAAGCCCCTCTGGCTACATGTTTTGCATGAGCGAACATTATGACACAGTTGTAATACAACCCACCTATTTGCTTTGCATTTCTTCTTCGAATGTAGAAGGGATCCCCACCTCTAACTTCCTACCAAGAGTGAGTGTGCCAAGAACTCCGGAATTTCCTCTGGCTGGCACTCAGCATCGAGGTCTGGACAACCACAGCTTGAAAGTTCATTCTTCTAACACTGGAAGGCTCATTTAAGGAGCTCAGCACTACAACACACTTCCCCTCTACCTATCTCCCCTCTGCAATCCTATAGCTTTTATTATATCATGGAAACTTTTTTATTTTATTTTAAAGCAACACTTATTTATTCTACCTCACTCACGATAAATAGATCGTAAACTCTAATGATATTAATAAAATCAGGTAGCAGCTTTGGGACTGTTTATTCTAACACTCTGCATTATCTGCTACATCCACCTAAACGTTCTCGCTTTTTTTTTTCTAATGAAATCTCGCTATCCCAGCTAATTATCTCTCTTCTCAACAGCATAAACCTGCCAGCTGAATTCCTTCATGTAACTGGCGTTATTAGTGAAAAAAGAGCGATGAGATATATCTGGCTTTGTTGCATTACGCAGTGTAATTACTCTGCCCAGCGACCGGCTCTATCGAAATCCCCTTTATATTTGCATCGATTCCAGCTTTCTATATCATTCGGTTATTAGCTTGAAGAGACAAAAAGATATAATTTCCGTGTCTATGTTGCCTAAAAATCGATCGTCCAATAACTCCTTTTGATCACCATATCCTAAATTCTTAGCGTTTAATACTTGAATATAAATGAACAGGCGATTGGATTTCATCTTTCGAGGTGAAGTCCCTGTGTGGAGTGGAAACTGCTGACAGAAAAAAGAGAATGTTTTTCTAGAGGCCTGGGAAAGGACTAACTTCTAAATGTCGAGTCCTATTAGCTGGCTGATTTTGAAAAGTAAGAGTATTGAAAATCAAGTGTTCGTGAATTGATCTTTTCTCTTCCTCGGTGCTATTCCCGGATGTCAGCCAAGGTGCGCTGCGACGGTGGCTCTATGGGCCACCGAAGAGCAACAATCATTACAGCAGGCTTTGTAGTGTGAACTAGACAAGTGACAATGGTAGTATATACACTACGGGATCACAAACCTGCCTGCAATATTTTATATTCATACCCCAAAAAATAATCTCCCTGTTCATAAATACACTAAAGACGCCTAATTGCCTCATAACGCACATGCACAGTTGCTCAAGGTGTACACGTGCCATACAACCTTTTTATAATAAAGACATTAAAAATCCAATAATACAAAGCCCTCTGGGTGGTGTCATTTGTTTTAATTCTTTATTTATATTTAACAATCACAAAATCAGAAAAGTTTCATGAAGCCCGCCTCTTAATAAAATCACAATGGTAGTGAACGCAATGAACTGATAAATTTATTTGGTGATTACACGAACAATATCGAGAAAGTGTATTCGAACATATATAATTTGGCTTAAGCGTGTATATATATATATATATATATTATATTTATATATAGAGAGATAGAGGAGAGAGAATTTACTTTTAATATATCTTTGCATAAACTTTTATATATATACTGTAGTAACATGATGTTTCTTTGGTCTTAAATATTCGGGGAATACTATACACATAAAATAAAGAGTGGGAATGAATATATATATTATATATATATAGATCTATATATATATATAGATAACTATATATATATGTATATATATTTTATTTATTTATTTATTTTTTGGGGTGGGTGTTGGGCAGGGGGGAGTTCCGTGTGTTTACTCTCCTCAATGCATAGTGATTGACGATTAACACATTATCCTCCGATTGTTTTGCAGCTAATTGTTTCCTTTCTACATTAAACAAACTCTTGGTATCGATCTTTGTGTTTTATACCGAGCCCGGGTGAAGAGGAAATTTTTCTGCTTTAGACTGAATGGTAAACAAATCGTATAGCACATGCACATATGTTTCTATAGAACATTGTTGGCTTGACACCATAGGCAGGTGTAATCTGCAGTGAGTTAGGAGGAAAGTCAATCGAATGATTCCTCCTGTGAGCTCTTCATTGCCCCACCTAGAATCCTATGAGGTGCGCACATTCCTCCGGCAATTCCTAATCGGCACAATTTGGTGACAATAGACTTAGTAACGTTTGTAATGTCTCAGTCAATAATAACACCAGCCAAGGAGAGAGAGATGGACGGAGAAGTACAATGGAGATACAAATACGAATACATTGTCAGAGAAAACGAAAAATATCATCTCACCCTTATCAAGAATGTCTACTACACGGTGATATTTGTGTCTGACAAATCCATCATTGTCCTGTAGTACTCATTGTCCCCCGATCTCCTACTCCAGACATATACCGACTTTCCCATCCCTGAGATAAGGCTCGGCCCAGGCCACAACAATGACGGGGTACCGGAGGATGCTTGTGATCCTGGTACCTGCTCCGAAGCATCACAATATGAATACTCAATTATTATAATCATTAATATGATTACCATTATGAAAATTGTATTATTTCATCTTAATGTTATTATTCATAACGTTAAATTCACTTACAATCCCTGATAATATTACCATCCGTCTATCAAACCTTATATAATAATACGAATAGCAATAGCTTCTTTCTTTCTTTCTTTCTTTCTTTTCTTCATCCTTTCTTTCTTTCTTCTTTCTTTCTTTCTTTCTTTCTTTCTCCCCTCCTTTTATTGACCCCTTTGTCCCCCAGTTTATTTTCCTCTTCACCCCGCGCTTTCTCTCCTTATCCCCCCTTTCTCTTTTTTTTTCCCCCCCGAATTTCTTCGCCACTCTTTTTCTCTTTATTTCTCACCCCTCTACACCCTATTTTTCAGTTTTCTCTTCTTTCTTTTTTCCTCACTCACCCTCTCTCTCCTTCTCTCTCCCCTCCCTTCTTTCTCTTCTATCTAATTTTTCTCACAATCACTGTGCAGGGAATTTATGCTCTTAGTTAATAACACGCTAGTTTATGTAAAACTCTCCTCCTCCCGCCAGCCTCCTGATACTTGGCTGTAATTAGTTTAACTCTCGCCCCCTTGAATGAAATAATTATTTTAATCCACAACACATCCACACCAATCAATAAGTGACACTTGACTGCCACGCTCGATTTGTTAAAATTGAATGCGTTTTTTTGGTTTGCCTGCCTGGTTAACCCCTTGGATGCAGGCCGCCTACGGTGGGACGTTGCTATTGATGATCCAGCCCAGGGTGTCCCAGGCATCAGCCTGCTGTCACTTGTCATCTGGCCCCCATTGTGGTCAGGCTTAGTCTTAGGCTGCCGGCCGGTAGTGTGGCTCATCCACATAGGTCTGGTGTTGAATAGCTGTCCATTCATTACATCGTCTGGTCTAACAGGACATCTCAATCTCCCTGGCAGTCTGTGATGGAGCACAGACTCCTCCTAACGGCATTAAAAAACACCCACATCCAGCTCCAGCTGTTTTCCTTCTGCCCCAAACCCAAACCATTCCCATCACTGGTCCCCATTCACTACTAATGTGTCACCTCTGAGCGGTGTCACCGGTCACGTGTGTGGACATGACCATAGGTAGGGGTAATCCCCCATAGAGAACACCGCAGGGGGCTCCACCTCCACCTCATCCGGAAACTCTATCAGTATTAAATTAGTGCTTCAAACTTGGTTTAAACCTGCTCACCAATAATCTATACTGCTAATTAGAACATAACGTTGAATTCTTCCGATTGGCTGACTAAACATGCACATTTATACCATTCCATGTACATGTGGCTTGTACACAATCTTAGTTTAGAATTAAAGTCAAAAATGTTCTAACCATAAAATTCTTTCTCTACTAATTACTATTATAAATAACATAAAATATAATATGTTGATGTTTTTTAAAAAAACTTTTGATCAATAAGATCTGTAGTGAACTGGAATTAATACCGATGAGAGTACGATTATGATATTTAAAAAAACTGTTATGTTAGGGGTAAAGGGGTTTATTATAAAAATAAAAAATAACAAAAATACTGCAACATTCCCATATATTAAAAATATACATAAAAATTTAAATATAGGCTAAGCTCAAAATCGGGAAAGTGAAGTGTATTGTATTTATTATCACATTTCTAAGTTGGTGGTTTGTGTGTGTGTGTATATATATTATATATATATATATCATATATCTATATATATATATATATATAGCCCTTATATAGCCAAGCCTAAAACAATTACAAGGGTGATTGTTCATATAATATGATATATATATATAACTTTAACTTTGTTTTTTTTTTTTTCTTTTTTTGTTATTGAAGTAAAGATAGAGGCCGGCAACCCCATCATCACACCAGATGCTCCCCGTTTGGAGATGGTGACCATATAAGAAGGAAGAGGAAGTCTTCCTATATTCGCATTATCAGGGTCAATTTTTGGGACCCCTCGCCCCTCGAAACATATATATTTTTGTTGGGGTGCTACATTGTGCGTCTCACTGCTGGTCTGCGCCTTGACACACAAGTCAGCACCTCTCTGTGTAATTGAGAATTTCGATAATTTACTTTCTTACTATTACTTTCTTTCAGCTAATACTCACAGGGGACAGAATCCAGTAATCAGTATTATAATCCACTATAATCACTGGGAACTGGCTCCAGGCAATAGTACAATAGTCTAATGCCAATAATAACCAGTGTGATCCTTTGCACTTCTGGATCACGGCCCTGATTAATAACTAACCCGCAGCTCTCCGTAGAGCAGGCATGCCGCCGCGCCCTTTGATTTAGACCGCACCAGAGCCCTTTGATTCTGCTCCATGGGGCATTTCAAACAATTAGAGCTGTCTGGGTGCCGGGCTGTGCTGGTGGGTGGTATAACAAAAGAAAAGCAGGTCTGGGTCTGGCGATACAGAATGCGTTTATTTTAATTTAATTTTAACGCTGTTTGTAAATGGGTCCCTGATTTTTAAGACATTGGAGAATGTAAACTTTTGCTGGGGGGTTGGGAACCATTAAATCGGTGGTAAGCGGTGCCCTATTTCAGCTTACAATGAGAGATGATTGGATGGTGGTTATTGATAGGATGTCATTCATAACAATTCCATATACTGAGTCAGTACAATCCAATTTCTGTACATTTTAATTAATTTATTAGTTTAATTATACACCTTTTTTTTTGTTATTTTATAGCCAGACGAGCAACAATCCCAGGGCTTGCGGTTATATTGGATACATTTACGTATTGGTATCACTAAGAAGGATGACGGATGCAGCACATCCCATATAACGGTAACAAGAAGGAGATCCTACTCAATCAAAATAAAATAACAAATAAATAAACTTTTCCTTTATTTATTTTATATAAACTTTTTCCTTTTATTTTTGTCCCCTTATAAGATCCTGATATCTAATTTTGTCATCCTGATATCCTGATCCGTTGTCCCCCTCCCTTTTGCGCAATGAAGAATGATGTGTAACGTTGTCACCACCCCGTTTTTCCAGGTCCTGTTGGCTACATGTTGCTCCACTTTCCTAAAGACTTTTGGCTATCGCATGATCAAAAAAGAAATCAATTTCATTCAATTCAATATCATAATTCATCAGCTTTGGATCGAGTTATTAACACAAGCTCATTTATTACAGAATATTTCTATATATGTTTTTCTGCTATACAACGTTTGCAGACCAAAAACATCTGATACAACAAACAATACAACACGTTTTGCAGCACCAAGTCTAGGAATTCATTAAAAACCAAGGAGATACACAATACAGAGCCATTTTGGAGCAAAACATTCAGTAAAAGCAGACTTGTCCACGAATCTGCCACGAAGCTAGCCTAATCTGCATCCATCTATGCCCATCTATGGCACTATTGGCTAGTGGGAAATACATTTACCCTATCCAAGAATTATTCTATAAAACTGGGGGATAACTGCCCTCTTGATGTGTCTTTAAGGCACAACGACCTTCTAACAAATGGTTATTTAGATATGTTTATAGTGACCTAGCAGTATATGCTATAAAGTGACCTATTTCGTTGGCTGTGCAATATATTGCCCGAGTATTATGTGCCTAATAAGGACAAAAGTTATATCGTTATATAGTGACCTATATAGTGACCGAGTATAACGCTTTGCATATATAGTGTACCTAGTATTAGTTGCTACATATCTATGTGACATAATATTATTTCATGGCTATCTATTGACCTATATTTATGTCTATATAGTGGAACATCATATTATACTAATGCCTATATATATATTAGTGGTGCCCTAGTATTATGAGGTGCTATATAGTGATCAAGTATTTATGTGCTCTATAGGGTGATTGCTATATAAGGTGACCGCTAGTCTTAATGTGCGATATAGTGATCAAGTATTTGTTTGCTATATAGTGGACCTAGTATTATGTGGCTATATAGTGATCAATATTGTTTGCTATTAGTGACCTATATTATGTGCTATATAGTGATCAAGTATTGTTTGCTATATCGTGACCTAGTAGTATTATGTGCTATATAGTGATCAAGTCTTGTTTGCATATATGACCTAGTATTATTGCTATAATAGTGATCAAGTATTGTTTTGCTAAATATAGTAGGGACTCTAGTATATTATTTATGTTCTATATAGTGATCAGTATTATTTATAAAATGCATATATAGGTAGAGGCCCGGTAAGTATTTAATGTGCTATATAATGTCCTAGTATTATGTGCTATATATAGTGACGGTATACTATCTGTGGTGCCATATAGTGACCTAATAGTATGGTGTGCTATATTAGTCATAGGAGTAGGGGTAAGAATAATTATAGAGTATAAAACTAAAATATAGAATAATAACGCACGTAACAGGGTCATCAATCGTCTTTCCCTACTATTACGGGCTATATATGGCCGAGTATCATGCTGTCTATATATTGACCTATTATTATGGGCATATAGTGACCTAGTATTATGTGCTATAAAGTTGACCTACTATACGTGCTATATAGTGGCCGAGTAAGAATGCTGTGCTATATATTGACTATATTATGGGCTATTAAGTGACCTATGTATTATTTGCTATATTATAGTGACCGAGTATAAGCTGTGCTTTTCAGTGACGGGTGAGTATACTTGCTTTGCCATATAGTGAAGTTCCTAGTATTATGTGTTATATAGTGACCTATATTATGTGCTATATAGAGTGACCGAGTATAATGCTGTGCTATATATTGCCCTATTAATTATGGGCTATATAGGTGACCCTAGTATTATGTGCTATATATATTGACCGAGTATAGAGGCTGTGGCTTTTCAGTGACTGAGTGAATGCTTTGCCATATAGTGACCTAGTATTATGTGTTATATAGTGACCAGTTTTATGTGCTATATATAGTGACGCGAGTATAAGGCTGTGCTTTCAGTGACTGAAGTATAATGCGTTGCCATATAGTGACCATTATTATGTGTTATATATTGACCGAGTATAATGTTGTACTATATATTGGAACAACATATTGACTTACGATATAGAGGCAGAATGCTGCGCTGAACTACAGACATATTTCATCTGTGCCCTATGGAAGCCTGAATATGATGCTGACAATATCTTGTTTATTATTGTGTAATAATGTTCTGTATTGAGGTG
>CM070034.1:130296671-130310271 GCA_036250615.1 Ptychadena robeensis | reverse complement strand
TAGATAAATAGATAGATATAGGTAGATATATAGATATTGTTGTATAATGTATTGTGAAGGGTGGTATGGCTGGATGTATATGTGGTACAGATTTTTTTTGAGGGGGGTGAACTTAAGGGGGTGAACTTGAAAAAAAAATTAAAAAATTATGTTTCATTTAAAAAATCACTATTCACCATTTCCAAAATGGCACCATGAATTAACCGGTTCAGGATGTAAACATTACATTGGACGAGCCAATATATATAATACATATAGATTGTGTGGTTATATCTCAGCAGCATAGGTGTAGAGGGATTGTGTTACAATTTAGAGGTACCTTATAGAGCACCCATACACCCGCATCAAGGAATTGATCCCTCTGCCATACATTAAGGTATCAATAAATCAATAAACGACCCTCATCATTTCAGTGAACGTGATATTTATTTGTTAGTGAATATTTATTAAATTTAACTTGCTTTTTTTTTTTTTGAAGGAACAGATTTTTAATAAATACCAATAAAACATGTGAATAAAGCCGGTCCTGCGTCCTGCGCCTTCATTGGTGTGCTGTGTGTAGTTTGAGGGCATGCTAGTAGTGATGTATCATGGTGTAAGTATATTATATAATCATATCTAGGCAGGCTCAGTGTGTGCTGCCGTGTGCTAATGGCTTGCAAGTGTGTCTGCCTTGTGTTCTTGCTTCAAACCTTGAGTCATTAGCAATCCCCTCTGGCTACATGTTTTGCATGAGCGAAACATTATGACACAGTTGTAATACAAACCCAACCTATTTGCTTTGCATTTCTTCGTCTGAATGTAGAAGGGATCCCAACATCTAACTTCCTACGCAAGAGTGAGTGTGCCAAAAACTCCGGAATTCTCTGGCTGCACTCAGCATCGAGGTCTGGACAACCACAGGCTTGAAAGTCAATTCTTCTAACACTGGAAGGCTCATTTACAGGAGCTCAGCACTACAACACACCTTCCCCATCTACCTATCTCCCATCTGCAATCCTATAGCTTTTATTATACATGGGAAACTTTTTTATTTTATTTTAAAGCAACACTTATTTATTCTACCTCACTCACGATAAATAGATAGTAAACTCTAATGATATTAATAAAATCAGGGAGCAGCTTTGTGACTGTTTATTCTAACACCTCTGAATTATCTGCTACATCTCAGCCTGAAAACTTTCTCTTTTTTTTTTCTAAGAAATCTCGCTATCCAAGCTAATTATCTCTCTTCTCCAACAGCATAAACCTGCCAGCTGAATTCACTTCATGGAAATGGATTTATTAGTGAAAAAAGAGCGATAGAGATATATCTGGCTGTTGCAGTAACGCAGTGTAATTACTCTGCCCATAGACCGGCCTCTATCTAATGCCCTTTATATTTGCATCGATTCCAGCTTCTAATATCATTCGGTTATTAGCTGAAGAGAAAAAAAAGATATATAATTTCAGTGTCTATGTTGCCTAAAAAATACGATCGTCCAATAACTCCTTTTGATCACCATATCCTAAGTTCTTAGCGTTTATTACTTTGAATATAAAATGAACAGGCGAGTGGATTTCATCTTTCTAGGTGAAGTCCCTGTGTGTACTGCTGACAGAAAAAAGAGAATGTTTTCTAGAGTGCCTGGTAAAGGACTACTTCTGAATGTCGAGTCCTATTAGCTGGCTGATTTTGAAAAGTAAGAGTATTGAAAATTCACAAGTGTTCTGTGAATTGATCTTTTCTCTTCCTCGGTGCTATTCCCCGGATGGCAGCAAGGTGGCGCTGCGACGTTGGCTCTATAGGGACACAGAAGAGCAGACAATAATTACAGCAGGCTTTTGTAGTGTGAACTATACAAGTGACAATGTATGGATAATACACTACGGATCACACAACCTGCCTGCAATATTTTATATTATATACACCAAAAAAATAAGCTCCATGTTCATATACAACTAAAGACCCTAATGCCTCATAACTCACATGCACAGTTGCTCAAGTGTACACGTGACATACAACCTTTTATAATAAAGACATTAAAATCAATAATACAAAGCCCTCTGGGTGGTGTCATTTGTTTTATTTCTTTATTTATATTTAACAATCACAAAAGCAGAAAAGTTTCATGAAGCCGCCTCTTAAATAAAATCACAATGTAGTGAACGCAATGCAACATGATAAATTTATTTGGGATTACAACGAACAATATCGAGAAAGTTTATTCGAACATATATATTTGCTTAAGCGTGTATATATATATATATATATTTATATTTATATATAGAGAGAGAGAGGGAGAGAGATATTTACTTTTATATATATCTTTGCATAAACTTTTATATATATACTGTATTAACAGTGATGTCTTCTTTGGTATTAAATATTCGGGGAATACTATAACACATTAAAATAAAGAGTGGAATGAATATATATATATATATATATATATATATATATATATATATATATATATATATATATATATATATATATATATATATTTATTTATTTATTTATTTTTTGGGGGTGGGTGGTGGGCATGGGGGAGTTCCCGTGTGTTTACTCTCCTCAATGCATAGTGATTGGACGATGATACACGATTAGCCTCCGATGTTTTGCAGACTATTGTTTCCTTTCTACAATTAAACAAAACTCTTGGTATCGATCTGCTTGTGTTTATACCGAGCCAGGGTGAAGAGGAATATTTTTTCTGCTGTAGACTGAATGTTAAACAAATCGTATAGCAGCATGCACAATATGTTTCTATAGAACATTGTTGGCTGACACCTCCATAGCAGGTGTAATGCTGCATTGTTAGGAAAGTCAATAGAATGATTCCTCCTGTGAGCTCTTCATTTCCCCACCTAGATCCGATGAGGTGCGCACATTCCGCCGGCATTCTAGCGGCACAATTGTTGACAAATAGAATTAGTAACGTTTTAATGTATCAGTCAATAATAACACCAGCCAAGGAGAGAGAGATGGACGGAGAAGTACAATGGAGATACAAGACGAATACAATTGTCATAGAAAACGAAAAATATCATCTCACGCCTTATCAGAGAATGTCGACTACACGGTGATTGTGGCTGACAAAAGTCCATCATTGTCCTGTAGTACTCATTGTCCTCCCGATCTCCTACTCCAGACATATTACCGACTTTCCCATCCCTGAGATAAGGCTCGGCCCAGCCACAACAATGGACGGGGTACCGGAGGGATGCTTGTGATCCTGGTACCTGCTCCGAAGCATCAACAATATGAAATAATCAATTATTATAATCATTAATATGATTACCATTAATGAAATTGTTATTATTATCATCATTAATGTTATTATTCATAAACATTAAATACACTTACATCCCTGATAAATATTACCATCCAGTGCTATCAAACCTATATAATAATACTAATAGCAAATAGCTTTCTTTCTTTCTTTCTTTCTTTCTTTCTTTCTTTCTTTCTTTCTTTCTTTCTTTCTTTCTTTCTTTCTCCCCTCTTTTATTGACCCCCTTTGTCCCCCAGTTTATTTTCCTCTGTCACCCCGCTCTTTCTCTCCGTATCCCCCCTTTCTCTTTTTCCCCCCCAGAATTTCTTCCCACTCTTTTTCTCTTTATTCTCACCCCTCCTATTTTTCAGTTTCTCTTCTTTCTCTTTCACTCACTCCTCTCTCTCCTTCTCTCTCTCCCTCCCTTCTTCTCTTCTATCTAATTTTCACAATCACTGTGCAGGGAATTTATGCTCTGAGTAATATAAACGATAGTTTATGTAAAAACTCTCCCGCAGCCTCCTGATACTTGGCTGTAATTAGTTTAAGCTCTCGCCCACTGGAAGTGAAATAATTATTTTATCCACACCAATCAATAAGGTGACACGTGACTCCACTGCTCGAGTTGTTAATGCGTTTTGTTTGCCTGCCTTGGTTAACCCCTTGGAGGCCGGCCGGCTACGTGGGACGTTGCTATTGATGATCAGCCCAGGTGTGTCCCAGGCATCAGCCGGCTGTCACTTTGTCATCTGGCCCCCATTGTGGTCAGGCTTAGTCTGAGGCTCCTGTCGGTAAGTGTGCTCATCCACAGAGGGCTGGTGTGAAGAAGCTGTCAGCATTCATTACATCGTCTGTCTAACAGGACATCTCAATCTCCCTGGCAGTCTGTGATGGGAGCACAGACCCTCCTAACGTGACATGAAACCCACATCAGCTGTTTCCTGCCCCAAACACCAATACATTCCCATCACATGTCCCCATTCACTAATGTGTCACCTCTGAGCGGTGTCACCGTCACGTGTGTGGACATGACATAGGTAGGGGTATCCCCCATAGAGAACACCCGGCAGGGGCTCCTCCACTCTCAGCGGAAACTCTATCAGTATTATTAGTGCTTCAAACTTGGTTTAACCTGCTCACCAATAATCTATACTGCTAATAGAACAATAACGTTGAATTCCGATTGGCTGACTACATGCACATTTATACCATTCACAGGTACATGTGGCTGTACACTAATATTAGTTATAATAAAGGCAAAAATGTTATAACATAAAATGTATTCATTACTATTATAAATAACAATAAAATATATGTTGATTGTTTTAACTTTTGATCAATAAGATCTGTAGTGAAACTGGAAATTAATAACGATGAGAGTACGATTAGTGATATTTAAAAAAACTGTTATGGGTAAAGGGGGTTTATTATTAAAAATAACAAAAATACTGCAACATTTCCCATATATTTAAAATATAGGCTAAGCCTAAAAAATACGGTAAAGTGAAGTGTATTTATTGATCAGCATTTCTAATGTGTGTGTTTGTGTGTGTGTGTATATATATATATATATATATATATATATATATATATATATATATATACCCGTTATATAGCCGAGCCTAAAACAATTACAGAGGTGATTGTTCATATATATATATATATATATATACATTTGTTTTTTTTTTTGTTAGGGAAGTAAAGAATGAGAAAGGCGCAACCCCATCAGCACCATGATGTCCCCGTGTGACCATAGGAAGTCTTCCTATATTTCGCATTATCAGGTCATTTTTGGACCCCCTCTCCCCTCGAAACATATATATTTTGTTGGGGTGCTACATGTGCTGCTCCTGCTGGTCTGAGCCTGGACACAAGGCAGCAGCATCTCTGTTAAGTGAGA
This sequence comes from Ptychadena robeensis, assembly GCA_036250615.1. Taxonomy (NCBI): domain Eukaryota; kingdom Metazoa; phylum Chordata; class Amphibia; order Anura; family Ptychadenidae; genus Ptychadena; species Ptychadena robeensis. The sequence continues at coordinate 130,305,114 of CM070034.1, read as the reverse complement.
ATTTCTATAAATATTACATTTCTTTCAGCTAATACATCACAGGGACAGAAATCCAGTAATCAGTATTATAATCACTGGGAATGGCTTCCAGGCAATAGTACAATATCTAATGCCAATAATAACCAGTGTGATCTCTTACTTACTGGATCACAGGCACTGATTAACCCCATCTCTACCGGAGAGCAGCCGCCCAGCCCTTTGATTCTGGCTCCATGGGTCATTTAACTGTCTGGGTGCCGGGCTGTGCTGTGGGTGAGGATAACAAAAGCAGGTCTGGCGATACAGAATGCGTTTATTTTAACGTGTTTTGTAAATGGGTCCTGATTTTAGACATTGGAGAATGTAAACTTTTGATGGGGGGGGGAACCATTAAATCGGTGGTCCCTATTTCAGCTTACAATGGAGAGATGATTGGATGGTGGTTATTGATAGGATGTCATTTAATAACCAAATGTCCATATACTAAGCAGTACAATCCAATTTCTGTCACATTTTACCTTTTTTTATTTTATAGACGAGCAACAATCACAGGGCTTGCTGGTTATATTGGAATACATTTACAGTATTGGTATCACTAAGGATGCAGCACATCCCATATAACGGTAACAAGAAGGAGATACTCAATCAAAAAATAAATAAAAAATAAATAAACTTTTCCTTTATTCCCCTTATAAGATCCTGATATCTACATTTTGTCATCCTGATCCTTTGTCACCTGTTTGCGCAAATGAAGAATGATGTGTAACGTTGTCACCGGTGTTTCCAGGTCCATGTTGCTCCAATTTCCTAAAGAATTTTGGCTATCGCATGATAAAAAAATAAATCAATTCAGCTTTGGATCGGGAGTTATGAACACAAGCTAACATTTATTACAGAATATTTCTATATATGTTTCTGATACACGTTTGCAGCACCAAGTCTAGGAATTACATAGGAGACAGCAATACAGAGCCATTTTGGAGCAAAACATTCAGAAAAGCAGACTTGTCCACGAAGCTGGCAATCCATCTATGGGCACTAGTGGGAAATGACATTTACCAAGAATTATTCTATAGAACTGCCCTCTTGATGTGTCTTTAAGCACAACGACCTTCTACAAATGGTTATTAGGATATGTTATATAGTGACCTAGCAGTATATGCTATAAAGTGACCTATTATATTGCTGTGCAATATAGTGACCGAGTATTATGTGCTATATAAGGACAAAATATTATACGTTATATAGTGACCGAGTATACTGCTTTGCTATATAGTGACCTAGTATTATGTGCTACATATAGTGACATAATATTATTTCATGCTATATAGTGACCTAGTATTATGTGCTATATAGTGACATAATATTATAATATGCTATATAGTGGCCTAGTATTATGTGCTATATAGTGATCAAGTATTATGTGCTATATAGTGACCTAGTATTATTTGCTATATAGTGATCAAGTATTGTTTGCTATATAGTGACCTAGTATTATGTGCTATATAGTGATCAAGTATTGTTTGCTATATAGTGACCTAGTATTATGTGCTATATAGTGATCAAGTATTGTTTGCTATATAGTGACCTAGTATTATGTGCTATATAGTGATCAAGTATTATATGCTATATAGGGACCTAGTATTTTACTGTGCTATATAGTGTCCTAGTATTATGTGCTATATAGTGACCGAGTATAATGCTGTGCCATATAGTGACCTAATAGTATGTGCTATATAGTGACCTACTATTACGGGCTATATAGTGGCCGAGTATAATGCTGTGCTATATATTGACCTAGTATTATGGGCTATATTATATTATTGCATAAATGACCTACTACTACTATTACGTGCTATATAGTGGCCGGTATCATGCTGTGTCTATATATTGACCTAGTTATTATGGGCTATATAAGGTGACCTAGTATTATGTGCTATATATGTTGACCTCTTCGTGCTATATGTCCTAAGTGCTGTGCTTTTTCAGTTGACTGAGTATTATGGCTTTTCCTTTTTTTTGCTTTTTGTCCATATAGCTGTCTTTTCATCTTTCTTCTTTCCATTGTATTCCTATTTTGTTTATATAGTGACCTAGTATTATGTGCTATTAAGTGACCGAGTAATAAGTGCTGTGCTATCATTTTGACCCTAGTTATTATGGGCTATATAGTGACCCTGTATTTGTGCTATATATAGTTTGACCGAGTATAGGCTTGTGCTTTTTTTTCAGTGACTGATTATAATGCTTTGCCATATAAGTGACCTAGTATTAATGTGTATAAATATAGTGACTCTAGTATTTATGTGCTATATCTAGTGACCGATATAAGGCTGTGCTTTTCAGTGACTGAGTAATAATAATGCTTTGCCATATAGTGACCTAGTATTATGTGTTATATAGTGACCGAGTATAATGTTGTACTATATATTGGGAACACATATTGACTTACTATATAGAGGCAGAATGCTGCGCTGAACTACAGACATATTTCATGCTGTGCCCTATGGAAGCTGAATATGATGCTGAACAATATATTGTTATTATTGTGTAATAATGTTCTGTATTGAGGTGGAGGCACGTTATATAGGAATATTTTTTAGTAATTCATAATAGCAGAATATGATAGTGTGCTATATTGTGCAGAGCTTTCATTTGTACTATATTACATAGTGGCACCGAATACAGCGGTACTATATAGTGGTTACATATGATGTTGTTCTATACATTGACAGAGCATTAAACTGCTACAACTTACTGAGAATTCTGCTATGAAGTGCAGTCAACTTTAGTGTTATACGGTATTAGATATAAAGCAAATAAAAGCTGGAAAATACAATGTTTTGCTAAACATTAGCAAAGCTATGTATCCACAATATGTTGTGTTATACAGTTACCGTGCTAGAATATAAAAGGGCTATATATTGGTGGAGAATAAAGTATTATGGTGACAGAGTGCTGTGCTATATGGTGACACAAAGTTATGCTTTACTGCAGACTGTTATGTAGTGCAGTATAAGATCAGAGAGCAGGGCAGGGAAAGCAGACAGTTATGATGTGCTTTTTCTTATTCTTTATAGTCGAAGGAATATATTGTTCTATATAGTGTCAGATATATATATATATTTAGAGATATATTTATAGTGGTAGTATAGTGGCAGAGTAATATATTGTGCTGTATTGTGACAGATGAATATATATTGTGCTGTAAAGTGGCAGAGGTATATATATTGTTCTGTGTAGTGACGGAGACATATATATTGTGCTGTAAAGTGGCAGAGGTATATATATTGTTCTGTGTAGTGACAGAGGCATATATATATTGTGCTGTATAGTGGCAGAGAAATATATAGTGTGGTGTAGTGGCAGAGGAATATATGGTGCTGTATAGTGACAGAGGGATGTATATTGTGCTATAGTGACAGAGGGATGTATATTGTGCTGTATAGTAGCAGAGGGATGTATATTGTGCTGTATAGTGGCAGAGGGTTATATATTGCTCTGTGTAGTGGCAGAGGAATATATTGTGCTGTGTAGTGGCAGAGGCATATATACTGTGCTGTATAGTAGCAGATGAATAAATATTGTGCTGTATAGTGGCAGAGGTATATATACTGTGCTGTACAGTAGCAGAGGCATATATACTGTGCTGTATAGTGACATATGAATATATATTGGGCTGTATAGTGGCAGAGGAATGTATATTGTGCTGTATAGTGGCAGAGGAATATATATTGTGCAATATAGTGACAGAGGAATATATATTGTGCTGTATAGTGACAGAGGAATGTATATTGTGCTGTATAGTGGCAGAGGGATATACTGTGCTGTATAGTAGCAGAGGTATATATATATTGTGCTGTATAGTGACAGAGGAATGTATATTGTGCTGTATGGTGGCAGATGAATATATATTGTGCTGTATAGTGGCAGATGAATATATATATTGTGCTGTATAGTGGCAGATGAATATATATTGTGCTGTATAGTGGCAGATGAATATATATATTGTGCTGTATAGTGGCAGATGAATATATATATTGTGCTGTATAGTGGCAGAGGAATATATATTGTGCTGTATAGTGACAGAGGAATGTATATTGTGCTGTATAGTAGCAGAGGTATATATATATTGTGCTGTATAGTGCCAATGGAATATATTGTGCTGTATAGTGGCAGAGGAATACGGTATATATTGTGCTATATAGTGACAGAGGAATATATATTGTGCTATATAGTGACAGAGGAATATATATTGTGCTATATAGTGACAGAGGAATATATATTGTGCTATATAGTGACAGAGGAATATATATTGTGCTGTATAGTAGCAAAGGAATGTTTATTGTGCTGTATTTTATCTATTGCTAAGTATTATACTATCATGTGTATTATATGGTGATGTGTAGGGGCAGCCTCTGCTGTTATAGAGTTTCACCATATTGTATATATGTTCTCTTTGGCTAATTCTGGTAAAATTCTTTAAATGTAGTAAAATAAACAACAAACCCGGCCTGACCACCTATCCAGATATATATGGTCCTATGAGTAAATATTACACAAGTACATGTGCAGTTAGCACAGTAGGAATGGCAGCACAAGAGTTTAACTCTTTCGGAGCCTGATATCTGAAACAGATTACTTCACCAGGGCTTGGTACAGGCTGTCAAAAGTTAGACATCAAAGCCTGTCTGCTATATGGGAATATCTTAATTACTAAATCACAAAGGTGGGGGAGAACCCAGCTTTGGGTGAATAGAGGAGAAGGGGGTGGATTGGAGGGGGGGGGGGGGCGTTGGTGTTACTCAGTTTAGTAATCTGCTGATCTATTTCTTTTTGATGAACTATTTTACAACCTCAGCCTGTTCCTGATTACTTTGGCCATCACTCTCTCTCTCTTCCCATCATCCTGCTGAACTTTAAGACTGGAAGGAAAGCGTCACTTACATTCAAATCATTTTCCGTCTTTCTTTTATATCAAGAAAAAAAAAATGAAATCTTCATTCTTAGATTAGGCGGTCTGGTTTCTCTATCAGTAAAGGGGATGAGGTTCCTTGGACTATAATGGGCCAATTGTAGTCGGTATGTGACCCATAAAATGTGGAGGTGACTATTCCGGCTATGCTATGTAATTATGCAAAACACTCTCTATACAGACTTGCCATCTGATCTAATGACAGTCCCCAAGGTCTCTTTTCAGAAGGGGAGGGCCCACATAAAACAGAAACAAGCACTAACTAAAAGTAGCCATTGTCCTAATAGCATGCTAAGTCTAAATGGAGACCATAAACACATATAAACAGCGGGCAGGTACTTTCCAATTAACTTACACTAATTGTAAGTTTATTTTGTGGGCTCCTAAAAGAGGCAGGTGCATAGACCAACAAAGACACAACTTGCTGCCTAATTACAGAACAAGCAGCAAACTTTCCAGCCTTGCCACTCCAGCACAAGGCTGCTCAGCATTTACCTTCTATTGTATTAACAGGCTCATTAATCATATTTAAAAGTGAATTATGTTTTTCATAAAGGGAAGGAGCCCTGTTCCAGCTTATTTATAGCGCACTGGCTATGAGGTCAGGGTATGATTCCAGGGCATGGTAATAGAAAGCACATGTTATAGACTGCGACATTTTACACGTATATTATGGGGGGAGGGGGTGCAGGCTGCTTCCATGTCACCTTATTACAAGGAATCGACAAAAGCCTGAAGAATAGCTTTCCTGCTGTAAAATCATTTTCGGATGAGATACAAGCAATATTTCAACCACTTGTGGGATTTCGTATATACATTCCTGCATATGATGTGTTCAGAGAGGGTGATTTACTAAAGGGGTGTACCATTCGTGAACCCCAGTTCGCTTCTGGCGTCAGCTGACCTCACATAGCTGAGGTGTGGAGTCAACTGGCTGGCTTTTCAGGTCTGAAACTTTGATCTCTTCCTAACATATAACTATATAAACTCCTCCAAACAATGTACCTAAGATGCCTTAGTGCAAAACAGCTTACATTGTAATTCCATAAGTAGTTATGTCCCTTGCACCCAATTTTTTGTAAAGTGCTGACTTATTTAATATTTACAATTATGATGGTAGAAAACCCCATTATTGAAACATATCTTAAACCCCACAGTGAAGCCATAACTTCAAGCTCTTTGGAACTTATAACTTAGTCTTCTAATTAAATGCAAAATTAGACCCCCAGTCAGACCCCCATCTAGAAATAGATCCCTTAATAAAAAAGTGAAATACATAGCTAGCACCTCATATCAAAACCATAGCTGATATCAATTTATATATTGTAACTTAGGGATCCCTTAGTAAGAAAGCATATTGGAGTAAACAATGACCGAAACTACAGTGTATATATATATATCATAAAATGTACCTTATACCACGTAATACGTGTAACACCCTTAATAAGTGTTTCCTTAGACTCCTTAGTGCAATATAACATGGCCCCCTTAGTGTTATATAACTTAGACCCCTTATGTAAAACATAACTCCCTTAGTACAGTTTAACATAGACCCGTTAATACAATATAACGTAGACCCATAGAGACCACTAGAGCCCTTAATTTAATATATTTAGACCCCTAGTATAATATAACGAGTCCCTTTAATTACAGACCATTTCTGTAATATATTTAGACCCCCTAGTACATTATAGTTAGTCCTCTCAGGATAAAATAACTTAGACCCCTGAGTACAATATATACAGACTCTTAGTACAATATATTTAGAGCCCCTAATGTAATATAATAGACCCCTAAGTCTAATATAACTTAGCTCCCCTAGTACGATATATTTAGACTCCCTAGTACAATATAATAAGCTCTCTTAGTACAATATAACTTAGACCCCTCAGTACAATATATTTAGACCCCCCTCATGTAATATAATAAGACCCCTTAGTACAATATAACTTAGCTGACCTAGTAGAATATAGTTAAACCCCCTATTACAATATAACTTAGATCCCTAAGTATAATATAACATAGCCATTAGTTAGATTAGAACCATATAACTCAGACACCATAGTACAATATAATATAAAAACTTTGTACACTATAGTTAGACCCCCTTAGTACAGAAAATTCAGACCCCTGAGTACAATAAAATTAGACCACCTAAGTGCAATATAACTTAGACCCCTCATTAAACCATAGTTTAGACCTCCTTATTTAAACATTAAACTGTAACTTCAGTTGGACTGAACTTGCAAAACTTGAACCCCAGGATAAGGATCTTTATCATCGGCCATGTGTATGTCACTGTCATATAACAAACGATCCATATCCTGGTTGGTTCGTTATTTGTATGACTCAAGCATATTACATATAATAATGACATGGTGGGAAGTTTGGAGATCATGTTTAATAGCTTCTGGTCTTTTTCTGTGTTTGTACACATCACACACACATCCTGTAATAGTTCATATATATTCTGCTTATAGTCTATTGATGATTATAGAAGACTTCTGGTGGGGTCTGTGTAACATTGTAAAGAGCAGCCAAGGCTCGGATCATAATAATAAGGTGGACTGGAAATTAAAAGTCCATATTTGCATTTTAATGCAGCCAGCAGCATCCTTCTCACGCCTGTGCTTTAGATGTGTGAGGCGGGCAGCAAACATTCCCCTTCTCATCACATAGAGGTGCAAATCTGGGCAGATATTAGCAGAAATGAAGTGCTGCCACAGCCACAGATAGACAGCTCTGCTCTTGTCATGGGGTCACGATGCCTCAGATTGCTTCTGGAGCTCTTTTGAAAAATTCACACAACTGAAAGCTTTAGTGCTATTAGTCGGAGGACACATCACTAGTATCACATTCAGCAGCCGCTTCTGTGCGCACTTTCCTCGCAGCCTCCGAGCGTTTTCTCCATTCTCCTCCACTGACACACTTCTCATCCCTGAGATGACAAGGATGGGGAGGAAAGAAAGAGAAAATTGCATCTGCTATTGTAGCGACTTTCCAATCAAAGAGGGCTTTCTACTTTATCTGTCGGGGAAAAGAAGCTCAGGGAAAGAAGAAAAAAGACAAAATGAGTTTTGTGTTTCATAATTAAACGTCCCACCCCAAATCTTTTCACATCAGACCCCCTCACACACTGAATTCACTTTGTCTCATGCTGGGGGGCTGCCTGTGATCTATTGTACATTTCTATTTGGCGTTAATACGGTCATGACAGTGGGCAAAAAATAAAAATAATTACAAAAAAAACTTGGGAAAAACTCGTGTGTGTTATGTACTAAAAGTTGCACTTTCATGCAGTAGTAGTCATGGTGGATGGATGAGCGCACTTTAATGTTTGGCGATATATTGCGCCAAAATCTCTTTCTAGAGACCGTGGTGCAAGTGTGTAGACGAACAGATACTCATATAAAGACAGATTGACCAATGGATTGGAGATAGATAGATAGATAGATAGATAGATAGATAGATAGATAGATAGATAGATAG
>CM070034.1:130261296-130280801 GCA_036250615.1 Ptychadena robeensis | reverse complement strand
TGATAATGGGCAGTTTGTACAGGAGAGGAGTGCAGAGGGCATGATAATGGGCAGTATGTGCAGGAGAGGGGTGCAGAAGGCATGATAGCCAACAGTATGTGTAGGAGAGAAGAGCAGAGGGCATGATAACAGACAGTAAATGGGGAGTATGTTCAGGATTGGAGTGCAGAGGGTATGAAAATAGGGAGTATGAGCATGTGGTATCATAGGTATGACAAGGGGCATTCTATGAAGGAAAAGGGTTGAGGGGACATGGTAATTGGCAGTATGTACAGGGGAATACTGATTGCTATGGTATTATAGTGGGCAGTTTGTGCAGAAGAGAGATGAACAGGGCATGGTAATAGGCACTATGTGCAAGAAGGAATGCAGAGAGCAGGAAAGTGGGCACTTTGTGGCAGGAGAGATATACAGCCGGCAACAGTTCTGGGAGCTCCAATGTTCTATATAGAGTAGACAAATTAAACAATACTACATAAAGATGATACGTTTTCACTATTCCCGGCGCCATGACTACTGTTGCCATAACTTTAAATCAATAATAAAACAGCAGTAGCTGTAAAAATAATAACAATGACAATGATGATTTGCATAATTATCTGTGTAATTATTGTTATACTTTTCTTTTATTAAGACTATTTTCAAGTTTGCACTCTACAATAGCAGTTCTTGTAAAATCAAGAAAGTATTCAGGAGGGACTGGTTTGCATAATATATTTTTTGCATGCTGGGAAAAATGTTATATAGATGTGTAGATTACACAAATGGGAATCTGTCAAAATAAATACCAAACGTGTGATTTGTTAATTAATAGAATATTACTATATTGTCTGCTGAGTGGCAGTCAAAAAGAAAGAGTGAAAGTATTATCTTTGATATTCTAATAAAGAGGTGTGAATTTGCATCACAGAGACTGCACTGGATACATGGGAGAGAAAATTAACTATGTCTCTCCCTTAAAAAGGAAGAAACTACAGAAAATACTACAAGAACACTAGAAGTGGTATTGTGTATTTATTTATATAATGAAAACTGAACTCCAGAATAGGCAAATGCTGTCTAAGGAGTCCTTGCCGCATTTGTGTTGCAGTACCACAACGCAGCATGGCTAGCATTAATTTAAGGTACACAGGTTTCCACACTTGCCCCACAGTTGTATTTACACTGCAATGCTACGCATTGCCATGCATTAACGTTCATTTCATGCTGCATGCAGTTTTGCAAGTGCAGCTCAAGCGTCTCCCACACACAAAGCGTAGTGCAGTGCAAACCACTGGATTTTGCCAGTAATGGATGTGGTTAAGGGATGCAGTATTATTAGCGCTATGTGAAACTTCCGGTATTTAAGACCAGTCACTTCTACTCTCTCTACAGGGCCAAAGTTATTGGTCTTGTGTCTATGCCCCTACATGGCCTGTAGTTGATGAACCTCTTGGTCCTTTCCATGTGTCTGTTCTCTCAATAAGCTATATGTAGCAAAGATGAAGGCTCCAATACTTACAAGGAAATACCTGAATGTGTAAAATTATTTGGGTAGTTAGGGTCCTCACTACCCAAAGTCTAACTTTTTTGTTGAAGTCTATGGTAGGTATGCTACACCATTTTATGTTAAGTGGAAGGATAATGATGGTTTAATACAAAAAAATGTAAAAATCAGATAGCAATTACTGAAGTTATTTAGCTTTCATCTTTGATTTTTTATATGAATTATGATTAAAATGGCAAATGTATTGCATATATGGTCAGAGACAAGTGCCACGTTTTCTAAAATCTGGGAGTTTTAGGCCGGCTTCTTTGATTGGGACACGTCTTGATTGAGGACGAGGACCAAGATAGCTGATTGCAATTTACTTAGTGTTCTTTGGTCAATTATGGCATAGAAATTGAGTTTTGGAGTACATGCAATGGCCTAATGAGGCTATGTGGAGCTGCTTTCTCTTGTCACTCACTGGGGGAGCTGGCTATTTTCCGATGATCATGTAATACATTTAGATGGATGGATCATTTCTGCTGTATTATGCTTGTATCCTATATGTGGAAATACCTTGGGAAACTCATATAGGAAGAAACTCATATATATATATATATATATCATGTCTATAGTTCTTCAAGATACTTTACATGCATGATGGTTCTTTGTACTGGCATTGTTTCTAGAGCTTCCTTTGAGTATTTTAGGGCCCTTAATGTCCACCTTGGATTTAAATACTAATACTAATTTAATGTCAACATATTATTAACAAAATAGTACTTCCTTCTAGAGACTAGTGATGAACACCAAAGGCAATATTCCTTTATATAAATAAAGATTGATAACCTGTAGATAAAACCCCCTTATACATTAGTGAAGGCCCCCATACATGTAGCGAGCCACAGCAAGATCGCCGCGGGTGCCCACATGGGGTGACGGGTCAGAGAACGGACACGTCCGTAAATCTCTGGCCGATGACATTAATTTGCATGGATACCAGCTCCCCCTTCAAACTAACGGCCGGCACACAAAGGGTGCCCACCAAAACTCTGAGCGACTAAGTGCAGCATGATGATGTCCTCATGCTGCACCCCGTCGCCTGTCTGTCAGACCCTACTTGCTACATGTGTGGGGGCCTTAAAAAGTCACATATTGGGGTAGCAAGTTCTAGGAAAATCAATCAATCAGCTGATTAATTAGTACTCCTCTGATTGGCTGGTGCGGTTTTAGGCTCCACTTGAACCAGAAATGAAACATGGTCAAGTTAGCTTGACCATTGAATCAGGGAAAATCAATCCAATCACTTGATCAAATCAGTTCTCTTGCAAAATTTGCAACCTCTCTAGTCACATATACCCTGTTTCCCCTATGATAAGCCATCCCCATCAAATAAGCCACCCCCTGATTTTTGCCCAAAACTTTAAAATAAGCCACCCCCTGCAAATAAGACACCCACCGATACCTGTCCCATTCAAGTGGTACAATGGGTAACTGTGTGACTCCGTCAGGGCTGGCTGCAGTGCAGGAAGGACAAGCAAGCTGCTGATCCCTACCGTAACGGAGTCTGTTACCCGGCTGTACCGGTAGAATCCAAAAAAAAGTGAGTCAGTGAAGGGGTCAATGAATGGCACAGAGTGATCAGAAGGGGACAATGATTGGCACAGAATGATCAAATGGGACAATGATTGGCACAGAGTGGTCAGAAGGGGACAATGAATGGTACAGAGTGATCAGAAGGGGTCAATGAATGGCACAGAGTGATCAGAAGGGGACAATGATTGGCACAGAGTGATCAGAATAAGACATCCCCCTGAAAATAAGACCTATGGCATATTTTGGCGTTTCAAAAAATATAAGACAGTGCCTTATCATCAGGGAAACAGGGTACCAGAGATTGATATGTTTTGTACATTAAGCCGATCAAGCTATGTATATCTTAATATATATTTTATAAGCTGAGTATTTCCTTTACAATGTCTTCTACCTAAGAATGAGAAATGTCTGAGAATTCTCTCTCTAAAATAAGAATGGCTTGTCCAGGGTCAGGTCAGTACATGTGGGGTTTGGGTGTTTGATTAATCACTATACATGTTTATTGAATTTATTATATGTTTCAGGCAAAGATTGCTGTAGTATACGTCTATTCTTTGTCTTACTATGTGAAATTTAAAGAGAATGAAATAAGTGCACACATTTTAGAAGACATATTTCCATCTTGTAGGAAAATGTGACAAACCTGTTAACACTTAGCTGCCATATGATCCAGCTGCAGTGGGAGACGCACATTGGCATAAAACCCGTTGTCTTCATACAATCTTGAACTAATGATGCAGTCATGAATCCATACCCTCTGTCACTCTTTCAATATCTGCATTTAAAGCCTCATTAAGAGAAGGCAAGCCATAAACTAGAGAGCTGTTAGCATATGTCATTTATTCATTGCAACTCTTTCAGATTGTGTATGTGGGTGGCTTCTCAATGTGTGGCATTCAATTATTTTGCCCATCTCCTATGCAAATCTCTGAAATGTTAACGTTACATAACGGCAGATTTTTATTTCTTTGCACAATTTAATTAAATCTGACAGGGAGAATTGATACTTACTCTTTAGAATTGCCAGTTACTTATCTACATCATTTTAACTTATTTATATTTTTGCCGAAATGTCAACTCATGAAACACGACAAACATTGTGATACTTGCAGATTTTTTTTTTGCTCTGAATTTTACATTGTGATAGGATTAACCAGAGATGTGGAATAAAGAATAATTTAATAATTGTTAAGAAAATAAAAACACAATTTTCTGGTTTGTAATATTTTGTGCATCAAATAGTGTTAAAAATAAAGTAAAGGTCCCCACACACGTAACGAGCAGGGACCGACAGATCACGCTGCTCTTCATCGCTCAAACTATCGGCGGACACCCTTTGTGTGTTAGTCCCCATTGAAATTTATGGCATTGGCCAGAGATTTATGGACATGTCTGTTCTCTGGCTGACCGAGTTTTAGGGTGACAGGGAGCGCACACACATCGGTCAGTGGCAAAATCGGCCGCGGCTCGTTATGTGTGTGGGGACCCTAAGAGTGATCTGCCTCTTAAATTGTAACACAAAGTTGATCTGACCTGCCCCTAGAAAGAGTATCAATCATGGACCAATGAGTCTGAGGTACTGAGGGTAACATATATGAAATCACTATAAATACTATTTAAAATACCTATACATGTACAGCAACTGAAATGTATTACATCAATGATTGATTGCTAATAAAGTGCAGCTCTGTTAGCATCAGCTCAAAGTAAAGAATGAAAAAAAATTGTGTTCAATATGAAATCACATGTTTGACACCAGAACTGGTAATCCCACTTGCGATCTCCACAGTTTCTTTTCTAGTGTTAACTTAAAAATCTGGATTTCCCATCCCTTTCATATCTCAGGGATAGAAGAGAGGTTACATCTCTCCAGACTAGACAAAGACAACAACACAAACTATCAAGAGTATGAGAGTTTTTACAACAAAATATTTTTTTTTAGCTATTGCAACTATATATATTGCAAAAGGAAAGAATCTAAATGATAATATATATACATATATTGAAGAAAAGTGTTTCTAATTGAAGCCTATATTGTGGAATATGTGATATAGAAGTTCTTTCTTCAGAACCCCTAATATATATATATAGTAGATTTTCATCATGGGTTGTTTTAGGTATTGTAGTTATCATTATTATTTCTTTGTTATAAAGAACCAACATTTTACACTGTGCTGTACATTAAAAGGGTTCCAAAGATTAGCTAATATACAAGTCCAAACTATGACACAAGAGGGAAAGATGACCCATGGAGATTACAATCTAAGGCTGGGTCAACAATCTATACCAGTGGTGGGCAACTGAGTTGATCGACCCTCAGCATCACTAAAGGGTCACACATAACATTTTCAATCTATACTGACTTGTATAAGTCTTTTTCTAATGAAGAAATGACAGCCAGAATGGCTAGAAGACATTATTTTTCATTTTTAAATAGCAAAACTGAATTTAAATTATACTTCAAGCATTGCATAGTAATGCACATTTTGTGTCATATTTATCATCAAAGCCTCTGATGATATCTATAGGGCATATAAATTTTCATTCAAATGTTATGTGCCCCTATTCTGAGGTTATGTGTTGCTCTATATAATATGCAATCACTCCCCACTTGTTGGTGGTATAGTGGAAGCATAGGCACTTACCTGTCCACTGATTCCTCTTTGCCTGGGATCCTTTAAAAGCGGGAATAGAAGGAGAGGCAAGGGACTTGCTCAGGAGCTGTCTTGGTCACTAATTGTCTTCCACGTTAGCCAATTAGCATGCTCAGCTGTAGCCGGAAGGAGTCACTCACCTCTCCTTCACTTTCCACTGTAAGGAGACACGTTAGCGGTGGATCGGTGGACAGGTGAGCTCCGATGCATTAACAGTTAGGTTTCGGGGAATGCAAGTGGAGGACCAAGGGGGGGGGGGGCGCTGAAAACGCCCATAGGGCCATAGGTTGGGCACACTGGAGCTCACAGGTTGGGCACTACACATGTGAAGCCCCCAAAGTTGCAAACACGGCAAAGAATGTCTGCAATGAGCAATGAAGGAGAGCAGCCCATTAAATCCCCACACTGCGCTCAAGCTTCACCAATTGAACAGATACTTAATATGCACAGTCTATCCCGTTCAATACTTTTGATGAGGACTCTAGGTTCAAAGATAACACTACAAAATGTTGATCCAGGGTGTGTCCAATTTACTTGTGGGATCAAGAGAATGTCAGTAACGTTTAAAGAATTTGATCATGATCTATAAATCTTTTTCTCCTGTCTCCAGTGAGTTTGAAGCCAATAGATGTCCATGGACATTTATGTACTGGTAAAAGTTATATAAAAGAAACCTTTATAGATGTGTATGGAGAGTGGTGTTCTAATTACTAATTATATTGCGAATATTGTCACTTCAAGAATTTGCGAAAATCTCAAATATAGTGCTATATCTTCATAATCGTGGAAAGTAAATTTTTTTACATCAGTACCTGGGACTACCATGCATTACGTACAATATGCACATGTACAAGTGTCGATTTGCACAATGAATGAATAATAATGACTGAAGATCACAAATTCTCGAATTTACAAATTTCTTGCAAATAAAATATTTGCGATATTTTGTGAATATGAATATTTCCTGTGCTGCTCATCACTAATGGAGATGAGTTAAGTGAGTTAGGTTAGGTCAGTGTAGTGGTTCCCAAATTTTCCTGGCAGGGCCCCCATTTCTATTTAGGAACATTATTTAGCCCCCCTCCCTATTCAAACACAGGTTAAGAATGAGTTCTCCCCTGGAATACCTTTGCGCCAGCCCCCCCCCCCAGTTTGGGAACCACTGGGTTAGTGCAAGAAGAGGGAAAGGATACGTAGACTTTGTTTTTAAGTGAACTTACTGTATATAATGTATATAAATGGATGAAAGTGTTTTTTTTTTCATTTTAAGACCTCCAGAGGTCTTGGCTTCATGAGTCAGATCTGTTTTGGCAGTACAGACAGGTTGCTGGAATATGGTAATTAATCAGTGTATATACGATTGTAAGATTATTGTTTTAAAGTTAGAAAATAGGAAAAACTTTACATTAGTAACAAACAGGTCCTGTGACCCAATTATATGTTTTATTTTACGTAAAAGTTGGACTTTATTTAATGGATACAAAAATTCAGTTGTCAGCTGCATGAAGTTAATTCTTCAGAGAAGAAAAATGATATAAAATGTGCTGCAACAAGTTCCAAGGACTGTATCTGACCTTGGTGCTTGTTTTCTGTATTACACACAGAATGAGAGAAAACCAGCACCAAGGTCAAATATGTAGAATGTTCTTCTTCTTCTATATATAAAATAATTGATTCTCAACTAATCTCGTGTGCTCTATGCAGACAGGTCATAGCTGAAAGTTGAGGGTTCACCTAAACTAGCTGTGGCCACCTAAAGGTAAAGTCTTGTTTGCTTTTTCACTATACGTGCTTTTTATGATGGTTATGGTCAAATGTGCACATCATTATAGTGGGAGTGGCAAGTTTAGCATATTTCATTTTCAGTGTCAGGGATCTAGACAGAGGTTAGGCAGAGTACACAGCTATAGCAGACAGTATGCAGTGCAATTAGATTTATTGTGAAATGAGAAGGCTTACAGTAGACAAGGTTCAGGTTCAGAACGATGGTCTCTGGCACAATGGTATTAAACACAATGTGTGGGAGGGCAAGGCCCACCTAAAGGTCTCATACTAACAAGGCAGGTGTACCCAACCCGCAAGTGCAGTAAGGCCACCTATTGGTGAGAAAGAAAGAGAAAATACCTATAATATTGTAATTGGTATTGTTTGGAATTTTGTATTTGCTAAAGGAAAAATCTTTCCATTAACCTGGAACTTTTCCTCACCCCAGGTACCAATACCAGGTCTCCTGCTCACACTGATATTACTGGGCAATACAACCAGCCAGGTCCTTTTCACAAGCTACTTCCTGCCTTGGAGCCAATAAGTCTATAAAAAGGCACAGGCTAGACCAGTGGTGGGCAACTGAGTTGGTATGGAGGGCTACAAGTGTGGCCCTCGGCATCACTTAAGGGCCACACATTTAATTTTCAATCTATACTGACTTGTATAAGCATTTTATAATGAAAAGAGGACAGTAGGCAGAGCTAGAAGACAATAGTTTTCATATTCAAATAACAAAACATGTTTTAAATTATACTTCAAGCATAAGGGAACACTGTCGTATGGTAATGCACCAATTTATTTTCATGTGGCATTCAGGTACACCAATCACCGAGTCACTCCTCTTGCTGCTCTAAGAGGATCCCGGACGAGGATGTATCAGTTGGGGATCAGCAGACATTCACAGGTAGGTTTCAGGGGCCGCAAGTGGTTGACCAAAGAGGGCAGCTAAACAATGCCCAAAGGTTTGCATGTGGTCACATTTTTTAAAACATTTCTAGCTTTGAGACAGAGTCTATCTGTTGCTAAATCAGCATATCCATGGGAATGTCTTGTCGTTATTGACTTTTCAGTGGGACCTTGGTCTGTTCCTTGACCACAATGCTGGTTGCCATCTGCCTGATGCCTATCCATGTCTCTATTTTCTGTCCTACTGTGATGTCCTGCTAGCTTTAGTTCTCTTCACATGTTGACCCCTGTGGTTTGGACACTCTCCACCCATAGCACTCTGTAACCTCAATCAGCCATTTAAGAGGAGTTTGGACCAAAAGTCTAAGAAAAGCATGTATACAATATGCATACAATATATCACTTTCCTATTTGATTGTTTAATAACTAGGTACTTGACCATTTACTAGTTTGATCAGTGTCAATAGCTGCATGTTACACTCACAAATATGTTACATTCAGTTCGTGTTTTTCACAATGTGTGTTGGTGTCATGGCACAATAATGCATATGCTGTTACAAACCTTCTCAACCCACTGATCTTCCAAAACACTGAAACATTATCCCTAGGTACCCAGCAACTGAAAGACCACTGTGTGTAATGGTGCAATGAGGGCCATAGCAGGGAAGCCTAACAATATCAGTCTGTTGGACATGCCGTCTGGCTTGTCATGTTTAATTTGCGCATGACCTTCTGGCCAAAAAATGGGAGTGAAGTGCCAGAATGTGGAACTGAAAGCTCATATCATTGCTTTGACAGTTTCACTCATCTAGAAGTAATGCAAAATGCAATTTATATTTATCCTCTATGACCTTTTGTTCTGTGAGTAAAACTATCTAATGATGCTCCGAGGTAAGAAAAGACCAAATGGGACTTAACAGAAGAGATTGGGACAGCTTGCTCTACATGTTTGCTTTTCAAAATTCCAATTAGAATTAAATAGAAATGAGTGAAACATGAAGACTGCGTGAGTTTGATAGTGACATAATTATTCTTTCAGAGGTCAGTTTTTGGCCCATGAGCCCGGGGTTGGCCAGGTGGTGACAACCTTTATCATTCAGAGTTATGGATCATCTAGCTATTCTAGAGGGGTGTTAAGAGGGACACAATCCCCTCTCTTTGTAGGTGTGTCATTACATCCTTCAAGGAGAAAAAACAGATACTACTGACTCAGTAGCCTAGTCTCACTATACACTTGGGTTTTCTAAAGAGCGCCTGACACTTTAATCCTATTAGTGGTCATGAATAAGTGCGGGCCTGGTTGTAACCACTGCAGTTCCCAGATTAGAAAAAGAAAAAAAGATGTCTGTCTGAATATATCACATTCTTTTTAGAGAACGCAATGTTTATTTCTTTGCAACCAGTACTTTGGCTAGAACAGATTAAGGTTAACATAATATCCAAGAGATTATAAAGAAGAGGGGATTCTTAAAATAAACAGTGGCTCCTTTGAAAATCTCATAAAGTCCAAGGATGTGATGATATTACAGTCAGTGGATTATTACATGGAAAGGAAACAAAGCAAAGGGTTCTATGGAAGCGGTTGATAGGTGTCGGGTATGGGAGGGGGAGTCAAGGCACAACTTAAAGCCGCTAAACAGGTCTGGGGTTACACTAAGATATATCCTTCATTTGTGATTTGTTCGGGCTTTTCTGTGTGGGCCATTGAATCTAGGAGTTACATTCCTCAACCTAGAATGAGTTACCACAACAGGAAAGATTTAGTCTCATATATAGGAGAACCTTGAGACAATATGAAATTGTATGTTGAAATTTTCTACAATGAAAGACAGAAAGTTTGTCACTTAGGTGATACCCTTAATTGGCTAACTGAAGTAGTTAGAGAAGCAAGATTTCGAGATGTCTCAGATCACTTCTTCAAGCATAATACAAATCTGGTTTTTGAGACTCACATTTATAGACAAAATTACAAGGACATAAATATATCAGTAGTATTTCATGGTATCTATCTCTAGTCAATTGACATTTTAATTGTTAAAGAATGTAAATCACACCTGACCTGGCCAATAGTTAGCCAATAAACGTTATGACTTAAACGACAAACTTTCTGTATTCATCGATGGCTAACACAATACAACACTCTACTTTTGCAATAAAAAGACAAAATACATATAAATATATATGTAGGTGTAGACTTTCAAATATGTAAAAATACTAAATTCTTTAAATAAAAGAACCAACCTTCAGGAACATTAGGCTGTTTTTCTTCAAGTTGACTTGAATTGCTAGTTACAGGAAAATCCCGCATTTTCATCATTATAAAGAACTGTGTAGGAATGGAAATCAGCCAGATGACCAGCGGAGTGCAATATAACCAGGGGAAGTTTATTGAACTTAAACTGGGCAGGCAAATAAATTTATATTAAAATGGACAGAATACAACTCTATTAGGGGGCATAGAGAGTAGACCTTATTTCCTAAACAGGATCTCAAAGTCCTTAGAACGATTGTAGGGTGAGGGATAACTTGGTAGCAGGAAACCAACTACAAAAAGATTACAGAGTCTGGCCAACGCAGGTTCCACTCAGGTGATATGGCAGGAATCATTACCTCAGCAGGAACTGCCACCCCAATGGTAAAATAGTATAGGGACTGGAACTCCTTGTAGCTGAATATTCCAATGAAGCTGGATACAATTTGAGGCCAATGCCTGGCAATACGTTTTAAGCTTAGCTACTCCTGTTTCTTCTGGCTGGTCTACTCTGAGCTGATTTATCAAGGGAGGGGCCAAATTTATATATTGGCAGGTTTTGGGATTATGGGAAAGATCATTAAAGAGGACTGGACCCAAATCCCTGATCAGGCTGACTCTCTGTGCACTACACAGAAGTACCCTGAAAATATTAGACTTTTACTTATATTCCTACCCCTCAGATAGTAAGATACTTCCTGTGACTAGCCATACATATTCCATTTGTCTTACAGCTGTATAGGATAGATGTGAGGTACTAAGGCTCTACTGAGATATGGAGTTGCATTAATAATGTCATAATTCAGGTTGCCCAATATTCTCTTTATTGGGAAGAAAGTAGTATAGTACTAAGTTACTGTAGTGCAAGTATCTCCCTGTAAGCTTCATTCATTCTGTGTATATGCTCTTCCTGCACTTGATTATTCCTTCATCCTTCAGATTACTGGTCATTGGAGGGGGTAAGGGGAAAAAGCCTGCCTCCAACAAGATGGCCACCCTTCACATAATAGGGAACAAGGCATGGTTAGTCTATCCAGCAGCAGGGAGACCCCCAGAAAATTTTGCATCCTTGGCACTCATCCTTTGTACTTTTCGTTTTTAGGCACAGTACCGGTATCAGATCAGTAGGATAACTTGAAGGTCCTTATAGTAGGTGTGCAATTCACATGATTACAATAATAAATGTTTTTTTGCCTATTTTTTGCAAACTATATGTCTATCAATTCTAGTAACCATTCTGACATTGATTAAAGCAAAAGAACATCAATGTACACAAAAAAGATGGTGACTGCTACCTGGCAGAATATGCAATGCTTGAATATCTACAGCAGTAACTCAAAGCAACGGACTTGCTAAAGTTTACTTTCATCCAACTGGCTTTCTCAATCCAGAAAAAAAAATGATTCCTGCATTTCTGCCAGTACGATTGTTGTGTGCCTCCTTGGGTTCTTTTTTCTATTGTAAATCTAGCTGTCCTCGTACACTTTGATGCTTTTGATGCAAATGAGCAGTTAAATGAAATGCTTTTGTGGTACACAATCACATAATTCTTTCTTGGTTTTAAGAACAGTGATGCTTTCAAGTCCTATGTGGGTGGTTCAAAAGATGCATATGAACAAAACCTTAGTATTCTACTGGGCACTGCACTGGGCTTGCAGAATAAAATAAAACTTACAAGACAGAAATTCTGTTTGTGGTAAGGGCTCATTCAGGGCCATGTCATTTTTCTATTATCTTAGTAGATAAAGTACAACTCACATCTGCTTTTATTGGGTACCACCAGTGTAGAACAAAGTATCAGATTAATAATAGTCCTCCATCCAGAGCTACAATAAGTGGCATCACTGTGGCATGGCTATCATCATGGCATGGCTATCAACAAAGTCCCTGCTGATTCACAATCCTGTATATTGTCACACCACTACCCACTACTTTCTAAACTAACAAGCCCTGTGTTTTTTTTTACAAAAACCCTCTTACTATAGGATAGTGATGGCAAACCTTTTTGAGACTGAGTGCCCACACTGAAACCCAAGACCCACTTTTTAACCACAAAGTGCCAACATAGTCATTTACACTGACAGACACATACTTCATACAGTGAGGTAAATAAGTATTTGATCCCCTGCTGATTTTGTATGATTGCCCTCTGACAAAGAAATCACCAGTCTATGGGAGGGTGAGGGCGATGTGTGCATTCAAAAGAGGGAGAAGTGAATGGACAGCCCAGGGAGCCAATAAGCAGCTGACTTCTGCAGTTCTCTCCTCTCCTCCTTATCTGCCTCTGCGCTGACTGACAGCTCGGGTGCCCACAGAGAGGGCTACGAGTGCCACCTATGGCACAAGTGCCCCAGGTTCGCCACCACTGCTCTAGGGTCTATGACGTTGAGACACAAATGAAGAGTTAGGAAAGATAAAAGAAGAAGAATGTCAACATTATGTGACTAAAGCCTGCCATACACCCACCGACTGGGTGCCAACAGACGAGTGCCGATGTGCTCTGGAATGCAGCGTGATGACGTCATCACGCTGCATTACCGGGCTGACTGAATCAGCGGGCACCCTTTGTGTGCCGGCTGTAACTTTTAATGAAGACGCCGGTCTTCATTCAAAGTAACGGCATCGGCTGGCATTACACATGACATGTTCGTTCTCTGGCTGGCCGAGCTGTGGGGCGACAGGGTTCTGTCATCCCATGTGGGCACACACCGATTGGCGGCCGATTTTGCCGCTGACCGATGGCGCGAGCGCGCACGCTTGTCGGTCAGCGGCAAAATTGTCTGCTAATCAGTGTGTGTATGGCAGGCTTTATGCACCATGTAACTGAATTTGTGATTGTTTATATTGTCATACAAGGGCCATTAATTGTACTTTAATCAACTGCAAAAAAATGAAGACTAGATTAGTTGATTTGTACACTGTTGGGAAATCAAACACATTGTTTGTACTTATCTTATTGAAAATAAGAGACCAAAGTGATTGACAAGAAGTGGTTAAGTCAATGAGTAGGTTGAGATAAAACTGCCCAGGTAGTTTAGCCTGACTCCAGGGAGCCCAGGGCGATGCTAATCCTGGACTGTGAGGTCGGCCTTCCCAAGCATAACCGCTACTACCTTTTATTTAACGGCACTACATAATTAAGCAGCATTTCTCACATCTCTCTTAGCACTCTGGTACCTGCTGTTTGAGTTTCTAGCAGACTTAATGGGTACACATGAAATGAATTCGAGATGCAAGGGTGTCAGACAGAAGGAAGGAATGAAATAAGCAGAGAAGGGGAAAAATGACAGTTTTGGGAAATAAAACATTAATAGATAGATAGATAGATAGATAGATAGATAGATAGATAGATAGATAGATAGATAGATAGATAGATAGATAGATAGATAGAGTGATATGGAGTGATATGGATGGTTTTGGCTTTACATATTTTAGGTAAGCATTTTTTATTCAGCCAGTGTCTGCTCTTTGACAAGCAAGTTGTAGAACATTTAACTGTCTTGCCCCTTTAGTAAAGAAAAAAAGAGGAGGATGAAAAATGTGATGCCCTCTCTCACTTCAATTACTGAGGAGGACTTAGAGCGACTGCCGTCATGACTTCATCAGAGTACCTTTGCTTTCTCATTTCTCATTCCCCTCATTTAAAGCAGATATTCAAGGCACTATTTGCCATAATGCTGATGAAGATGACACTTCAGCAACTTTAGCTTCCAATTTCAATTACCGACCCTTACAGCGGTACCAGATCAAAATGTAATTTGATGTCTCCCTGTCTCCTTTTGAGGTATTTATCTTTTATGTCATGTCAGTGTATAGCACTGGTGTTCCTAGCTGGGAAAGAGAGGAAATACTTAGAAACCTATTTATTAAAGCCTGTTAAAGAACATTCACATGGTTAGATTCAGAAAGATCAATATTCTAGGTATTTGTAGAGTGCGAATGTAAATGTCAGTGAATCTTCAATTATAGAAGGTGATAGGTCTATGGTAAGTGTTGAACATACCCCCGGTGTATGGCAAATTTTAGGTATGTCCAAGGGCCGTCATATATTTTTAAATATTATTTATCTAAATATATTTATTTAAATATTATTATTTCATCTCTTTGGATATTGACATATAGACATTTTCGTTGCTTGAGATAATCGATACCACAAGCAACAGTTTTGGGTGAATATTTGGGATGTGCGCAGGTGTCACTCTAAAGGTATGCAGTGATGCACTCTACAACATCATAATATGATCAACCAGTAATAGTCTTTCAACATATGGGTCGGGACTCCCTCGGGGGAGAACATTTTACAGGGTTCGACATCTTCACTGAAAAGCATCAGAGCTGCTGCTAATAACATGCTCTGATTCCCACAAGCCGGGTGGAACCTTAGGAGAAAAGGACTGCCCCTCCCCACTTAGGGCTTATCCCCACAGGCAAAGTAGGCCACACGGTGGCATGGTTCTGAGCGACGGCCGCTTGGGATCTTTGTCAGCCACGGCTGGCGGCTCACAGAACTGCACCACCCCGCGGGGAGGTTCGCCTGCGAAGACAAGCCCTAACTTAGGAGGGATGGGGTGTTACTCTGCATCTTAACTTCCCACTCTGCTCATTATTTAAACAAGCAGGGTGGAAAATAGGAGGATGGGGACATTTAGCTGATGCCAGAAGTGATGCTGCCGAGTCTCCCTGCATTTGGAATACATGAATGTCACTCTGCACCGGCACTTTCACTTTCCATATACAAGAAATGACACTTCGCGACATCACTTCCAGGGTTGTGGATCAAAAAAGGTTGAGAACCACTGCTCTATGGGGTCTAATAACTTAACGCTAACCAGTGTTACTAACCACTGTCTCTCTCTTATTGAAGCTGGTGCCTGCACCCCATGGGTATACTAAATCATGTTTTTCTGTCCAAAATGAGACATTTTGTATTCATTGCTATTACATAGAATGTTTAGGTTAGAATGGTTGGAAACATCAAAGAGCATGCCCTGAAAACACAGCCTACACTTTACATGGTAAATATACCTTGAAAGTAATGCTAGCCATACACATGCCGATAAGCAGCCGATTTTTAATGTGACCGACGGGCGTGCGCGCTCGCACCGTCGGTCAGGTTAAAAGTCGGCCGCTAATCGGCATGTGCCCACATGGGGCGACAGATCCCTGTCGCCCCACTTCTCGGCCAGCCAGAGAACGGACATGTCCGATCTTCTCTGGCCGATGGGAGCCGATGAAAGCTGATGCCATAAGCTGCAATGAAGCGGCGTCTTCATTGCAGCTTATGGCCGGCACACAAAGGGTGCCCAGCCGATTGAAGGGGCCCCATAATGCAACAGGAGGCTAACGTGATGACGTCATCACGTTAGCCTCCCGGAAAGATATCGGGACTAGTCTGCTACACACATCGGCGTGTGTATGGCAGGCTTAAGCCTGATACACATACTCAATTCAAGTAGCTAGAATTTTATTGTGACTGATTATTCCCAGACACATTTGGATAAATAAGCGCTGTTCTGTTCTAGAGAGGGGAGCATGAGAAAGAGGCACCCTATTGCTGCAATGGAGTCTATTAATTGTAATTTGGAATGTAGTCACTCAGATTACATCTATCTGGTATGTCGATTTTTTAGTTTGATCAACGAAGAATGAACAATTTTTTTGTTGATTGAACAAATATCTAGATTGGATAATTTGTTTTGTTCGACCTCAAACAAAAAATCATTAGAAAGGTCATCAAACATGTGATTTCAAATGTATTTTCATTCGATATCGGCGATGAACGAACAAAAAATCGAATGTTACATTCGAACGATGTTCGACATCGAACAAAAAAACGAATTGGCAGTTGATTGTAGAAAAAATCTACAGGTGTAAACCCACCTTAAAGTAGACTGAAATCTATTTGGTTTTTTACACCATACAGCTTAGATTTATAGGCGATGATGAAGTAGGGCGCGTCTAAACAGACAAATACATAAATGACAGGTACATTTGATATTTTCTGGTATTTTGGTTTACTTCTCATTAACCTCTAAGCACCAGTGATGACTAATTGCAATTAAGATTTGGCCAAAAATAATTGCCTACATAAAAAACAGAACTCAGTGCCCTGACTCTACATAGACCTCCTTCTACGAATTACTGTCCATTCCTAGCATCTCATTGTCAACATGATTTTGATTCATAAGTGGGGTCTTTGCCATCTAGTGATCACATAATTCTTTATCCTCAATAAGCGTAACCAACAGTTTTGTTTTTAATTAAAACATTATTTTTATCACCCTAATTGTCAACATTTAAAAATAAGCTCCTATTCAACATATCACTAGAAAACTTTTACTTAGATTGCAGAGTTAGTGATGAACGGGATAGGCAATATTTCATGAATAATTCTACTAATATTCAATTCGATACTCGCAATTCGAGCATATTCTCATGCATTGTGAAAATATATTTGCAATTATATTTGCACCATGATTACCTTTAAAATGAATGGTCATGTGGTATTTATTTTCAATAATATATATATATAATTGCAATGCATGCCCATAAGCTTCCCAATGCAGAATATCTTATTTTAGACAATATTGACAAATATATTCGCAATTCGAATATTTGAGTTCAACACTATTCAGAGTTCCCATCCCTCTTGGGGAGGCCACATATCCCGAATTCAGATAGATTGATATACATCTAAATTTGTTTTCCAAAAGAACTATTCTGTAGGTGATTTATTAGGTCCATTCAGTGACCTTTGTCCAGAAATACATAACACGTTTCACCCCCCTATGAAGCTTTCTCAGGACATTTTGGCAAAGGAGGGTAGAGGATCTCTTAGGGTATGTCTCCACTGCGTTCTCGGTGATCCACTGCGTTCTGCCGATCCGCCGGCTGGAGGGGCAACGTTGTGCAGTACATCAGCCTAAGGCCAGTGGATAGACAGAATGCCGTCAGAACAGCCGGTTCGGTAGGAAGGTATCTGGATCGGCAGAGGAGACATACCCTTAAGGTAGGCATACACAGTTTGATTTTTACCTTTGATCGACTTAAAAAACTATTGTTTTTAAAAGATTGTTTTAAAATCAGCTTCTTTTCAGCTTAATCGGCCAAAGTGATTCAAATCGAACAAAAATCAATCAAGCAATGAACGGACATGCTGGTAAATTTTAGTTGATCGTTAAAGTATCTGACAGGTTTTGTTGGTACTACAATGGATACTATGGAGCATGTGCACAGAACTAAGGTAAGGAGTTGGTCGGTTGTGAACTGATCACATTATGTTTTCCAATGTTTATGGAATGAAAAATCGAGTCATATATGCCCAGCTTAAAGCCCCCCATACACGTCTAGATTTTCCTTTCAATCAACTTAAAAATATACATTTTCAGGGATCAGGGAAATCAGTGATTGATTGTAATCTATGCCAACTGTAGTAACAGATTTTTGATCAAATTTTTTTGGATCGACTGAAAGCGTAATTGAATTTTAATACAACCAATTAAAATTTTCCAGCACGTCCGATAATTTTTTGATCAAAAATGTTCCCAATTTTAATCGTTTCAGGTCGATCTAACATGTGGACTGCCATAGATTTTCAATCAATCAACAAAAAAATTGATTGAATTAAGTTGATTGAATGAAAAATCTAGATGTGTTTGGGGGCCTTTAGACCTATTGGTATTTTTATTTAAATGTGACACACAATTATAGCCATGTTTTTACTGCACAATTTGTAAATATTGTGTTGTTTTATAAAGCTGCAATCTACACTGTAACGCATCATTTTTGGTTACTATAGATTACTCAAATTTTCCTGTTAGCACTCTTCTGCCATATTAAATTTGATATGAATAGGTTGGTCTTCATAATGATTTTATTATTTACAATAATGTAGAACAAATGTGTTATCAGCACAAATGATTCTCCGGTGTGAATTGTGTTACTGTATCAGATAGGAGATGTAGCTTAGTTGTAGGCTTAGTACTGAAGTGAACTGGTTAACAGTGTTTGCAGCAGTTTAATCCACAAGTCTGTCCCCTGCCTGCCCTTATAATCTCCCGGCATGTGCTGGTGACATCACAAGACACCAGTTCCAAGTTCCCTGCAACTGTCATTAAGTGCTGCAACCAAATGAAAAATGACTGGGAGACACTCTGGCTCCCTACTATGACCTTGGGTATTATTAGAATGACCTTTCCTTGGCTGGACTAAGAAACAAATCTTTCTGATATCATCATACAGTCTATGCAGCCGACATTTGTTCGCCTGATAAAATTGAAAGCAGTGAACAGAGTAAACACCAGGCAAGCTCCTGACTATTGAACTATGCATAAATGTAAGCGCCCAGCCCTCAACAGATGCTGTGTAATAACGAATACCTGCCTTTCCACTTACGCTTCGCACGCCAACCCTAGAGCTGCCCATATTTTTCTTGTATGCTTGTCTTTTAGCATACCCTCTATGGAGGACGTGGGGGGAGGGGGTGAGAAATGGGGATACAGTGCCAATCTGTAAATTTGGATCTACACTGATTAGACAGAGAGCTATGGTGTACCTTAAAGATAGCCAAGTTTGATGAAGACCACCAAATTTGATCAGATTCTGAAGAGGGTTCAGCAGTTAACTGTAAAGGTATTTTTTTGAATATACATTGATAAGACATGTTGATACATTTCAATAAGAAGTACATAAACTCTACTACCTAGGTGGTCCCAAGTTGGCTTGTAGATTCAAATATGTCACCTAAGGCTAAATATACACTGTCGTTTTCCTGAGCTGCTTTCAGCCCGCAGCAGCGTGGGAGACCACTGCCTGGGAGTGGCTGCAAAATAGGGCAGGCGTTCACAGGACATCTAGATTAGGA
>CM070034.1:130232759-130255996 GCA_036250615.1 Ptychadena robeensis | reverse complement strand
ACCACACACACACACACACACATATATAAATATATATATATATATATATATATAACACCGATCCTTTTTTAACCATTTAATTTTAACTGCGAAACTATGATGTAAAGTGTGAATAAATGACTACGTAGAAAAAAATATATGAATTGATATAATGAGTGAATCGGCCATATGAAAATATAAACCCCAATTATAGTTCAAATATACATTCATCCAATAGGAAGGCTTTCTAGTGCAAGTCTCTCCTTCCACATTCAGCAGATCTGGTATTCATAAAATCTATAATTCTAATAGACACCTCCGATCTAAAATACAACCCGAGATTAGAAAGAATAAATCAGGTGAAAATAACGCCGACAATTCGGGGGTAGTAAACTGGGAACTGTAAATCCTGGGAATTCAGGATGTGATGGAGAATACGATCAATTGAGATCTAGCTGACAATTACAACTAGGGGAGACAATCAGAGAATCGGGGTGTAGCCGCTAGAAATGATACTTCTAGGATGTGACTGTAACATTAGATATGTACGGAGGTGTGGTGAGACATAGAAGTCTGTCTGTCTCCTTTATATATATATATATATATATATATATATATATATACACTACTGGACCTCATCCTGGATGTACAACAACTCATGTTACAAGACTAGAGGATGTATACAATATAGTAGTGTAACCTCTACACTTTATAATGTATAGATAATAACACCAGCTAATATCATATCAAAGGATGGAGAGCAATACAACACCACATTGTGTCACATATCAAAAGAAAGACAAATAATTTCAAAAGATTATGAACAATAAATAAATAAATAAACTACAAAAATATTATCATATATATATATATATATATATATATATATATATATATATATAATAAACTTGACTTTGATTGATCCAATCTCTTCCTGAATATACAGTAACTTTTATTTATGAAGTAGATTATGTATAGAATATACACTTTATAATCTACTGAGAATTACATCAGAACATATCACATCAAATGATGGAGAGCAGTACATCAAATAGCAAAGGATCCACCTTGCCTTATATGTCAAATGAATAAAAATCATATATATGGTATATATATATTCGAATATCTTCTTATATTATAAATGTGTATGACACGCACATATGTGTGTCATACAAAGATATAAGAATTGAATTGCTGAATTATTATTATTGAACTATCTTACTATATATATATATATATATATATATATATATATATAAAGTGTAAGAGAATAAGATGAATATTTGTAGATTTCTAGATAGACCCATTAACAAAAGACACAAGGTAAGGATGTGAACAGCAACACTGCAGATGATGAGCAGTTAGATGACTGTAATTCTACAAATATGGGAAAAGAGGAGATATATTGACTGTAATTTAAAGCTGAGCCAGTTGTCTCTTAACCCTTGCAGCTTTCTGCAGACCTCAATTACTTAAGAGTTTATCTGTAAAGAGATGCTAGCAGCAGAATGGAAGCCCAGCTGAAAGGAGAACTCATTAACCCCATGGAGCTACCATTGTCCCTATCCCAGCCTGCTAACCAGCAGTTAACTCAATACTCGCCAGGCTCCCCCACCTTCAACATGCTGCCTGTTTAATGGTTAACAAGCCTGCCCCATATAGTTGTACATTTTTCTCTCCTATGTGTCACATAACTTTTTAATGTCTGATGAGGCTTTTAAGTGATTAACGACACGCAAATTAAATCAGGGACTTTTAATAGCCAAACTCGCCTTTAATAATTTAAAAGAGCTGTGTGTTATAAAATAAAGACTCTTAAATCTGTCAGGTCTGTGAATTTCTTGGTAGTTATACACTATTTTAGCAGCCGATTAGAGGCTACTTACTAACAGTAGATCAAATAGAAGGATGATTTTGATAGGTGGGGGGATGCATTAATCCTTGGCTAAATCTGGCTGTGCTATTAGTACATATACATAAATAATGTATTAGTCCATGCATGGGTTGGCATACACTGTAGCTGCTCTGTAATATAATGATGGGTTTACTCCAGTCCTCGTCTGATTGTCACAAATGGCTTGGTGTGACACCCAAGTCATGAGACATGTGATGGATACCATTGTCCAGAAATGACCCTCCATTAACACCAGCTCTTAGCATCTGTATCCTGTCACCAGCTTTCATCTCTCAGCCAAGAGAGGCTTCATTGTGAGAGTGCCATGCTGAGACCAACCTTTGGATCAAGTTGGATGGGCACTGGGATAACCCAATGCTTCATCCCCCTATCTGAGCCTCCCTTGATGCCAGTCATGTGCAGGTGCTGCCATTTGGCGCTAATCTTGGGTGCTTTTTATGAGAGATTTAATAATAACACAATAGGAGGATATTATTAATATTAATTAACAAAATCCAGAGGATTTTTTTTGGAACAGTACAAATGAAATCAGCTCATTCGTTGCCTGATTAGGAGAGGAGCTTGGTTGGAGGAGAGAGAGACAGAGTTGACCTGGTGGGTGACAGGCTCAGGTTGGAAGGGTGACATTTTATTGTAAGCCTGACTGTGAAAGGAAGAAAAGGGAAGGACCAGTCAATTTAATGCGGGGACCAAGAGTGCAAGAGCGTTGCTAGGCGACAGAGATGCTGCGAAAGTTCTGTCAGAAGCGCTACTCTGACCTTATGCAAATAGAAGCTCCCAACTCTTTGTGGAGAGGCTGAAATTTCCACCCACTGTGTCACCAATACCTGGCATAGAGCCTTTTATTCAAATGTTCTCAAAAAACACACACAGAGCATGTGACAAAGCCTGACATGTTTAGGGCTGGAGAGGAAAAAACAGAGAAGGGAAAAAAAATCAAAAAAACATTTCTTAGTGTAGAAATGTCACTGTTCAGTGTCCTTCACAGTCATCTCTCCCCAGCCAAGCTCTGGAAGTCTAAAAGAAAGTCTGCTATGGCCTATATGTTACATCAACATACTGGGCAATCTTGATCAGATTTCATGCACTCACTGTAGATGTGACACATATAACATAGGTATCAGGAGGTATGTAGAGTGTCAGCGCTACTTACATCAAAACTAACCAACCATTTTATTGGCTTAGAAGTTTTCTGTCATCTATGGCAGGCCTGATGTGCATTGAAAAAACTTGTACTAAAAAAAAGTCCTCTTTCCGTTAAAGACATTTGTACTGGAGTATTTCTCTTTCCATTGAACACACTTGCACTGGAGAAGTTCTCTTTCCATTGAACACACTTGCACTGGAAAAGTTCTCTTTCCATTGAACACACTTGCACTGGAGAAGTTCTCTTTCCATTGAACACACTTGCACTGGGGAAGTTCTCTTTCCATTGAAAACACTTTCACTGGAGAAGTTCTCTTTCCATTGAACACACTTGTACTGGAGAAGTTCTCTTTCCATTAACACACTTGCCCACTGGAAGAAGCTTCTCTTTCCATTGAACACACTTTGCACTGGAGAAGTTCTTCTTCCATGGACACACACTTGCACTGGGAGAATGTTCATCCTTTCCATTGAGAACACACTTGTACTGGAGAAGTTCTCTTTTCCACTGAAAACACACTTGTCACTGGAGACAGATTTCTCTTTCCGATTGACACACGCTTGCATCGGAGAAGTTCTCTTTCCATGTTAACCACACTTGCACTGGAGAACGTTCTCTTTCCATTGAACACACTGCACTGAGAAGTTATTTTCATGAAAACACAACTTTTGTCACTGGCGAAGTTAGTTCTACTTCCCACTGCACCCACTTGCCACTGGAACACAGTTCTTTCCATTGCCTACATTGCAATGGAGAAGTTACTCTTTACCCCTGACCAACACACTTGCACTGGAGCACGTTTCTTTCCATTGAACACCCCACTTGCCTCTGGCCCCACGCAAGTTATCCACCAACACATTGACACATTGTACTGGGCAGTGATCGTTTCCCCTGCCACACCCCTTGCACTGGAGCCAGCCCATCTCCTTTCATTTTTGAACACACTTGTACTGCCAGAGCAAGTTCTCTTTCCATAATGAACCCAACACTTGCACATGGAGAAGTTCTCTTTCCCAATGCATGTAACCCATCTTGCACTGGGTAGTAAGTTATCTTTTCTCATTGAACTGTACTACTTTCCCCTGTACTTGAGAGAGTATGTCCACGTTCTCTTTTCCTGCCACTACACACTTGCACTGGCGAGAAGTTCTCTTTCCATGTGAACCCACACTCTGTACTGGATAAGTTCCTTTCCATTGAACACACACTTGCACAGGAGAAGTTCCTTTCATTGACAACACTGTGCACTGGAGAAGTTCTCTTTCCATTGAACACACTTGAAACCAGAGAATTCTCTTTCCATTGAACACACTTGTACTGTAGAAGTTTCTCTTTCCATTTGAACACACTTGGCACTGGGA
This sequence comes from Ptychadena robeensis, assembly GCA_036250615.1. NCBI lineage: Eukaryota > Metazoa > Chordata > Amphibia > Anura > Ptychadenidae > Ptychadena > Ptychadena robeensis. Next base: position 130,251,594 of record CM070034.1, on the reverse strand, counting down.
GAGTCTCTTTCCATTGACACACTTGCACTGGAAAATTTCTCTTTCCATTGAACACACGATGCACTGGAAAAGTTCTCTTTCCTTGGAACACACTCTTCAACTGGAGAAGTTTCTAAATTTCCATTGTAACACACTTGCACTAGAGAAGTTCTCTTCCTCTTTCCATGAACACACTTGGTATCTGGAGAACGTTTCTCTTTCCCATTGAACACACTTGCACTGGAGAGTTCTCTTTCCATTGAACAACACTTGCACTGAAAAGTTCTCTTTCCATTGACCACACTTGCATGGAAAAGTTCTCTTTCCATTGGACCACCACTTTCACTGGAGAATTTTCTCTTTCCATTGAACAACCACACTTTCATCACTGGAAAGTTGTCTTTCCTTGAAACACACTTTGCACTGAGAAGGTCTCTTTCCTTGACACATTGCACTGGAGAGTTCTCTTTTCCTTGAAACACAATTGCACAGAGAAGTTTTCTCTTTTTCTCTTTTCCTTTAAAACACTTGCACGGGAAAAGTTCCTCTTTTCTATTGAACAAACACTGCCAACTTGAGAAGGTCTCTTTCCATGAACACCTTGCACTGGCGAAGGTCTCTTTCCATGAACACACTTGTCACTAGAGAATTCTCTTTCCTTGAAACACTGCAACTGGAAAAAGTCTCTTTCTATTGACACACTTGCCACTGGAATAAGTTATCTTTCCATTGAACACACTTGCACTGGAGAAGTTCTCTTTCCGTTGAAAACACTTGCACTGGAGAAGTTCTCTTTCTATTGAAAACACTTGTACTGGAAAAGTTCTCTTTGCATTGAACACACTTGCACTGGAGAAGTTATCTTTCCGTTGAAAACACTTGCACTGGAGAAGTTCTCTTTCCATTGAACACACTTGTACTGGAGAACTTCTCTTTCCATTGAACACACTTGTAATAGAGTAGAAGTTTTCTATCATCTATTACAGATCTTGTACTTGACATTCATACTACAGTAGATGATTGCTCATTCATGGAAGACACTTGTACCGCAGTAAACGTTCACTATCATACATTGAAGACGTTTATAGTAGAGTAGAAGTTTTTCATCATGCATGGACACACTTACACTAGATTTCTATAATCCTTGAAAGACACTCATGATAGCATAAATGTCCAGGGACATACACTTATACCATACCTCACTTATAAAACCACATTGTGCTAAACAAACACGGTAACAATATACATAAAGTAAAGCAATGAAAGTTGATGAAGAACACTATAGAGAAGTTAAAATAGATATAATTTATGTCTTGTGTTAGATATCATATCATGACAAATCAATACTTTCTGATTACATGACCACTAGAGTATATTTTATGATGGCATCATACATATATCATGGCATTATACAAACTTCTTGTATACAGGTAAGTAACATAGGCTTAGTATAAGTCCCATGCTAAGTAAACTCTATCCTCATATTCTTTGAATCCCTAGGTATAAGTGAGTAACTGGATACAGCTACAGGAATATTCAGTTACTAAAAGAGTGGCCAGTATTTGTGTATTTATCTTCATTCCTACAGGGGTACTCAGTATTTATATTCCCATATAAGTACCCAAAATTTGTGTATTCACATTCCTCTAGTCGTATGTACTAGAGCAGTGGTTCTAAAGTTTTTTTTTAAGTATTAACTTTTATTAAACAATTTATATAAACAGATACAATTACAGAGATAAAAATAAGAAAAAAATACATAAGAGAAGAAGAAAATACATTAGATATAGAGGGAAAAGGGGACAAATAAGCATCCTAAATGACAGGGGTGGTGATCTGTCATCCCACCGGCTGTGGAGCGCTGGCCAGGGGTTGGTTCTAAACCTTTTTCAATCCACAACCCGGAAGTGACGACGCAGGCGTTCCTAATACCGAAAGTGACACTTAGTGACATCACTTTCACCATGATCAGTGTAATGCCCCCTCATTTTTATAAATGATCAGCTGCGATCACCGTGCACAATCAACATCATGTTCGCCCTGCAGCTGATCGCATAAGTGGAAACAAGCCCTTTAGAGGCATGGGGCGTAACTCTTTCTCCTAACTTCTTACCCTGCTTGTGGCTGTTTTTAGGAAACTCGACAACCCCTGTGAAATGGTTGTTCGACCCCCAAGGGGGTCCCGACCCACATGTTGAGAAGCACTTTACTAGAGTATTTATATTCTAACAGGAGCACTCAGTATTTACAACCTATATTAACCTATATTTATATTCCTGAAGGAGTACTCAGTAATTACAATACTATAGTAGTACCCAGTATTTGTGTATTTATATTCCTTTGGGAGTACTTAGTAATTACATTACTATAGTAGTATCCAGTATATGTGTATTTATATTACTATTAGGGGTACTTAGTATTTATATTCCTATGGGAGTACTTCGTTTTTATATTCCAGTTGGGGTGTTCATTATTTATATTCTTGTATGAGTACTCAGTATTTATGCTCTAAAATATTCATCATAGTATCATAGTAATAGTAAGAACTCAGTATAAAATATATGTATTGTTATAGGAGTACTCCATCAGTAGCCCTGGCTCAGGAGCCATAGAGAAGCCTATGTGTACAGCAGGAAATCAGAGGCGGCCTCACAACACTCGCCTTATCTCTGAATCCCGGCTTTTAATGAGCCAGATTAAGCCGCATGTAAAGTTTTAAATAGGTTTAAATGAGGTATAAAAGTATATGAAAAGGAAGCGCCCTGATGAAAGGACATTGACACAAGGAGAAGATGTGAAGCCGCCTGGCTGGGGAGACTTATCTGCAGGGTATTCATTTCTACATTAAGGCAAATCATCGCAAGGAAATCGATATTGTCAAATCTGGAGTAGAAAGTATTTCAAACACAGCTGTGATTTCCAGATAACATCAAACGATGGAGGGCTGACTGTGTGTGCTGCTTGGGGACAAAGAGACACGACATCAACCCTCATGTAGGGCTACACACTGCCTACAACAAATCAATGGCTGCACTGGTACTCTTTAATGAAAATAAACTGATTACATCTACAGCAGGGAGCCTCAACCAATGTGGAATTATTGGATGTCCACCCTCTGTCATCACATGCACTGTTATTAGAATTGACCGAGGAAACAATTAGGCAAAGGGGTTTTGTTGCCCATAGCAACAACTGCAGCTTCCAACTTGTTACTATGGGCAACACGCTAACAATATCATGTTATAATAATTAGACCAATGCATAATTTTTTAAGTATATTCATACAATGCAACCATATATTTTATCAGCTGTGATTACAGAAGTTATTTTTAACATTGTTATTAGAGATGGTCAATTTTAAAAAAAAAAATTCGACCATTTCGACGGTTTCAAGTTACTTGCAAAGCCCCTGAGCATGGTGTCATCACCAAACTTGCTGGAGATATAGAGAAGGGTTGGGGGAATACTCAAAAAAAAAGGATGTCTCTAACACAAATAGTTTTTTCACAAAATAAGTTCAAACTCAAGTAAAAATTTTGAAAATCGGAATTTCTACTTTCAATTTGAACTTAATTTATGCATAAACTCCATGTGCTGGAGCAAAACTTTTTTTTTTTCAAATGTTTCTCCAACCCTTCTCTACATCTCCAGCAATTTAGGTGATGATACCATTATCAGGGGCTTTGCAATCAGCTCACAAAGTTAGCAAGTCGAAAAATTCGACCATCTCTAATTGTTATGATTTCAATTAAATAAATTAGTAAGGCCATATATAAAGTTATACATTCAAATGCATAGCCATATATAATGTAATTTTTTATGATCATACTTTTCTATATATTTCAGCTGCAGATTTCAGTGACTTTTGTACTAATGATATAGCGTCTTGGGCCTTTTATTCAAATATTTTTTTAAACATAATTTTGATGACACAAGACATAAAAGTGAAATGTAAAGTCATTTAAAATGTCACCACTGATCATTTATCAATATAATCTGGTCTTCCTGAATAGGACGGGTACCATTCTATTCACAGAGGATAAATGACCGTCTATATTATAAAGAAAAAGTATTGCGGTTAACGGGACATCGTAATGAATTGTCCTCTACAAAGTGTTCACACACGACCCCTCCTCTGTTTGGAGTTGAGACGTTTTATGATGTTCACTGTCCCATTAATGTTTCATAGGAGCAGTTCGTATGCTGAACTCTGTGATAGAGAATTCAATAGAGGCAGTAAATATTAATGGAATACGGAATGAAGTCACAGTTATGTTGTAGTGGCAGTAAAAGGGAGTAAGCATGTGTTGGCCCTGGGGCAGGACTGGCCTTTCCTCTCCTTTCCCCTGTATCAAGCATGTTGTACAATGCGGGCTAACCCAGCCAGGGTCGTAGCAGACAAATGTCCTTGTGTGACGCCATTCCATCCACACAACAAGGCTCTGGAGAGCATTTGAGGGTGTCTGTTACAGGTAAAGAGCCTTTTACAGTGACTCAGGCTTGTATGTTGCCTTAATGACCCTGGGAAAGTAACATAGACACTTCTAATGTCTCACCCTGCATGGCTTCTTATATTGTGTCTGCTCAACAAGATCGGAGAGAGTTATTCATAGAATAAACAGAATTAAAACAAAGTTCTCCTTGAGGGCCTTTAACTCAACTGCTGTTGAACTAAAACTGCCAGCATTTTAACAGCTGGCGAGCCACAAGGTGCAGTAAGCCGGCACCAGATGTTCAGTGTATGCCTAGGCACACATAGGAGTCCTTGTGTGCTCTGCCGGGGATCCGCTGTGATTTGTAATCCTGTATTCTGGAGGAGGCCCAGGCCTGTATAGAGAAAGCCCAGTTCCAAAAGGTAGAGGTAAATAAACATCTTGTACTCTATCCAGAGATAGTGTGAAAAGGAGTGCACACACTTACCCAAAACAACCAGGTAAAATGTTCTGTTACTTTAACTTAGCTACTCGTAGATTGCCATAGAGGGTAGTTGGGTAGGCAGATGTGGTCCAACAGATGTCAAGGTCAGAATCTCCCTAGTGTATCAAAAATACATAAATGTAAAAGATGTCTCACTCACTATATCCTTGCAAATTTGTTTTAGGGTGGTTGCATCTGGACAATGCTGGTGCCACGTATCTTAGGGGTAAATAATAGTAAATCATTATGAGGCTATCTTACTAGATTAACATTCTCATTGGGGGACACAGGGGGCAATAGAAACTTATAGTGATAGTTGCTTATTAAACTGATGCTCTACCACAGGGATGGATCTTCAGTAGGCATTCATTAAAATGCTACCAGGTGTTTAAGATGGCCACCCATTTAGGACAGAAGCTGCCTTAGATGTGTAGTGGAGGGGGGTCCCTAGATCACGGTAGTGGCCCCTTAATGCTCCGGGGCAAGCAGAGGAGGTAAAAGGGGAATTCTTCCAGGAGGCGGGGCTCATTCCAGGGAACCAGAAAGGAGACAGGCAGCAAGACTACTCTGTCACTCTACAGGTGTACACGTCATCACAACACGATCCAACGTGCATGCAGCCAGAGAGCAAAATAGCATGCGCCTGCATACTAGCTGGGCCCCGCCAGGACACCAGTGGAACCAGAAGAGGATTAGAACTTGATAGAGGATCTACACTGTTTCCCCTATGATAAGCCATCCCCATCAAATAAGCCACCTCATGATTTTTGCACAAAACTTTAAAATAGACCACCACCCCCCCGCAAATAAGACACCCACCGATGCCTGCCCCTGTCCGAATCTCCCATTCGGGTGGTACAATGGGTAACTGTGTGCCTTTGTGTGACTCCGTCAGGGAAGGACAAGCAAGTTGCTGATCCCTGCCATAACGAAGTCTGTTACCCGACCGTACCGGTAGAACACAAAAAAGTGAGTCAGTGAAGGGGACAATGATTGGCACATGAGTGATCAAAGGTGACAATGAATGCCACAGAGTGATCAGAAGGGGACAATCAATGGCACAGAGTGATCAGAAGGGGACAATAATTGGCACAGAGTGATCAAAGGGGAAAATTCATGGCACAGAGTGATCAAAGGGGACAATGATTGGCACAGAGTGATCAAAGGGGACAATATTTGGCACAGTGATCAAAGGGGACAATGATTGGCACAAAGTGATCAAAGGGGACAATGTTTGGCACAGTGATCAAAGGGGACAATGATTGGCACAGAGTGATCAAAGGGGACAATGAATGGCACAGAGTGATCAGAATAAGACATCCCCCCCAAAATAAGACCTAGGGCATATTTTGGCATTTCAAAAAATATAAGTGCCTTATCATTGGGGAAACAGGGTAAGTATTTCCTATTACATCTAAAGTGACAAAATGATGGCCTTAAAATACATGGCCATGCTGTACATACTTCATATGTAGTTCATTATGAAGTGACCAGGCACATATATATACTCCTGGCCTATCATTCCTTCAGTCTGGTCCCAATACATTAATGTGTTGAGACCACCAGCAAATGAATCATCTTCTCTTTGGCAATGTGTTTTTTTTTTATATCCCTCTTCTGATCAAAGCGGCAACACACATAGAGAACTTGGCGGTGGAGAGTTGCTGAATTGTACAAGAAGAGACCTTCCTCAATTTGATACCACTTAAGTTCTTAACATGTCGCCTGGTTTCCTGCAGCTCTGGCAAGGCTCGGTGTCCCTTTCCAGATGTACTTTTGCAGTTTTTATGACTTAATTTAAAACGTCTATTGCACCCAGCATCAAAGCACAGAAAGCCATTTCTTCCCTATCACTTGAAAGGGCATTTCTTTCAAAGATTTTTTTTTATTTGTCACTGGGAGAAATAAAAGGGATGCAGGTTTTGTAAGTGTTAAATAACTTGCTCAGCGTGCATTAAAGCAAGATTGTATTTTATCAACAGCTGATTGAAGCAGCTATGTGATCCTCCCTGCTTGTCTATGGTATCATATTTATTTAGCCTGCTGGGGGACCATGTCCTGGGTCAGTGTGCTCATGCTGCTCAGAGCACGCACATTACACAGTACCCCAGGTATTGTGATTGATTGTCACCACCCAAAGCCTTTGGATCATAATTTAACGCAGCAGGTTCTACATCACAAGCTCCATTTCAAAAACTCTGCTAAAGGAGTTTCATTGGAAAGAAACAGACTGCAAAGCAGTGGTGGGATTTAGTGATAGAGAAAGCACATTAAAAAGTCATGGAAACTTCTCTGCTGTAAGGGATTTTACATGGATTGCATATAGAGTGGATATAGTATAGGAAGAAAAACAACACCTGCAGGGTTTAATTTAACAGTAATGGGGTTTGAAGCCCTGTAGCAGGAATTCTGTGCACAGGGGGTTGTACAAAAGAGATCTTTATCTGCTAGGGGGTTATTTATTAAAGAATTCACATCTCAGCTAACCTACGTTTTCTTTGTGAACACACGAGCATGAAAAGAGAATGCTCAGCATATGTCCATGGATTGCTGGGTCTGAGGGTGCATGGAGATAAATAACTCAAAACAAAAACATACTATGAAAATGGGAACAGTGTCTATCTATGTAGGACAGACGTGGGCAAACTAAGGGGCGGGGGCCAAAACCGGCCCTATAGTCTTTTAATTCAGCCCTTTGTCACCATGGTGTCAAGAAGTTCTAGCTCCCCTCATTCACTGCAATAAGTGAAGATAACACCTAGAGCAGTGGTTCTAATCCTGTGGGTCGGGACCCCCTTGTGGGTTGAACAACCATTTTAGAGGGGGTCACAGAGTACAACGAAAGCACTAAAGATGATGCCCACAAGCGGGGTGGGAAGTTAGGAGGGAGTTGGGCGTTACCCTCCCTTCTAACATCCTACCCTGCACATCATGTGAACAAGTGGGGTGATAAAATATAAGGAAAGGGACATTACATTGTCCCGTATCATGTCAGAAATAATGTCGTAGAGTGTCACTTCCAGTGTTTGGAATGCGGAAGTTATGTTACTCACTGGTACAGGGGCATTTCTAGTATTTTGGGGGCCCTATGCAAAATTGTTGCCTGGGGCCCCCTGTGCAAAGTATTTGAGCGGGGGAGGGGAGGGGTAGTGCTAGTGGAGAAGTTGTAGACCGGGGAGGGGGTGCTAGCAAAAATGTTGTTGAGCCGGGGTAGTCGCATAGCGGGAGAAGTAGCCCTGGTCATTGTGAAGGAAACTCCAATAAGTTGCAATAAAAGAATCCAGGAAAATATAAATGATGGTGAGAAGAACTGGCAGACTGCAAATAAACATTATAATGCAAACACAGTTCTGTTATTAAATTCACATATTCAGGATGATAATATTCCCATACACTGTGCTTTACGCAGTTCATCAATAGTTTAATGACCATCTGGCTAAAGGCAGATGCCTTCAGTGGGCATCTCAATCTTTCATTCCCAATCTAAGCATTACTGAACCTTAAAAGTATAATAGATCAATGCCACTTTTTAAAACTAAACTTTTATCACCAGTTTCAGAAAGTAAAAAAAGAACATTAAAAAGATTGTGTCAATATTCTTTGCTGATGATGGAGGAGTTCTCTTGGATGGATGTATATTTAATGTTTGGGAAAGTTTGAATGAGCCAATTTGACAGAGATGAAATCAAGTGTTGTTGGGAGAGTTGTGGTCTCAAAGTTTTACTGTCTTGTGTAAGAAGAATCCCTTGTAGCAATGGAATATCTAAGTTTATGTAACACATTGCATGTGATATTGTGTAATAAGGCTGCTCAGCATGGTACATGCAATCTGTTTAGACAATCTTTGCGTTATTTACCGTGGAAGTAATGGCAACAACTGAATTCACAGTTTGAATATGTGAGTGTAACACCTTTTCCCTGGTACACAAATTGTATTTCATACACCACAGAGAGCACTGCCTGATTTGACCTGACTTTTTTCTGCTATCTAAATACAATTGATTGAGCTCTATAGCATGTGACTGGATAGGGATAGAGCAGCAGAACACTCAGGAGATCAACCCTGTGAACCCCTTTCATTAGTTTGATCCTTGTTCACTGTGTAATGTAGGAAAGCTTTATAAATTTGCTCTCCATGTCTGAATGTCATTCAAATATAAAGTAAAAGAAAACAGCATGTTCCAGCAAAGAAGGAAGGACTGGCCGATGCAGTATTCATTCTATATTCTTCTAGCCAAGCCAAAAGGCCAGTGCCAGGAGATCTTAATTCCAGCGGAGTGTGCAGGGAGGAAACTTTAGCATGTGTCTATACACTAGCAGTACCCATTCTCTGAACAGAACACACACAGACTGACACATTTTACAATCTGGCACCAACAACTTACCCATGAGCAGCTATTTAAATACATGAGGAGAGATGAGTCTGTGTTTTTTTGCAATGCAGAATGTTAATGTAAATACAAAACTCATGCTATCTAAAAAAATGCCTTAGTTTACTTAGATGGTTGGTCACTGTGTTCATAAAATGGGTACTGCTTGTGTCAATACAGCTAAAACATCTCTTTTGGCTTATATTTGCCTACAATTTTGCTTTAAAGTATATTTAAAGCAAAATGGCTTCCCAAGAATTAATCAACAGATTTTTTTTCTGCCACCAGGCCTATCAACATGTAAGCCATATGATATTAACACTAGCATACAGGGGCCTTTGTAAACAGCAGACTAACAAAAGTTGATAATAAAAAGAATAATAGACTTTTTCTAGTCCTGATTATAACTTGACAGTTCAATCCCTATCATTCTCTCTAGAAAAAGAGCAGATCTTCTGTCTGAACACTATAGCTAAGCATACACGCATACCTGTCAAACTTTAGAAAAGAAAACCCAGAGGAAATACAGGAAGTGATGTAACCGACATCACTTCTGGTACCCGGACCGTGGTTCTTCCGCATTCCATATTCTGGAACTGATGTCACCTCTGGTATCGGGCTTAGTTCTAGGCTGATTTAGCAGGGAGAGGGCATTACTCTCCCTGCTAATGTCCCACCCTGCTTGTACTGATAATGTCCCTGTTAAATTACCGCTATTCCAAAAATCGGAGAACAATACCGGATTTGTTGAAACCGGAATTTGGCCTGGAAAGCCACCTAAAATAGTGACTTTCCCAGCCAAAACGGGAAGGTTAACAGGTATGTACACGGCTCGATGCCTGTGCAATCGAGGGGCCGTTAAATGTAATGGTGCTGTGCTTGAGCTTCCTCAATTGAACAGGGAATCAAGGCGCAGCACTTCTGCTCCACGATCCTGTGAGATACTTTGATGAAGACCATGGGTAAATCAAACAGGCTTTAACAACATGTTGTTTCCCTGTTCGATTGAGTTTTTAATTGACCCCGCTCGAAGAAACCCATGCACGGCTCGATTCTTGTATTGATTCAAGCACAATCAATTGCCGCAAACAGAGTTCGAGCCATGTATGTCTGGCTTAAGAGTTGGATCAAAATGCTGCTCAGTATAAGTGACGCTGAATTGGGTGATAATATACAGCTATATCCTTCTTTGATTATAAATCTGCACATCTATGGCTAGCCTAAGCTCTAAAATAATCTGTGCTTGCACACCTTACCGGCACAGTCGCTGCGCTTTATATACGTTAGTATAATATCATTCTACAGCTATGAAAAGAAGCATTGTAAACCAAACAGGTTAAGCCATTCTATTAAGTGGAAAGTCTAGGCACATTTAAAGAAAAATAAATATATCCAAAGGTCATTTTATATCATAAATATACTGATAGCTGTCAAAGCGAGTCTCCATAGAGGCATGTCCCCACCGCTGATAAGTCTTTGTCGCCCATTTGATTTAGTGGACTGCTTGTTTGTACTGCTGCTAGTGTTGGATGACAAAAATGTTTGCAAGGCTCCATAGGGTCCATCTTTTTGCTAAGAAAACACTTGTTATCACAGTGAGTACACACAGGGTCCAAAGAGAAAGAGCGGCCTGGCATAGAAAATATTTGCCTATGACTCAGCTGTGACTGGGGATACAAAGTCGTACCAAGGTGAGCAAGAGAGCATTGTAGGTGGCACTTAATAGATCTCCCATAATCACACGGGTCAAAGGAGTGTTGACAGATCATGTTAATCTGTAATGTTCCGTATTGTCCTGCACTGGGATCATCGTTACTTTTCAGTGTATGTAATCTTTTATTTTCACCCTTTCACCCCACATGTATTTTGTTACAAGGTAAATACACATTATGACAGACAGAGAACACAGTGCATAGTGTATGTGAACTGACTTGTGTTCCATTTGTTTGTGTGACTTATCTCAGTGTTCACACATTTAACACACAGCTTAGTTTTTGCTTTTAGTGTTAGGCAAAGTGTATTTTACACTGAATTGCTCGTTTCACAAATATGACTTACATGATATAGAGAAAAGAGAAGGTAAATCACATCATCATACAAGGTCATTTACTCAAGGAAATCATAGGCTGGTGCTCAAGGTAGACCAGACTACATTTGTGAATTTATCATCACTGAGCATAATAGAAGTCAAGAATTGTTAACTAAAATCACTGCTTATGCCCTGAGGAAAAGTATATGTAAAGCTGGCTATACACCTTTAGATCTCTCTGTCAGATATCCTTTAGATCTACCAACAACTATGTAGTATAGGGTCCTCTTGAACACAGGTAGACTTTATTTATTGAGAGTCCCTCATATTACATGGTTTGGGTAAAACAAAAGGAGATCTAAAGGAAATCTGACAGAGAAATCTTAAGGTGTATGGGGCCCTAAGGGCTTGTTTCCACTATGACACAACCAGTCCCATTCATTTGGAATGGAACGAGATGCACTGGTGCGTTAACACTGCAGGGTCCTGTGATGTCATTGAAGGTGTGACGTGAAAAAGCTATGCCCGGTAAAGCAGTGGGCATAGTTTCGTGGCATTTTTACTATTCAAATAATTAGGGTGCGTTACCACCAATGCAATTATAAACTCACATGTTATTCACCTCCTGGGCGTTAACCCCAAGTGTAGCTTTATTAGACTACTAACAAAATGGGGACTTCTATCAAAATGGGGAAAATATGTGAATACCTGGTAGATACTCAACATTTAAATACAAATGGGCCATAATGGAAGCTTTGGCGGAATCTCTTTGGCTGATGTTTGACATAAGTGTTACATCAAATATATACAAAATTTTTCCGCCTATACGACATACTTTTTTCTATTTAAATCAATGGGAATGTGTCCCTACATCTTATTGTCCGAATATGTAAAAAACAAATGTAGTCCCAACCATCCTGGGAGCAATAGCTATGCATCCAAGCTTTCCAAGCAGGCAGAAATGTTGTTCCAATCCCTCCAGCCAAGCCAAAAAGCCACTGGCAAGAAGACATAGTATCTGCATTAGCACTAGCAGAAGATAGCATGAGTTGTGTATTTACATTAACATTCTGCATTGCAATAAATACATTTTGTGACAATGACTTATATCTTCTTCCATATGTAAATAACTGCTCATGGGTCTTTTCATAAGTTGGTTAGTGGGTTTAGAGAATGGGTACTGCTAGTGTATAGACACATGCTAAAGTTTCAGCCATGACACTCTGCTGCAGTGAAGACCTCCCTCCTGGCACTGGCCTTTTGGCTGGAAGATCATAGAGTGAATACTGCCTGGTCCAGTCCTGCTAAATTTGCTGAATCCTTTTGTGTATTCACCTGATATCTGAATGGCTGTGTCTCTGGTTATTATTTCCTAATTTTCGCTCCCAAATGCATCTTATAGTGCAAAAAGTGCATCTTATAGTGCGAAAAATATGGTGTGTGTGTATAGATAGATAGACAGACAGACAGACAGACAGACAGACAGACAGACAGACAGACAGACAGACAGACAGACAGACAGACAGACAGACAGACAGACAGACAGATAGATAGATAGATAGATAGATAGATAGATAGATAGATAGATAGATAGATAGATAGATAGATAGATAGATAGATAGATAGATAGATAGATAGATAGATAGATAGATAGATAGATAGATAGATATGGATACACTATTTAAATAAATATTGGGAAATGAGGGAAATCAAGGACAAGAATTCACATCACTCAAGATGTCCTATCTATGGTATAGCTTAAAAAAAGACACATGAGTTGGAGCACCACTAAATATAAAAGTTGTGTAATTCAAAATGAAAATAGTTTAGTACATGAAATGCTGGTAGCTGGAAACCCTGTCTGATTCTGTTTTCTACACTTATTCTATCAGGGATAGGAACACTACCTGTTAGGATTTGCAACATATTGACTGACTCGGGAGCTTCTTGCAATGTTATGGATTCTGCTTCCTGGGAAATGTTCCAAATCATCTCTGCAACACAAACACGCATTCAAACATGATACAATACTAGTGCTTCATCACAGCTTAAAGGAAAATTTGACACCTTCCTCAAAGAGAAGGACATGAATATCTTCTAAATTGGTTTCTGGTATTAATGGCAATGAAAACCCTTTTTCTTGGCAACAAGAAAGCTGCAGAATCAGGGGCACTTAGGATGGTTTACCGTTCATGAATTGTACAGATTAATATTTTACCCAGTTTCATCCAGGCAGCATGCCATCATAGTGGGACATGGAAAAAACAGTGATAGAGTTACACTTTCTTATAGCTACAGAAACTCTATTCAGATCAGAGAAAGGAACCTGTACGTACCTGTCGACCAGAGAGCAGGAACATAACATAGCAGTGTGAGAGCTTTTTCTTTATCACTAAAGGTGAGTATACACCTGTAGATTTTTTAGTTCCATCAATGAAGAACAAACTATTTTTTGGTTGATTGAACAAAATTCTAGAATGGTCAATTTGTTCAATTGATAAATTTTGTTTAACCTCGAACAAAAAATCATTCAAAAGGTCATCAAACATGTTGGTAAATTTTTATCTGTCGTAATTTGGAATGTATTTTCATTTGATATCGGCGATGGACGAATAAAAAAATCTAATGTTACATTTGATAAACGAACGAACGATGTTTGACAACAACATCTACACCTTTAGATTTCTCTGTCAGATTTCCTGTAGATCTCCTTTTGTTTTACCAAAACCATGTACTATGAGGGACTTTCTAAACCATCAAGCCTACCTGTGTTCAATCGCAGAGGACCCTATACTACATAGTTGTTGGTAGATCTTAAGGATATCTGACAAATCAATCCCGCTCAAAAACAGCCTTATCGGCCGTGACCGTTAATATGGCGATGTCCTATGCTTTGCCTGGGTCTCCAGGCCAAGCTCGGCTGAGGAGCCCTCAGCTCTCCCCGGCTAGGAGTTCAGCTCTCCCCGGCTACTCCGATATCTGACAGCAGCATGATGACGTCATCACGCTGCTGCAGGGTACATCGGACGGCTCAAATGTCATATATCCGTCTGTACCCTGCTTAAAGCCCCCATACACTTTACAATCTCACCATACAATTAATGTACAATCAACTTTTCTTCTACCAAACCATATAACATGACGAAAGTTCTAAACCTTCCAATCACTATGTATTCTATCAGGGAGGACCCGGCACGACATAGGTATTGGTATATTTAATGGAAATTATATGGAATGATTTAAAGGTGTATGGGGGGCTTTACTGACAGATCATCTTCTGGTGCTACACAATAGTGTCTATAAGTATAACAAGTCCCAGTGGCATTGCACAAAACTCCTTCATGCATTATTGCTTTGATTGCAGTCATCATTAATCCTTTCCCCTATAGTTTACATCCCAAAAACCTATACAACTGCAAATCAGGTGGAAAGATAACTCCCCCACTCCCTCCTCTTCAATAACTTAGTCACCTTTACTATAGAAAGAGCTTACATATTCTTAATCAATGTGGGTTTATAGACGTATATTTTAATGTCAGCTATGGATTAATGTGCATTAATTAAATTGACTGTAACTTCCCTAATGAGCAGAAACTGATTTATTTTTAATACTGATGGTCTTAATAACGCTTGTAACTGCTTATGTGTGTTTTGACATAAAAAATACTCTTACACGTTATGGTTGAATAGTTTGAGCATACGATAATAATTCCTCTGTATTCCTGAAAAGAGTTTATTAGATTAAAACCTGAGCACAGAACCTGCTTTCAGCTTACGGCTTGAGTAATAAAAGTAATTTACACTGACAATTATATAGGGATCCTGGGACACAATGTTTAAAGTATGCTTAATTCCATATTAGTCTAGATTTAAATGACAGTTACAATCCAGTTACAATATATGTCACATCTGACAACATAATCCATTTTAACAATTTAATAATATGCTGCTCCTGTTTTTCCTCACTTGGGAGATAACTTTGCGTATGTTTACATTAAAGGGAAAGTATATATATATATATATATATATATAAAATAATAAGAATGATTGTTTAAGTATATTGTGCCAACATATTACACAACACTGTATAATAAATTAGAGTTGAGATGCCACACAGGATAACACACAGTTCATGGGTACAGGTAATGACACAGGTGAAGCAGAGCCTGTCCGATTTGGCTTAAAATCTAATAGGTTGGGGAGCAAAGTATACAATGTGTGTATATATATATATATATATATATAATCCGTTCCTCAATCTCAGTTGCCAGTCTTGGGTTAATCCTGAGACATCCAGCATTGCCACATGAGAGTAGTATAGTAGTATGTCACATGCTCTACCATAATAAAATTTACAAAGTATTTTAATTAACTTTTTTGAAATAAACATTTTGCAAAATGAAAAAGTATGTAAGCGTACTCTGTGAAATGACAACTAGGATAAACTTTCTATATAAATCTGTAAAGCGCTGCGTAATATGTCGGCGCTATATAAGTACAAGATAATCATATATTAATACTAATACCATAGAGACTATGGGCATACAAGTTGCATCCCATTATATCCTTCACTCAATGTGGGTTGCCAGTTAAGGACTCCAGTGATCTTCTCCACTGTAAATTGGGCAAAAGATCCCATACATAACTATTATGGCATTGCTTGTTCATCTGTATCTGATTATTGTAACATTGTTAACTGAGAAATGAATTGCTGTTATTTGTTCTAAAATTTTGTCATGTTAAAATAAGATGATCTACCTACAGCAGGTTTTGAAAAAATTTGATGATCATCCAGTGTAGTATTACATATGTAGTAGTGTGTGGGACTGGGCTAATACAGACATATACTACTTCTCATAAAAGTTATTAATATAATTGGGTAAGGGATGATCATTACACAAGGGTGGCATGGTGGTTCAGTGGTTAACACTCTGGCCATACAGCATTGGGAAGTAGGTTTGACTGGCAAGGCGATGATGTTAGTAATGAGGAGATGGGTAGGCAAGACTGAAGAGGTGGGTTTTCATGGCTTATTTAAAAAGTGTTAAAAGTAGGAGCAAGTCCAATGGGACGAGGAAAAGAGTAGGGGTAGCCCTAGAAAAAGCCTGTCATCAGTAGGTCATTGGAGAAGCGGTGGGGGCGGTTGGGGTGTATTTATGTACTAGGTTGGGAATGTAAGTGGGACAGGAGGTGTGGAGTGATTTAAAAGCAAGGCACAGATTAGTCTTAAGCCAGCCATACACAGTCGGATTCCATGGCCGCTGGATCACCCATCCGATCGATTCCGACGATTCTGCCGGGAATCGGAGGTGTGATCGATCGGCCAATTAATAGAATCCGATCGCTGCATACCACCTTGTCCAAGGGATTCCGGGACGATTCCGTGTCCGATTCCATCTCCGACTCCACCTCACAAATGGCAACTCCCCCTGATCTGTGCAGAATCAATCTGATGGAACCAACATGTTGGTTCTCTGTCGGATCCGATTCTGAGCCCCTGATCAATCGGATGCGATCGATCGGACAAGGTGGGCTGCACACGATTCCGGCACAATCGATTCGCGTGCACGCGCCCGGAATCGATCGTGCCGGAATCCGACCCGTGTATGGGGGCCTTTAGATTTATTTAAGGGTCAAACAATGGCTTTGATGTTCTGTTCCCTAGTGAACTGGGCAAAGGAATTATCTGACACAGCTGATTTTTTTAATTTATCTCTTTAAAAAGTACAAACTTTCTAACAGTAGTTTAGATGGTGTCTAGTAATGTTGTGAGCCATATAGCCTCTTCACTTGTTTAGCGGGGCTTGACCTCTGGGCTAAGTGCAACCAACTGTCATCTCCCTTTCCAATGAGAGTTCCTTAGTGGTCAACAAAGGTATTCTCATTGGACTTGAAAATGACAGGAAGTCCATACGCAGAAGATGACAGTGCTCAATGCAGACAATTACAGTTGGATCGAGGAATGATTGTATAGGTAGTTGGTGACCTTTGCAGACACCCCTATCTGACAAATCTTTACAGAAGAACAGAAATAGATTTTTTTGTTCAAAATAAGGTTGGTGTCTGGGAAGTCTGCTCTGCTTGTAAATATACATTCTGAGCTCAGCTAACCATAAATGTTTAGGTCACAATCATACTAAAGAAATATATCTTTTCACTGTCATATTCATGAGTAGCTGTGATTGACAATATCTTGTGAAAATGCTTGCTGTGGCTTTCCTGAACTTCATACTCTATGTGTTCTGGTTCACAGTTCAGAATTAGCTAAAGTCAGGATGCAACAATAAAGCCAGGAAAGGCCACCAATGACAGCACAGGTATATCATAGATTTACTCAATTTCCGCTGCCCTAAACAGTGGATCAAAATTCACTTATGGTGAACATAAACCTGCAAACATACAGTCAAAAAAACTGCAAGTCCAATATAATACTGATAAAAATGGAATAATTTAATCATGTGAGAAGGATGACTGATGACTTTTGAGCCATGATAAGCAAAGGTCATAATTCTCTACTGTGAATGGGTTAACTAGTCTTAAACAGCTTCTTTCAACAAACAGCAAACAAAGCCAATTTAACATTGGAAACATTTTTTATTCACCTGAATTTAAATATGAAGGCATGTCTGATAAACTGGGAATTCATTATTTGAGTCAGTTAGCAAATAGCTGGGGTCTCTTACATATTTATAATTGAAAGCATTATATATAGGGTCTTTTACATATATCAGCCCATATTTATAAATTAAACCTATATATATGGGTATCTTACATATATTAGCCCATATTTATAAATTAAACCTATATACTGTATATGGGGTCTCTTACATATATCAGCCTATACTTATAAACGAGAAGCCTATATATACAGTGCTGCTTGAAAGTATGTGAACCCCTCAAGTGGTGTAGATGTTTCTGCTGTTGTGAACCAGGAGTTTCTCATTCTATCATCACCAGTGTTTATCATTGAAATGTCAGATAATGTTCATCAATTGCATGTACGTTTAGTAGGTTTTGTTTAAGTAGCCCAAAAACTACATGAAACATGGACTTAGTGTATGTGCAAAAGTATAGGAACCCCCCAGCTGCATTGATTAAGTCGACCAGGTAAAAGACGCAGGTGAAACACATTTGGGTGCTTAATCAATCACTTATACAACCAATGAAATGAGACACTGCCTGAAATGTTTTGGCCTGCACTAGATTAAAAGAGAGAGGAAACCAACTGAACCACTGGTGGTGCCATACAAATCAACATATGCCAGAGAAAAGGAGATATCGAGGACTGAAGAAAGGGGTAGTGCAGCCTTAAGTCTGGGAAAGGCTATAAGTCATCTCAAAAGATTCGCTCATCTCCCTGTACGACAGATATTTCAAAGGAGGGCCGTCAACATGACAGCAACTTGCCTAGTGAGTGGACGCCATCAAAATATCACCCAGAAGCACCAGAAAATTATAAACAGGTAAGGCCAACCATCTAAACCTCTGCCCCTTCTCTCATCTTATTTTTAATCTGGGACAATCAGACGAAAATTTAACT
>CM070034.1:130216486-130227540 GCA_036250615.1 Ptychadena robeensis | reverse complement strand
AGTAGTGTGATCAGTGCACACTGGATGGTGTTTAGTAGTCTGATCAGTGCACACTGGGTGATGTTGAGTAGTGTGATCAGAACACACTGGGTGGTGATGAGTAGTCTGTATCCTGCCTGACCTGATTTGCCTTGAACCACATGAATAGAGAGTTGGAGGTGCTCCTACCTGAGGACATTACTGTACAGCACATCCAATGATAACAATGCAGTTGGATTCTGTTGTGCTGATGTTGTGTGTGATTGTCAGATATGGAAAGCTTGCCCTGTACTCTCTCAGTGACTTACTAACAAAGCATCTTTTATTTCCAGCCAGAACAACATACATACTGTATGTACCAGGAGGTATATCATCTTCTGCTCTGAATGCAGTAATACACTGCAGTATACAAATCATTCTGCAAATATACACCCACCTTATCCCATGTCCTATTCCCATGATGGGATCTGCGGTGTGTAATGCCTAGAATAGAAGAGACCGGTCTCTTTACGGGGGTCTTTCAATATATCGATCGGGTGTTTTCCCACCCTGGCTACCTTTTATCTATTGACATGTAAAATCCCTCACAGACATCTCTGTCTTCTGTGTGAATACTACAAGAGAAGAAAAGAGAGAGGATTACTTTACCGGAGCATAATGTAGATTTATTCACAATACAGTTCCAGATGTATTGTTCCTGACAGCCAAACACACGGACAGATCTACTAATAATGTCAATTATTTTATTGTCTAGTTATATGTGCCAGCTTTGTTATATATGACCTAAGATATGTCCATGTATATTAGGATAGATACCACAGCTATACAGAAAGATAGATAGATAATAGATACATAGATAGAGAGATGATAGATACATAGATAGAGAGATATACATACTGTAGATGATAGATATATAGATAGATAATAGTTAGACTACTAGATATATAGATTGATGATATATAGAGTATAATAGCTAGAATAATTCATAGATAGATAGATAGATAGATTGATTGATTGATAGATAGATAAAAGATAGACAGATAGATGATAGATATATAGATGGATAATATTTAGACTACTAGATATATAGTTTGATGATATATAGATAGAGTATAATAGCTAGAATAATTCATATAGATAGATGATAGATAGATAGATAGATAGATAGATAGATAGATAGATGGATAATATTTAGACTTCTAGATATATAGATAGATAATATATAGATAGATGGATAATAGCTAGAATAAAGGCAACCTAAAGGCAACACGTCTAGATTTTTCATCCCATCAACTTAATTCAATAAATCATCCCATCAACTTAATTCAATAAATTTTTTGGTTGAAAATCTATGGCAGTTCACATGGTTAGATCAACCTAAAATAATTGGGAAAATGTATTGAAAAATGATTGGACATGCTGGTAAATTTTTATTGGTTGTATTGAAATTGATTACACTTTCCCACAAAAGTTGATCAAATATCTGTTACTACAGTTGGCAAACATACAATCAATCACCAATTTCCCTGACACCAAAAATTTTTCTTTTTAAGTTGAGTTGAAAATCTAGACGTGTATGGGGGGCTTAATTGACACGGCACAGCATCGGCCAGAGATTTAAGCCCCCCATACACGTCTAGATTTTCTGTTTAATCAACTTAAAAAGATCAATGTTTGGGGGTCATGGAAAATAGTGATTGAATGTATGTTTGCCAACTATTAACAGATATTTGATAAACTTTTTGGGATCGACTGAAAGTGTAATGAATTTCAATACAACCAATTAAAATTTACCAACATGTCCAATAATTTTTCAATACATTTTTCTTTCCAATTTAAATTGTTTTAGGTTGATCTGACCATGTGAGCTGCCATAGATTTTCAACAGCAGATCCCTGTTGCCCATGTGGGCGCCACGAGAATGCATGCACATCGGTCGTTGCATGTGTGGGGTGCTTAAATTTCTGGCCGATGCCATTAGTTTCAAGGGTGCCCGCCGATGCTGTGAGCGACGGAGTGCAGCATGATGACGTCATCACGCTGCACTCCGTCGCTCACAGCATCACCGCTGATCTGAGTTGTAATGACAGGAAATGACATTTCCTTTATGTTTCAGCAAGTTTGGAGTTCAAGTGATACCGTTTATTGGCTAACTGAAGTCATTAGAAAAGCAAGCTTTCGGGATATCGCAGATCCCTTCTTCAGGCTAATACAATTCTGGTCTTTGAAACTTACATTTATACACAAAATAACATGGTCATAACACGGTATCACTTGCAAACTCCAAACTTGCTGTATTTATCGATGGCTAACACGGTACATGGCTGCTGTATTTATCGATGGCTAACACGGCTTATGCCGTCCAGCACCAGCAGATTCATTGGTTCTCGGGGTGGTAAAGGCGAACACATGTTCTTTTTGCCAAGTTTTTGTTTTGTGTTTTTTTGTTCATATTATTAGGGTCAGGATGAGGTCAGAGGTTATCTGATAAATCTCCCCTTACTTACTATGCACCTCTGCAACAACAGAGCCTATAATAGTGTGAAACAATCAATACACCACTAAAGACTGTGTACAGACACCACATTTTCATTTCCGCCGATGATCATTCATTTCATCGGGTGAAAGTCCAGGATCACTACAGGTGTTGCACAATGTTATTTAGCAATCCACCATGAGTGATCACTAAGACCTCCCATACACGTATCCATCCGCAGGGGATTTTGTGGACGATCAACTGCCTTGCACGTTCGCGACCCTTACCCGGGGGGGGGGCAATTGTCCACAAAACGGAGGCGCCTACTTGGAGCGATCGACCAGAAAAGCACCACAAGTCAGTTGCAAGATGGTTCTTTTAGAGACAAATTCTAGCGATACTCTGGCTAAAGTCCCCCATACACATTCCGATTATTCTCCCGACTGATTTTTCATCTGAACGTGTCACCCAATTTTCACCTAAAATGTTATGGTTGGTTGGTCGGCTTGCACGAAAAATCGGAATTTTAATTATAACCGATCAATCAGCCTGACACTATTTATTATCAGCAGATCAACCAAAATTTATGGACAGATCTGAAGCGGTCCCGACCGATTTTTCGGCCGATTTTGAGAAATCTAGATCGGTCGGGTACATAATTCTGAATCCGATTAATCTCCCGATCGATTAATCTCCCGACTACACTGGTCGGTCAGGCAAAATTTGTACGAAAAATCGAAACGTGTATGGGGGGCTTAACAGTCACTAATCAAATGGTTAAATTGGTTGTTGGCCAATGTTTATCAATTGCTCAGTAAAACCTAGCGTCCCCATACAAAGTAATGGGACAAAGTAATGTCGTCATGCTGCACTCAGTCCCTCATCTATTGAGGGAGAATCCAAAGTATCAGAATCGACCAGAAAAATGCAGACAGGATGCAACCCCCTTGTGATCCATTGCGAGGATTTTTGAGTCAGTTCATCAAGGTGGGCACCTCTGTAGTCGCGGGCGATTGTTCGGCGTGAGCGTGCATGATCACATAATATAAAACTGTAGCCAGTTGCAGGGCATTTGGCTGGGGAAGACGTGACCACAATTTACAAATGTACACTTTACAACCATATACTTTACTACAAGAAATAAGAAACTGCAGATAGTTCAGCAATTAAGCAGAAAATGCAGTGAAGTAAATACCCCCCTCCCCCATTAACCTATAGATCAAAGGTAGTGTGGTTCAGTATAGTGAAGAATTGATTGGCTCCATTAGTGAAAAATTCTGGCTCAGCAATTTCCAATCAAGAGAATCACAAATCAATGGGCATGTTAAATCTGATCATCTTACCTACTGTGGGTTACTACCCACAAATTGTTTTTCTTTCCTGGTTTAATGTTACCAGTTACCTGTAACTGAGTTTTCACTGGTTGGTGGTGTCTACAGGTTTCCAATGCAATCCAAAATATTGCACCTGGCTAATATTATCCAGTAATTTATCGAGTGCCACACCCCAAAATACGACTGAACCCCCCACACATCAGATTCTAAGCATAACTGCTAGAAGGGCTTTTAAGGCACAAATAAAACAAATAATATATAAACCATAAAATCATAAAATATATATATCATAATATATACATCTCCATAGCTGACACATATCAGTTCGTGCATGGATCTTGGATCCTCAAGTTAAATTGTAAACAATTGAAAAAAAGTGTCCATTATTAGTCCTTTTGACCACACTGGGCTTCTTCAGGAAAGGCATGATATAGACTATGGACTCATATTCCTGGTATAATTTAGCATTGTGTGCCTCCCATTCAGGAGTGTTGAGGTCAGGTAAAAATCAAATCCTGCAGCCCTGTTGGAATGGGATTCCGTCTAAAGCAGCCCATACACGGGTCAGATTTTCAATCAATCGACTTAAAACGATCAATTTTTTAGTCGATTGATTGAGAATTGAGTTTTGCCCACCTGGTTAAATTGACTTAATCCGATCAAAATTGAGTGAAAATTCAGTCGTTATTTGATCGGACTGGATGGTAAATTTTGATCGGTCGATTGAAAATTGGTTCGGTATTTTGAGAACCAAGTGTGGTCAACCAATTTTTGATCGTTTTTTTTCTACCTATTCTACCTCACTTCTGATTTAAATTTCAATCGGACTATTTTGGATCGATTGTTTTGTGGATTGAAAAAAAAAATAAAAAAATAAATCGATCAAAAATCGATCAAAAATCTTGTACTACATATGGGGAATGATACAATCGACATACAATTTTATACCAACTTAAAAATTGATCGTTTTAAGTTGATTGATTGATTGAAAATCTGACCCTTGTATGGCCTGCTTAACTCTTTGTTTTCCAATTCCAACTTCCAATAGACAAGATGTCCATAGAGGAACGAAAAGGAAGCAAACCAAAAAAGCAAGACCTTACCAGAGGTCTTTCGTTAGTTGTCTCCTCGATTAGGACGTCCCCATCATCTAGGGTGGATGTATCCCTAGGCTGCCCCAGACCTCTGGCCAGCTTTAGAAACTCTTTGTGGCTGCCTCTACTTTCATAAAGTCTGAAAGACTTTCACCTGCTTTTAATGCATTCAAAACCCCACACTTCAGTCTTGCGCCTACATATCTACCTTTCTTTCATCACAACTAGGTGCTACACACCTACCCCTACTGATTGTTAACTCTTTTCCACAACCTCTTAATTGTAAACTCGGTTGGATTGGCTCTTCTTCTCTTTTCCTCTTGTGTAAAGCTGGCCACACACCTTTAGATCTCTCTGTCAGATATCCTATAGATCTACCAACAACTATGTAGTATAGGGTCCTCGGTGACTGAACACAGGTAGACTTGATTTTTTAGAAAGTCCCTCATATTACATGGTTTTGGTAAAACAAAAGGAAATCTAAAGGAAATCTGACAAAGAAATCTAAAGGTGTATGGGGACCATAAGAGTTTGTACTTTGTATTTTAGCTTGTTTTATCGGTCAACCCTTATTTAATGTACAGCCTTGTGTAATATGTTGGTACTTTATAGGTAAAAGTTATTTAATTATTAATATAGAGTAGTTGTAACCAGCTGGTAAAGATCATTTAGATAGCCATGTTAAATAGCAGGTCCGATGCTAACATACCGATATGTTACTTTATTTTGCAGGAATGAGCTATAACATTGCATTGTGAGACGGTCTTTATTCATATGAATGCTGTATTATTTTAGAATCACAAACAGCGCCGAGGCTTTTCTGTATGTGTGTTCCCATGAGATAACAGGCAAGTATGAAAGCGATTGAAAAGCCCCGCTCTCTAGTAATGCAGTCAGTGAGAGAGCTTGGTCTATGATCCCGGGGAGGTGGGATGTGTGCCCTGCAGGGGAAGGGTTATTCTCTCTGCTTTCTCAATCTTCGCCTCTATTTATTTTGCTCTTCATAATGAAAGACCAAGGGCTCTTGCTTATTATCTTATTTTTCTTGCTTCTTCCAGTAGACTTTAGCTCTGACTCCTCATGGATTAACGGGGAGATCAATAATAAACTTACTGTCAATTTCACTGCAGGAGAAAATGAACTCGAAATGCAGTCAAACTTTTATTGATCAGTGATCTCGGTCTCGGTTTCATTACCTCCTTCTTCCATGATAACCCATAACTAATGTGATGAGTTACTAATCTCTTTGATTTTCTTGCCCTTCTCCTCCCAAACACTTTCTTCATTCTGCCTGTGGCAGTCAGACATTTCACTTATTGTAGTTAAGCTTTGTCACCAGTGTCAGGAGAGATAATTCCTGTGTATCACATTCTTCAAAGAATACAAGCGAAGAGGCTAACCACCACAAGAAATATTACAGGAGCCGGAATGGAGCTGATTCTAGACCTGCTGGATGAAGTCTTGGATAAAGCATCACAGCACAATATGTCAGCTATGACATCTATCACTTTTGGTCTTGCATTACTGTACTTAAAGCAGGCCAAAGATATAATCTGTTGATGCAAGTAATGTGCCCAAATGCTCCGTCTATAATCAACCAAGTTATATGATACACTTCTTGCCAAATGTGTCTCTATAGAGTAAAAACATATCCCTTAAGCCCCCCATACCCGCTTAAACTTGAAATTCAGCCCGAAATCGGCCACCAAATGGATCTAAGCCATTACGGATATGTAATTCTTACATTGTTTTTATTACTTTGCCCGGCCGATTCTTGGCAGGACTGGCTGGGCATGATAAGGTCATCACGTATGGTCGATCTACTGGCATATCAAAGGAAATTCTGAACGTGAGTGGGGGTCTTAAGGCTTAGGCTCCACTATGTGTTTAAGATGTGCTGCGTTAACAGATGCTTTAGGGATGCGTGAAGGGATACATTTGTTACCTATCCGATTTTTTGGTGTTTGTTTTTATTACCATGAACGGATTGATCAACGCATCGAACAACACATACCATTGCCTTTCAACTTCATTTTCTGTGGTCCATACTTGCGCTGGCTTACGTTGCATTAGTGTCACGCATAGTGGAGTCAAGGCCTAAAGATTGGTTAAGCTAGCCATACATGTGTCGACTCCTGAGCGATCGATCGACCATCCGATCGATTCCGGTGAAGCCACAGTTGTCGATCGACCAATCAAGGACCAGGAATCGTGTGGGAAATCGACCCGTGTATGGCTACCTTTAGTGCTTCTTCACTCCAATGAGTTATCAATGGTTCCCTTTTGAACCAACAGGGCAAATATTAAGCATACTACAATGTGTTTGTAGTTAGCTAAGTCTTTCAGTCATAAGTCTTTATACTTCTACATATTGGGATAGGAAAGTTTGGAGGCTTTAAGCTCAGTAAAGCTTTACTGCATTGCTAAGTGATGCTAGCTTTTTATTTTTTTTAGCGAACCTATTTATGGCCTTTGTGAGTTAAGTCAAGGGCTGGAGCAGTCTTAGGTCAAGATGTGGCCATGCTTCGAACCATCAAAAGTGTGACAGCAACCAAAGGTTGTTACCAGTTTACTAACAGATGTGTATTTAAACTCAAAAACTTTGCAAGCAAACCTGTATATTCCTTATTCTTTTAGGTTCCAAACATTTGGTAGCCATGCAGAAAGCCATTGCTGGAAGACCTCTTAAAAATCAGGGGCTGTTAAATGGGCCACCAGCACTATATATAATATTTGTCCTGGCCTAGAAGATAAATGCCCCTTCTTCCTACCTTTTTCCAATCTTTCAAATTACATGGCCTAAGCTTTAAAATATAATGATAATTTAATTTAATAATAACATTTAATTAAAGTTATTGTGGGTCATCATCATGGGTCACCAGCTATAGTGAGATTTTAGAAACAATATTTTGGAAAACTACAAAGTTGACTGATGGTAAATTCCATCTCTATGATCCTCAGTTGCTGCTTTCAAAATACTATATGTAAAATTATATATAATTTATTGGTAAAAATGATGAAATTTAGTGAGCAGAGTTATTCTATAAAGAGCAATGGATAGGTAGGTTTTATTATTCTTTGTTGCAGATCACTCCAGTGGGTTGGATCAAACTGGGCACATGTGTTACATGCCCTGATTCTTCTACACAGCTCCTACAGCTTGGCATACATGGTTACATTTTTCTATTTGATCGATTGAAAATCGATTCCTTTTTTTTATCACAATCAAATTGTATCCAAAAATTATGATTCGAGCACAATCAAGCGATGTGAAGTCGCATGGTGCTCGATTGTGCAGGAATCTATTACAAAATTGAGCCATGTATTCCTACCCTAATTTTCATGGTCATCCTTATCTAGATTAAACGTTTTAAGGTCCCCACACACGTAGCGAGTGCGGACCCACAGATGAGCTGTGGATGACGTCATCACGCTGCTCTCCATTGCTCAGAGTATCGGCGGGCACCCTTTGTGTGCCAGCCGCTAGTTTGGACGGGGATGTTGGTCCCCATTCAAGCTAATGGCATCGGCCAGAGATTTACGGACAGGGAACTGTCGCACCATGTGGGCACTCACGATCCGCGTGTGATTTTGCCGTCGACAGACGGGCGTGAGCGAGCATGCACATTGGTTGGCAGCAAATTCGGCCGCCAATCATTAAGTGTGTGGGGACCCTTAAGGTTGCCATACACGGGTCAATTTTTTTCCGATCGATTCCCGATCAGATCATTCCAGGAGATCATGGAATCAGTGATTGATCGGATCGGGAATCAATGGAATACCACCTTGGGTATTTGTGGTCGATTTGGCCAATTCCACAAAATCCATTGATCGGAAAGGCTGCTGCATATTGAGCTATGGGTCCACCAACATACTCCAACTGCCAAACGATTGACCCAAAATAAAACAACTTGTCGGTTCAATGTCCGATCTGATTTTTAGTCAATTCTGATTTTAGTTGGTCGATCACTCAGGGTTGGCAGAACCTGATTATTGCCGATCAATCTCGTGAACACGCGGGGTGATCGATCGATCGAGTGAAAAATTTACCCGTGTATGGGAGCCTTTACTGTAAGATTTTTCTCTAGCAGGTTGCAATAGTATGTGTAACAATAAATGAATAAATAAGAACACATCAAATAATACAATAGTTTTAAAATCTGTTTGTGAAATTCAGTTTCTGTAGCTAGATGAGTCATGGTCTCTCTATGTGCGACGCCTGCCCACCGGTTGACCATGTCCTCATCCCCAAGGCATACTAATATTGTGTTGTTCATAACACTCGATATACAGCACAGAAAGACAAATTCCATACAATTCCCACGCAATGACCACGCTGCCATGATTCAGAGGTGGCACTGCTAGAAAAAAAACGAATTCACCTTTATTTCCATAACACATGTTTAGTGTTCGCGCTCACACTGAAAGCCTGCCTTTATGTTCCTTTTCAAAGTGAAAGCTTTTATTTTTGTCAATAAACTGTGTAATTTAAGGGAGTAAGAAAACTCATGTTGTTTGAGGTCTTTATCAGAGTTTCTGCAAATCAGGTTAATTGGTGATCAACAGAGATTTTCTGGCTCTAATGAGGCCCGCTAGCCCAAGGCAAGGCCTGCGACTTGATAAGGGACGTTCACTTTCCTTCTGCTAAACTCTTTGATCACTTTTTTTGCTGGGAGAACAACCCCCGGGAATGTCATTGTTTTTTAATTGCCTGATTACCAAATGTTGGAGATAAAAGATAGATGTACTCAATTAATAACATTTACATAGATTAGCATCACTAACAAGCCTCATTAGAAGCTGCTGACTTTGTGTTTCGGAGAAGTCCCCTGTCACTTTTACCCTCCTAAAAATGAACTGTTTAATAAAAGGAACACCTTTGCATATATGTTGTATGTGTCTGTCTATAATAAAGTAATGGGAAGAAGAAAGAGCAAGGGACACAGACGGAAGAGAAAAAGAGATGTGGAGGGAACATACGCCCTTATGGTGCTAAGTATTTACCCAAGTGTAATTCAAGCAGCACAGCATCAACTTTATGGTTATTCTTTGCATGGTTGTCTAGCTGCGGCAATCTACTGGCCTTTCTTGGCATGATTAGGAAATGCAAGTAGATGCAAGTAGATTGTAGGCTGCTCCTACTCTCTGGAACTCCCTCCCTTGCCCCATCAGACTTGCTCCTACCTTTGCCACCTTCAAAAAAGCTCTAAAAACCCACCTCTTCAGCCTCTCCTACCCATCTTCTTCCTAACATCACCACCATGCCAGTCCCATCCCCCCCCACCTATTGTATACCTTGTTCCCCAACCTATTAGATTGTAAGCCCGTCGGGGCAAGGTCCTCTACTCCTCCTGTGTCATTTCCTGTACCTGTGTGTTATACTGTGTTGTATCTCCACTCTAATGTATTGTACAGCGCGGCGTAATATGCTGGCGCTATATAAATAAATGGTAATAATAATAATAATAATAATAGGCTTTCCATATGCATCCAAAAACTTAAAGCTGGGCAAGTTTATTCATATTCAGGTTAAGTGTTCAGTTAAGCAGGGTAGTGACGTAATTTTGACCGGGATTTACGGACATGTACTTACTCTATTCGATCAACCTGATCAATCCCGCTAGAAGAAAGGGTTTTATCGCTCGATTCAGGAATGATTGATCACCGCGAATGTGCACAGCGATCGACCCTTCATCGATCGAACGGAAAATTGATCCGTGTATGGGGGGCTTCAGCCTTAAACTGCCCTATTTCCTATAGCATTGCCTGATCTTCCCCCACCCATAACAGAGAAACAAGACGGTTCCATTGTATTTAAAGTACAGAGCAATGTAAAGGTGGGTTTACACATGTAGACTTTTTCTTCAATCAACTGCCAATTCGATTTTTTGTTCGTTGTGAAACATCATTCTTTCATTTATAGAATGGAACATTTGATTTTTTGTCATCGATATTGAATTCAATTTACCAATGTTCGATGACCTTTCGAACTTTTTTTACAAATACAAAATACAAAATGTATCCATCGAACAAATTGTCCATTCTAGATTTTTGTTCAATCAACCAAAAAATCGTTCGTTCTTCATTGATCGAAAAAATCTATGACAAATGACACTCACTGCTTTATTCAATTTTAGTACACAGGTTTTGGTAACCTTCACCCCCATTTCC
>CM070034.1:130180475-130214973 GCA_036250615.1 Ptychadena robeensis | reverse complement strand
TGGGGTTCGCAAACTTTTGCAGAGGTTCGCGTTCGCCGTTCGCGAACATCAAATTCCGGGGTCGCGTCATCACTAGTTATCTCTAACCAGGAATTTGGGAAACCAAAATTGTATATTAACTATGTAAATATGGATCCGAAAAGCTGACACTCATTCTGCTATACATAGTTTCTAATGAAATGGTGGTGTGTTATTTAGGCTACACAGTTGAGTAGTCCCTTTAACACCTTGAAAGGTAATTCATTAGTGCATGTTTTTAGTTAAAAAAAATGGTCCTTAGAGCAGTTTTCACAAATGTTCCCCAATAATAGGACAGAACGTTAATGGACACATGTTAAAGCAGAATTCCCAGTATATAGCTGTTTAAAAATGTACAACTTTGAGATGCTTTCAATTAGCTAACATTTAAAAGTGACCTAAGCTGTATTATGTCTTCTTCAGTGACAGGATTGTGGTCACAAAGGTTTTCTGAACCATCTGTGACAGACTGGACATGAGGTGAGCCAGGGGTTAGGCAAAATGCCAGAGCAGCATGTCATGGGATAGGACGTGGGATCTCATGCTGCTTTGTGTCTACACGTCTCCAAATCAATACAGATCAATGGAGATCAATACACCCAAGTGCACTAACCGTGCCATAAAAATCATGAGACATGAGAACGGCAGGCTGCAGGACTTCACAGTCCCATTCAGTGGTCTCATGGGGACATTGGCATGTTAACTCATGCAGAATTACAGCTTCTACACAAGTGTACATATGTTTTTGCAGGACTGTACGTAGACTTGATGTAATTAAATGTAAATGTGAAGTGCAACCAGATACTGCATTAAAATCCAAGCTATGTAATTGATCACTGAGCACATTAGAGCTTATTACTTCTACAGTAAATTACACTTTATCTCCTCCTAATTTCATAAGGTTCTCATACAACATCCACTATTTTAAGCGAAAAATAGACAAAACAGAGGATTAGCATTTTATGATCCAATGTTCTAACATTTTTTCCATATTCAACTCAAAAGTCTAAAATGCAGTCACATATATATATTTCACACTTCCAAGCGGAGAATGAGGGGAAATGGGAGTAGTATTCATTTGGGTCTGTAACTACGGTTACATGCATTTTTATACGTTGGCATTGACAGTACTGAACGAAAAACACAAATTAACTTTTTACCAAAAACTCCCCACTCCAAATGTGAAGAAGCCTAGTGTATGTGTCTAGTTGTGAAAGGGGCCTTAACACTACATTTCAGAACATTTGTTGAATTTGAAATGTCAATTCAAGCTAAATCACAGTTCTCCAATACAATTTACAATATTTTAGAATTAATGGGTATATATGCTTGTAGCTATTGATAAACAAGCTAAATCCATTCACAGTCAACACAACTTCTTACCAAAGTGTTTATATTTCATCACCTACAGTTTTCCAGGTGACTTTCACGTAGAGCTTCATGCTAGGCATACACGGTTAGATTTAAGTGTTCGATTGACCAAAAACAATCAAAGTTTACATGAATCGAACTTAAATCATATGCTGCACACATGGTTCGATCGACGAAAATTGTTCGATACCAATCAAAAAATTTATCAAAATGGGAGCGAACATGTTGTAAAATTTCCGTAGATCGTACAAGGGTCAAACTTAAATCGTAACATTTTGTGTTTGTTGGTCGGGGAGACTGTATTTGATGAACACATTTACATATGACTCTTTCCTGTGTTTTTTTAATTGAAACTTAAATTGCAGATTTTGGTTGTATTGCTATCGTATTATGATCGAACCTACCATGAGGTACTACTTTAAATTCGGTTACGATCGGTGTCAAAAAGATCAAGATCTAAAATCAAATCGAAGATCGATTGTGCTAAAATCAAACCATGTATGCCTAGCTTAAGGGTACCTATACTCCTTTAGATTTCCTTTAGATCTCCTTTTGTTTTACCAAAACCATGTAATATGAGGGACTTTATAAACCTAAAGCAGGCCATACACAGGTTCGATTTTAGCTCAATCGACTTAAAACGATAAATTTTTTTAGTCGATTGATTGAGAATTGAGTTTTGCCCACCTGGTTGAATCGATTTAATCCGATCAAAATTAAGTGAAAATTCAGTCGTTTTTTGATCGGACTGGATGGTAAATTTTGATCGGTTGATTGAAAATTGGTTCGGTATTTTGAGAACCAAGTGTGGTCAACCAATTTTTGATAGATTTTTTTCTACCTATTCTACCTCACTTCTGAATTTTAATTGGACTATTTTGGATCGATTGTTATGTCGATTGAAAAAAAAATCGATCAAAAATCTTGTACTACATATTGATACAATCAACATTAAAGCAGGCCATACACAGGTCCAATTTTAGCTCAATTGTAGCTCAATCAACTTAAAACGATAAATTTTTTAGTCGGTATAAAATTGTATGTCGATTGTATTATGGGCCATATGTAGTACAAGATTTTTGATCTATTTTTTTTCAATCGACATAACAATCGATCCAAAATAGTCAGATTGAAATTTCAATCAGAAGTGAGGTAGAATAAGTAGAAAAAATTGATAAAAAATTGGTTGACTACACTTGGTTCTCAAAATACCGAACCAATTTTCAATCAACCGATCAAAATTTACCATCCAGTCCGATCAAAAAACGACTGAATTTTGATCGGATTAAGTCGATTCAACCAGGTGGGCAAAACTCAATTCTCAATCAATCGACTAAAAAAATTTATCGTTTTAAGTCGATTGAGCTAAAATCGGACCTGTGTATGGCCTGCTTATGTCTACCTGTGTTCAATCACAGAGGACCCTATACTACAGAGTTTTTGGCAAATCTAAAGGATATCTGATGGACAGATCTAAAGGTGTATGGCCAGCTTTAGACTAAGTACCCAGGGTCAGGCCTGAAAAGGGCCATAATACAACCAAAATCGACAATTTTAGTTTCGATCAGAAAACACAGTCAAGAGTCATATATAAATCTGTTCATCGAATACAATCGCCCGACCAACAAGCACAATGCTACAATTTTAGTTTGATCATGGTACAATCGCCAAAAAGTTTCCAACAGTTCCGATCATTTTCCAATCAATGTTTTGATCGGTATTGAACAATTTTCACTGATCGAACCATGTGTGCAGTATATGATTTAAATTTGATCAATCTAAACTTTTTAGGTCTATCGAACGCTAAAATCAAACCATGTATAGGCCCCCATACACGCCCCGATTTTCCGTCCGATCGATTAAAAACAATAGATTTTTTGCACTGGTCTTCCAAAAATCGGTCAATGCCCACATGGTTCGACCGAGTAAAATTTTTCTAGATTGAATCTAAATTGTATCGGCTGCTATTTCTTATGACCCGACCAATTTAGGTCTGATCTAACTAATTATCATACTTTTCAAACAATGTGGTGTGTGTAAAATCATCTGCCAGGCTGTGCTAGGATGTATATATGTTTTTAACATTCTCCTGTATTTCTCTCTTTTTGTATTCATGTGAACTAAACTGAAGTTGAGACCCTGTTTCCCCTATGATTTAGCCATCCCCATCAAAGGATCCCCCAGATTTTTTTCACAAAAATTTTAAATAAGCCCCCACCCAGAACAGACACCCACAGATACCTGGCCCTGGCCAAAACTCCCATTCGGGTGGTACAACTGTGTGCCTCAAGCTGCTGATCCCTGGCATAACCCTTCCACTTCCGATCAAACATAAAATCTGCCGACAATATCATCGATGGAAAATGGTCGATCAAAGTAGGTAAAATCGGACAATAATTGGTTGCTTTATTTGGGGGTATAATGAAATACAGTCCGATCGATCAAAGATCCTCGTATCGGAAAACATTGATTGCTTTTAATAGATCGGACGGAAAATCGGGGCATGTATGGGGGCCTTAAGCCAATGGGTTTCCAATGGGTTTTCCAATGGGTTTTCTAGGTATTTGGATCCGATGGTACTATGGAAACATTTTATTGCAATTTTGTTCAAGTAAATTTTAAGAAAAAATTTAGTAAATATCTCTAGATATCTAGATCCTTCCAATTTTTAGTAATTAGAGACATTTCCATTTTGGCCACAATATATTTGAAAGTGATGTTTCACACACAGCTCTTATTTTCAAGACAGCTTAAACCCATGTGCCCATTCCTAGCCAGGGATCCTAGCTGAACCCCAATAGCTCTGGAGAGGTAACTCCCTAAAATGCATGACTTGCATCTCTATCATGTTAAGGATGATATCCAAAATGGTAATTGATATAATGCTTTTTTGGATATTATACTTAGTGCAGTGGTTCCCAAACTGGGGGATGCGAAGGTATTCCAGGGAGGAGCAGGACCTCATTCTTAACCTGTGTTTGAATAGGGAGGGGGGCTTGATAATGTTTTGTTAAGCCTGCAAAAGCTATACAGTAAAAAGGTTTGACTCGTGATCTATTATGATCCATTACATACCTTATATGTCCGGAGAGTCAGATTGGGCTCTGATGGGCACATTTTAGGGGTGCCATACATTGTTTGAAAATCAGTTTGTTATGTAAATGTAAAGAGATGTGCTAATTTTTCAAACTGTCTGCCCTGCCTGCATATTATATCTCTCAGAGAGCTTGTCCAAGCTGACCTCTGTCACTTATACTATGGTTCAGTGATTGAGCTGATAGACCAGCTAGCAGCCAGACAACCTGGCAGATGTACAAGGGCAGCTGCTTTTGAACATTGGT
This sequence comes from Ptychadena robeensis, assembly GCA_036250615.1. Taxonomy (NCBI): domain Eukaryota; kingdom Metazoa; phylum Chordata; class Amphibia; order Anura; family Ptychadenidae; genus Ptychadena; species Ptychadena robeensis. The sequence continues at coordinate 130,210,243 of CM070034.1, read as the reverse complement.
GGGACCTGGCTGCATATAGGGTAATTGACTTCATTCCTACATACTAATTACTATCTATGCTTGCTCAGCAACCTTACCATTCACTGCTGACAGCCGCTCTGGTGTGATTTCAACAGTACTGAGGACCCCTTTTGTGTTAGTGCCTTCCCCTACATCTACCTGAACCTGTGATGAGGAGAAGGTAATGGAGTTAGAGAGGCCTTCTAAATGCAAAGGATCTCCACAGACACCCCCTTACAGTTAGGGAATTTCCCAGCTTTTATACTTTATTTCTGTAAATCAGTGTTCTCGTGATCTGACTCGTCTGACTGCTATGACTGCTATGGTCATTAAGCAAACCACTTCCAAAAATTCTGGATTCTGAATGTCATGAACATAAATGCTTTTAAATTTACTAGTGAAAAATGTTAGTGTTTTGTCTGGTCACTCAATATAAATTACAAAAAATGTAATAAAGGAGTCAGTTACACACTAACAGGGACATTTTTCCAGCTGTTCAGAATATGTGTTCGTGTAGGGCCATAGATAGTCCCCGGGAGGCCCCTGTTGTCCTCCCCAGCATGCATATCCGGCACTAGTGATGGCCGAACTTTGACCGTGTCCGTCCACGAACGGGCGGAGCGGACTTTTAAAAAAAGTTTACAAGCCGGTTTTTCACTGAAAGATCCGGTTCTCTACCCGGTTTTCAGTGAAATATTCTTCCTGCGGCGGGATCTCGCTGCTAATGATCCCACCGGAGGAAGAATAGAAGGCTCCTTCTCGCTGGCGAACAGGGCGGGTCGAACACCCGTATTGTCCGCCGGCGAGAAGGAGGGCGAACATGCTTGTTCGCGGTCGAACTGTACGCCTTGCGGACAACCACAGGTCAACTGCTGTCTTTGTGTAACTCTCACAGTACAACACCATTTGAACCCCCAGATATTGTACCTCAGTAGTACAACTCTGAAATTTTCTGGCTTAGTAACTAACCCCTGAGACTACCTGCAGTCCAAATGTCATCCTTTCATAGTCACATTCCAGCTGTCGCACAGTGCTTTTCTCTTGTTAGATTTACCCTTACATATGCCTACTCTGACTTTTATCCCCCAGATCTCCTTTCACTGCCCTAACTACAACATTTCATAATTATTCATGTTTCCCTTCAGTTATCCAAGTGAAAAAAATTGTATACATGTAAAATTTAGCTGGGGCCGCCCAGACACAGAGTGCCTCAAAGCTGTTAGTACGCATATCAGCTTTGTAACAAAAATCCAGGTACGCATAGCTAGTCTTTGGCCCCTTTTGAGTACCAGAGTACCACTTATGTGACCCCTGCTTATAATTATACACTGACTTTTCAGATCCTTTTCAAATGATGACCTGAATTCAATGGTAGTTATCAGCTCTGTATCTCTATCCCAATAAATCTACTTACAGATTTATGAGTATCATTTCTAGATCTGGCTATTTCATGTTGATTAGACCAGGATCATTCTGCATGTGACACCCCCAGCCACAATTGTTTCTTACTTTTTATGTATCAAGCTCTACTAAAGTAAAAAATAACCCATATGAAAAAAAAAATACACATGGATATTGCAGTGCTAGGCAGCCTCACCCCATGTGGTCCCAAAACTGAAGCCTTGTCGCATTGCTGGAAGAAGTGTATACATTTAGACTCATTATTTTTTTCTGAAGTGATGGAAATGCATGGCATCTATTAAAGATTCCACAATTCATATAATATATATATATATATATATTAAATGCGCTGGGAAATGGAGACTAGTATATTGGAATTAGCACTGCTTCCAGATTAATTTATCTTCTTTTATATCTATTACACATAAACACTCAGGTGTAAGATTGCCCAATTAGCTACATCAAGGCATCTGTCTGAATACCTCATACCTGAGTGTTATGTGGGCTGCAGACGTTCCAGCAGAGATTTGAGATCCATGTCAGCTGCTGGAATTCGCATATTACCAGTCATTTTTTCCACTTGAACATCATTTTTCTGATTAGTTCTAAAATGAGCCTTTCATTGGAAGCATATATATTAAAGAAATAAAGATGTTGTCCACATCTATTCTCATCCATACATCTTTTATTATGCTTGGCAAATGCAAAGGTGTGAAAAATCTATGGATTATCACCTGGAATAGAATTATTATTACATGAAGTTTATTCTTATGCCATGACAGTCACCTTTTTTTTTCTTGCTGCATGATATCTACTTTTGAGGTTTAATTACGGCCTTTTACATCATTATAAAGTCTGTTTTCTGAGAGTCAAAGCTAGTCCTTCTTCATAGGTGGGGTATACCAAGGACTCATTAAAAGATTTACAATTTTAGATTTGATAAACATCTTGGAAGCACAAGCCAGGCGCCTTAAAGACTTTGAAACGCTGCAGAACGTGCAAGTCATAGCACTGAAATAACAAATTAGAATTTAATGAGAAGACCACACATCCTATTGTTTCTGCATCTGAAAGGCACCCTGTTGTCTATCGTTTCTGGCTAGCTTCCCGCTGATCATTAGCATTCTTTTCTCCTCACTAGCTTCTCAGCTGGAAAGCCCATATTTGAAGGTCTGGGTCTGATGCTTCATTTTCTGAAATGTGGGTTGATGGGGAACTCTGTGAAAGAATTTTTTTTTTGCTAATAAAGGACAAGGCTGACTCAACCCACAGCCGAATGAGCTTACTCACACTTGCAAGTTCATATGACTACTCCATCACTGGGTGAAAGATCAACAAGGATTTAACTTCAAGGCGAGAGACAGTCGGAAATGTAGATGAGGAAGGACTTGCCATCAGAACAAAATCTAATTAAAATATCATTAGCCAAGCTAAATGCTATAGACTCACAGACAGTGCCATACATCCTTCAGTTAGGAATGGCTGTTGGTGGAAATTTTTTTTATCTGAAAGGAAGTGACTTGAGTTACCCTGATTAGTTTAACTGTATTAGTAAAGCCCCCCATACACCTTCAGATTCTTCCATACAACTTTCATGAGACCTACCAACAACTATGTAGTATAGTGACCTCCCTGATAGAATACATAGTGGTTGGAAGGTGTAGAAAGGTCCTCCTATTACATGGTTTTGGTAGAAGAAAAGTTGGTTGTACAGAAGTAGCATGGTAATTGTATGTGGTGTATGGGGGGCTTTAGACCCAAAGACATATGAATTTAGAACTTAGTATTAACAAATTGAATATCGATGTAGAGGTCAGTTGCTTATGGCATAAGAAAACCCAAAACGCTTACCAGTCCTTAGATGTGGTGGCTACACTGGAAATTATTTTCAGTTTATTCCCTTCATCCTCAGTTGGTGATTTTGTCAATAAAATACATTCTGTAATTGGGTGGCTCTAATCACTTAATGGGGGCCAGCGTGATCCCCCCAGTTGGTTCTCTACATTTGGACTACAAAAAGTACTTCTTCTGCGACAGAAGACAGGGTTTGATCCTCGGGCATTGTACTGCATTTCAAGCAAAAAAGGGGGTTGATCTAGGGCATCACTTTCTCTGATAGTTGGCACCACATCCCAAATTAAACATGAAACAAACAACAACAATCTCAAGCTGTGTAAACAGACTCAAATAAGGGAGGTGCAAGGTAAACTTTATAGGCTGAGAGTATGGTTTAAACAATCACTTATTTAAAATAGTACACATAAATTAAGAATAAAAAACAGTTTTGCATGATGTTAAAAGTGTAAGTCCACAAAATGATCTTGTTCATAGACTGAGGGTTTGCCAGAGATGATCAGTCCCCATTGCTCCTAAATTTAACGTGTTTCGATCTGTAAATAGGGCTTCCTCAGGTATAGAGCTTGTGGCAATTGTTCCTCCAAAAACACAAACAGTATATAAAAGCATTGAATTTGAAATTTAGTTCTTAGTTACATTTATCATTTCATTGCATCTGAGAAAAACCTTACATCATCAGCCTATTAGTATACTTACAAACTTTCAGAAAGTCCAGACGGTGCTCAGCTGTGCAGAAATCTGGGAAAAATCAACATGTGTATTCCTACCTTTACTGTTTGTAATAGATCATTTAAATTAATGATAGGTCGATCCTATGTTAGGTTGGATTGAAAAGTGGAGAACAACATTGTAAAAGTTGTTTCAAACCAATAATGGATTGTTTGTTTGTGGTCTCTTGTAGCTAAATCACAAATCACCATGAGTACAGATACTTTTAGATTGCATATTTATTGTATACAAATCGAAGGCCCCCATACATGGTTCAATAATTCTGTTCGATTGACAAAAAAATGTATCTGCTAATGTTGATCAAATGGGAATCGATTCCTGCCCACCTGGTTCGATCGACCACAAGTCATCAATATTGAAGAGAAAATCTATAGAAAAGTGATCGGACATATTGATAAAGTTTCGTAGATCGTTCAGGTATCTGCGGTTTTGTCAAGATATGTCAAACGATTCATATTTGACTGTACTAGGGCACATGCGTATCAAACTCAGAAAGGAATTGATCACCATACCTGTCAACTATCACGTTTTGGCTGGGAAAGTCAAATTTTTTATGTGGCTTTCCCGGCTAAATCGCGATTTCAAGAAATCACTGATTTTTTAAATCAGGGTAATTTAGGAGGGAGAGGGTGTTATATTCCCTTCTAATTTCCCACCCTGCTTGTGCTGAGTGGGACATTAGAAGGGAGAGAAAGGCCCTCTCCCACCTAAATCCGATACTCCGTCAGTGACATCACTTCTTGTATTTGGATTGCGGAACAGCCACGTTCCAGATACCAAGTGATGTCAAGGAAGTCACTTCCTGTATTTTTCCCTTATTCGTCCACATTAAAGTTGACAGGTATGTGGATCACACTGTGTGGTGGTACAATGATTGATGTTCGACTGACAATCAAATAGCAAAATAATAGACTCGTGTATGACTACCTTTACGCTAATGTGTATTGTGTCATCCAATGATCACATGGGCTGCTGATTATGCGGCAGTACCTGTCTTTTTCCTATCAAGCCAGCTAGAGCTGATCGCTGACCAATAAACTGATATCTGATTGCTTTCCATTGCCCACCGAACTTAGCTTAACATAGATGCTCTGTATATTTTCAGAATAAAAGGGATTGCAAATCACAGGTGCACTTTCAATCATAAACCATTGGCGACTGCACTTTATTAAAAACTGTTCAATGCTTTATAAAATCATATCAAGGAAAAGTATTGATTACTGTAAAACTGTTTATTACCGTAGATGATTTCATCTCCAGGGAGAACAAACCAGATTAACATAATACCTTGTGATAAATCAATTTGGAATACATTACAGATGTTAGCCTTGATCTTGGTGCAGCTCTACTACAAGTGAACTCTTTACTGCTGCCTGGCTCAAGGTAAAATATGTTTACAGGCTTAGCCAAATGAAGAGACATAGGCTTTTTTTTACAGGGCAGGTTAACGTAAAAGAATATATCATTATCATTAGTAACTTTATTTATAAAACTCCAACACTTTTCACAGGTGCTCTACATTAAATGATAAATAATGAACATGGTGATTTCCGAAAGTAGCAACCGTCATGCATGGGTATCAATAAGCCAAGATGGATAATCCAAGGGTTGAGTGAGTTTCTGGTTAAGAAGTCAGAAAAGGGTCGGTCTAGGTGACAGGCAATTGAAGGTTATACAGCATAGGCAGCATCAAGTTAGTTAATTGCACCCACACCCTCAACAGCTAAGATAACCTAATGCTATCAGGAGCAAAGCACTCTTAAGATTAAGCTACATACATCTAGGATGATTATCTAGAGGGTGCATAGGTGTCTGCTAGGTTGTTTTGCAGTCCAGTAGGATGGAACAATTGCCCCTTCCTGTGGGGAAAAATGCAGTGAAATGCTGCCCACTAATTCCCCCCAAGAACAGAATAAGCTTTAAGATGACTTTATTTGCAATTTGCAAAGCCAATATCATAGGTGGGAAAATTGCAAATCAAGAGCATGCTCCATCATAAGTCACAGATCCACTGGAAGATCAACAGTATCTGTTCTGAGTGCATGCTCAAGGTTTTGCAGATCCCCCCTCGTGTTGTTGGAGTGAGGGACAGGTGAGTTCGTTTTTAATACTTACTGACTGCAATCGTCTCAATTTTATATCACTTTTGTCAAGTATTGCATTGCTTAACAAGCTGGTGCAGGGGTGACACGTACACATAAAATAATTTAAGAATTTTGCCATTGTTGAAAGAGAGTAACTCTCTTGCCCTGTCTTACTCCTGCTAAATCCAAAATGTAAAAATATAAATAATAATGAGATCTACAAAACATTTTTACATTTCAATACTGAATCCAAACAGAAGCACACCTGTTATGTATTTCAATATCAATCAAAATCTAATTTATCAACACTACAGGCTGATCCAACTTGGATGTAATGTCCGTGGTCTCCACATGCCTGTATGACCTCCCTACAACCTCAGGGCATGCTTCTGATGAGGTTGCAGAAGGTCTCCTGAGAGATCTCCTCCCACACCTGGATTAAGCATTCTCCGACTCCTGGACAGTCTGTGGTGCAACGAGACTTGGTGGATGGAGCGAGACACGATGTTCCAGATGTGCTCAATTCGATTCAAGTCTGGGGAATGGACGGGCCAGTCCATAGCACCAAATTCTTTATCATCCAGCCACATGAGGTCTAGCATTGTCTTGCATTAGTAGGAACCCAGGGCCAACCGCACCATCATATGATCTCACAAGGCGTCTGAGGATCTCATCTCCTCAGATCTCAGTACCTAATAGCAGCAGGCTACCTATGGCGAGCACATGGAGGGCTGTGCTCAGTGTGAACCTGCTTTCATCTGTGAAGGGCACAGTGTCATTGGAGAATTTTCCAAACTTTGTGTTCTAGCAAATGCCAAACGCCCCACCTGTGGACATTGGGTCCTCATCTCCCCCTCATGGAGTCTATTTCTGACTGTTTGAGCAGAAATATGCACATTCGTGGCCCCCAGAGGTAATTTTGCAGGGCTTTGGTAATTCTCCTCTTGTTCCCTCTTGCACAAAGGTGGAGGCAACTGCTCTGATGCTGGGTTGTTGCCCTCCTATATCCTCCTCCACGTCTACTGATGTACTGGTCTGTTCTCTCCACCTCCCTGCTCTGGACACGCTGACAGACACAGCAAACCTTCTTGCCCCAGCTCGCATTGTTGTGTTATCCTGGATGAGCTGCACTACCTGAGCCACTTGTGTGGGTTGTAGACTCTGTCTTATACTATCACTAGAGTTAAAGCACCACCAGCATTCAAAAGTGACCAAAACCTCAGCCAGAAAGCATAGGAACTGAGAAGTGGTCTGTGGTCACTACCTGCAGAACCTCTCCTTTATTGGGGGTCTTGCTAATTGCCTATACTATCCACCTGTTGTCCATTCTATTTGCTCAACAGCATGTGACATTGATCATCAAACAGTGTTGCTACCTAAAGGCTTGGATACACGGCTTGATTTTTTAGGCCGACAGAGAGTGCTCGGCATTAGCCTGATGATGTCTGAAGCTACTGCCTGGCTTCCCCGATATCGGGAGCCAGCTGTCAGCCAGTCTATACTATGAATGGGGAACAGCGGTTCCCTATTCAAAGTATAGGCTATCGAACAAGGTTTACCAACATGTCAATAGATCTCCTTTGGAAAACGGCATACACGGGTCGATTTTTTCACAGATTTCTGCACAGCTCAGTGCCGTGCAGAAATCTTGGAAAAATCAACCAGTGTATTCCTCCCTTAAGTGGACAGTTTGATTTCACAGAAGTGTGATTGACTTGCAGTTACATTGTGTTGTTTAAGTGTTCCCTTAATATGTTTAAACAGTGTACATTTATATTTCCTAAAAGAGTATATGGCTCTTTATGAACGAGAATATGTCTAACCAAGGAGATATGTTAATGTTAACGTCTTCTCTCTGATATAAGCAGGGACTGGCTGCATGGTTCACCTTCACTTGGCAGAAATCTCTTTTATTTCCTAAGCCAACATAAAGTAAGAATCAACCAAGCAACCCCTAATGATAAACTGTACAAAAACTGGTCATAATAAAAAAGAAATTAAGTGTAATTAAAATTTCAGTCTGCCAGTTCTGAACCTCCCTCATTACAGCAATTATTTTCAAACACTGCAGGAAATAGAACAGGTTAAAGAGATTATAAGATTCTAGTGGTTCTTAAAGTCTAAAGTAAGAGCACAAAATCTGGACTCTCTAAAGGTACCCATACACGTTGCGATTTTTCGGGGACCGATGCGATATTCGATTTCGACCCCCGATTTTTGCTTTAGTGCTATTTTTAAGAGTCGGTCGGATGCCCGACTTTTCGGCCCGACTATTCACAGCCCGACCGACCGATCGGCTGCTTGGATTGGGAATCTTTTAAAAGTGGCCGACTTACCGAAACTTACAGGCATCCTCTTTCGGGACCCGACCGACTTTTCGGCCGATTTTTCTAAAAACAGCATCGGTCGGACTACATTTGCATGTTAGGAATCCTGAACGATCGACCTACCCGACCGACCGGATTGGTCGGAAGGGCTAAAATCGCACGAAAAATCGCAACGTGTATGGATACCTTAATGATTATTTGTAGTGTCTATTTCATACTGAATGACTTTTAAAAGTTTCTGCTAGAAACACTGAAATATGTTAGATTTGACATAAAGAATATAAGTTAAGAAGCAATTCCTTCAAATATAAGGAGTATTGCTGTGCTTGTTAATAGTGGTGAGTGGCATAGGTAATATTCAAATTTGCGATATTTTGCGAACAATTCTTCTAATACTCGTTTCGATATACGCAGATCGAGTGTATGGCCATGAGTTATAACCGTATTGTGATTACCTTCAAAATGAATGGTGAGATGTGGTACTTTAGCATCGCATGGCCATAAGCTTCCCAATGCATAATATCGTGAATATTCAACATTGCGAATATCCGCCGTCATATTTGTGAATAGCCGATATTTGTCAAATAACTTAATTGTTAACTGGTTACACTATTACAAAGGCATTCAGATGCGTATATATTATTTTACAAACATTAACTTCAGTTTGGAATAATAATGTATCCTCTTATAAAGAAAACTCTATAGCTGTATACACACATGTTGACATGGGCTAGATTGATGGCCGCTTCATGTTCAATGTCCATTGCTTTGCATGTAAACGCAGGTATGCTCCTCCAATATCTGACAGCAGCGTAATGACGTCATCCCTATGCTGCAGGGAACATTGGATGGCTCCAATATCGAGCCATGTGTTCCCTGCTTAAGGGTCCCCATACACCTTTAGATTTCTCTGTCAGATTTCCTTTAGATCTCCACAAAACCATGTAATATGTGGGACTTTCTAAACCATCAAGTCTACCTGTATTCAATCGCAGAGGACTACATGGTTGTTGGTAGATCTAAAGGATATCTGACAGAGAAATCTAAAGTTGTATGGCCAGCTTTAGACTATAGAAGTTGCTGTGCCAATACCGTCTTCTCTTCTGCCTAATACGGGCCATCAGTCATTCTGTACAGAAGATATTCCTGAAAAATGATATGCTCGTACACTAAAGGCCATTCAACATTGAACTAATATAATCAGTAAATGTCAAGCTCCCTCTACAATTAAATTGGCCATTCCTTAAATCTCTCTTTATTACTGTTTAAATGAGACATTTCTTTACTAACATATGAACAATACAGTTGCTGGATTTGAGAAGAGTATATTAAAAAAGTAATTTGTGAGCAATTAAAAGCAAATTATAAGACCCAGTTGTGAAATGCTAAAGAGGTCCACTATCTATGCTACCTTCTTTCCATTGAGCATTGACCTGCACATTGTACACATACAGACAGAAGACAATGCCACAATGGTGCTAAATATTTTTAGAAAAAAGGGATGTAAAGAGAACTTTGCCTGGAACATGCACATAAATGTATTCACATGGTCTGAGCAAGCAGTAAAAGCACTAGAAACATGCTATTCTTTACATCTGTATCTATAAGTATTGTGGAACAATTTATCTACACTCTGCAACAAACACATCCTCCCACCCACATGTTTTTGGTGGCAGTAGAATATAAGTAATCTAAACAAACACAAATGCTCTAAGTTTTTAGATGAAAACTGAGTTTACATATACACATATGTACAGATATACTTAGACAAACACACATAAACAATAAAAAACATCACATACATATTTTCACATACCAAAGGAGCAGCAGATTTCGACTTGAATTTTTAACTTCATTTATGCAAAATTACAAATGCTAGATCAAAAAAATGTTTTCCTAATGTTCCCACAAACCTTCTCTACATCTCCAGAAAATCAGCTCACAAAATCAGCCGAACCTGTTCGCGGGAAGATTCCAATTTCCGGATTGTTCGAGGGGAACTCGAACAATCCGGAAATTGGTGAACAAGGCGGGTCGAACACCCATACTGTTTGCCGGGGGAAGAAAAACGCCTTGCGAACAGTTCGGCCATCACTAGTCTTCGCTAAAGCAGAGTGTCAGGGCTTAAACTTTAGTATGTGTCTATACACTAGCAGTACTCCTGATAGAGAACCTGGGAAAGAAGTGAAGGAAAACCGGCGTAAACCGGAAGTGACGTCAGTGACATCATGTCCAGATATAGAAACAGGAACTGTGTATTCCAGGCACCATTTTGTTTTTATAATCAAATTCCCCACTAACAGGCGCGCGCGGGACTTTTTGAAGTCCGCGGATGGACCTGGCCGAAGTTTCGCCATCACTACAACTTACCCATGAGTAGCTATTTAGTTTTAGTCATGATTTACAACCAGTTTAAGTTACAACCAACCTTAGGGAACGGATGAAGGGTCCACTGCATTTAGATTTTTGATATGTTATTTAGATCCTCCAATTGGAAGTTTAGGCCCTTTTACATGTGAATGATATAAAAGCAAGTTTATTTAACCTCCTGGGGGTTACACACTTTTTAAAAAGCGTGCCATGGACAATCACAGCGCATCATAACATCCCTCCAGGAGGTCCCAAACATGTCCCTGGCGGAGGTATGCTGTAAAAAAGCAACACCCCTCCATTAACATGGAGGTCAATGGTGCTGCCAAACCCCTGCCCCTCCAGCGTCATCGGGGCAGACATGGAAGCATTGGCATGTATGCCGATGCTCAGAATCGTCAAGGGAATTCGGCAGACAGGTGAGTTTTTTTGGAATTAACTCGGGGTGAGTATTTTTAGCTGAGAAGCTCACCCAGTTAAACACGGACAGAACACCCAGGAGGTTAAATAAAATGTATAAGTACATTTGTTTTTGGGGGGGGGGGGGTAAAAGATGGTGTTCCAAGTTTGCATTCCAGCTTCCTACAATAACACAGTTAAATATCTATTTAGTGGCAGTAATACAGAGTTCAAATACCATGGCATAGGTTGGTCTACTGGATTTATTCAGCCCATGTTAATGCAGTGTATTATCCAGTACTGAAAAGCTTAGGAAATAATAGCAAATCAGCACATTGCTAAAAGGAGACAAACTAAAAATATCTGCAGTGTGAACTTTTGACCTGTAAAATCTGCAGGATGTAATCTGGCTAAAGGGATGCTTAGAGAAGGCAGCAAATGCTGTGTGGGAATTTTGCCAGCATCTACTCTTTAAACCGGTTGCGAGGATATTTATTTATGTACACTTTCAATGTATCCAATATAATACTCAGGCCAGTAAGCGACCATCACTTAGAAATTTATCTCAATGTGCAATGCACAGTCTGAGCTGCATGGAACTAATTTCTAAATAGGCAAAATTAGATCAGGAATATTTTGTGCAAGCATCATTATTTTCTTACTGCAGACTCTGACAAATGACCCGAGTGCACCACTAATACTTTATATTTTTATGGTATGTATTTCTGCTGTATGTTATTTTGTTTGAAAACTCCTTATGTTTATGTATAGAAGTAATGTGGCTTGTGCATAATCCAGGATCGGCTGCTGGGCTCTAGCATTCAAATAACATGCTCGGCTTTACGTGTCTCTGAGATTGAAATGATGCCGAGATTGCAATATTTCTTCATGGATAAGCAAATCAAAGCACACCGGTCTCCAAAGCATTTGGTGCTAATTCCATTGTAGTTTAAGGATTCTTCTCAAACTTCTAATCATGTGACATGACTATTTGACATGACAGTTGATAACTCTCTAATTTGGAAAATTGAGGTCGTATAAATACCTCTGTGACAATGAATATCCTTTCAATAACAGTGATAAGAAAAATGAAGTACGCATACTTTTAATTTTAGGGGTTTACGCACCTTAAGCCTGCCATACAACCACCGAGTGGGTGTCGACAGACCAGTTCCGATGAGCTCTGGAATGCAGCGTGATGACGTAATCACGCTGCCTTTCCGAGCTGACTGCATCAGCGGGCACCCTTTGTGTGCCGGCTGTTACCTTCAATAAAGACGCCGGTCTTCATGGAAAGTAACGGCATCGGCTGGCATCGGCCAGAGAACATTGGACATGTCCGTTCTCTGGCCGGCCGAGCTGTGGGGTGACAAGGATCTGTCGCCCCATGTGGGCACCCCTGATTGGCTGCCGATTTTGCTGCCGACAGGCGGCCACGAGCGCGCATGCCCGTTAGTCAGCGGCAAAATCGTCTGCCAATCGGTGTGTGTATGGCAGGCATTACTATGTCTGTACTAGAGTTTTATGGTCCTAGGTAGTAAATTATTTAAATATAACCTCATGTGTTAGATATATTACTCAACTTTTGCACAATTTCAATACCTATGCTGGTCGTAGACAGTTAAATTGTGGTTGACCAGGAAAAAACCAACATGTCGGATCACTGTGCTGTGCGACTTTTAATTAGATTCCGATCGATTGCTCCAGGTGGGCTGTGCTTGATTCCCAAGCGTTTGATCCTTCAGGAATTGAGTAAAAGATTGAGCCTTCTATGGCCAACCTTAAAGTGTTATCACAGCACCACAATCAGATTTGGGTCTGAGCTTTGATACAGTAATTTTAACTCTTTGGTTCTTTTCTATTTCAGCCATTTGGTTACGGATTTGCTTGATTGTTTTCTTCACTGTTGCCTTGTTGTTACGCCCCAGTTTGGCGCAAGCTTTGGCAAATATGGCTTCACATTTAGCACTAGATTGGTATAGTTCATGATTGACTAAATGACCTTAACGTGCATAGGCAATGTGACTTCAGATTTAGCTCAAATCCTCAATTGTCTATCACATTGTTTTACAGTTGGTATAAGGTGTTTTTGAAGATGTGTTTAGTTTTTGCTTAATGGTCTCATCTGTGGTTTATTCAGATGCAACAACGAAAATCAAAGTGAATCAGTCATGGTTTTTTATCGGGGGAAAAAATTATTCAGAACAAGTCCTATTTTATAGTCTTTAATGACCTTTAATATTTAGCATGCTAACTAAGTTATATGGAGTCAAAGCTGCAGGTTTCTGGTTTTCTGAAACTTCTCTGACCTTGATTGATAAGAAGCAATATCTGAAATGTTTTCCAGTTGTGAATAGTTTTCCACACAGAATTTTGGTCTTCATATTGTTTGGAAATTTGTAAAACATTGACCAGATTGATGAATATCAAAAAGTAATTCTTCAAGACATTGCCAATGTCTTTTCTACTTGCCATTGTATAAACAGACATCAGAATACTCTAAGCCATAACATCTGCTATAAAACAAGTGTTAAAACTTGCTGACTATCACTTAAGTGAATTCAATTAGCAGCACCTGGCTGCTACCTATCCTTTTAATACCTATGGGCATGGTAAGGGAATACTTATTTTGGCACACTACTATGGTTTTACTTAGTCTTTGATAATTAAATAATGAACCTGAGTAATTTAATGGGCCATAATTCATTGTTCATCTGAGGTTGTATTTACTTGATTTCAACAGTAGCTTAACACTAAATATTTTTATCATTGCCTGATGTTTAAACTGGGAATTGAAAGGTGCGCTTTTTTAAAATGTCTGTAGCTCCTTCACATGGTGTTTTGAGGCATAGATATGACTGAAACAAATTTATTTTGTTGTTTGTTAAAGATGGATTTGTTTATGCAGTTTGGATTCATGTGAAAAAGCTTAAAAGGGTATAGCTGGGCATAGACGTCTCAATATTTATACCATCCGATTCCGAAATCGATTTCATTTGCACTGGACATGCATCAATTTGTATCCGTTCGATCACACGATCAATTTTGTTAAATGATCGCACTGAAATCGAGACGTCTATGCCCAGCTTAAGGGCAGTGCAGTTTCTAGCTCTTGGGGGGGCCCTAAGAAAGACCGCATCACAACACGCCCCCCCCCCCCTGCCGGCAGAGGGAAGAGAGGATGCATCAGATCGCACAAATCCCCCCCACCCTTCGGCTGACAGGGGGAAGAGTAGAAGACAGGAAGAAAGTGAATCCCAGAAAGGTCAAAACTGGCAATGCATGAGGGGACTATTAAGTGGAGCTTGGGGCCCCCAGTGGTCCCCATGGCCCTATGCTCATCACACATATTAGGCATATGGCATGAAACGGCCCTGGGTAAGGGTAAGGCAACAGCATGCTTGGAAAAAGTTTTTTTGAACGTAAAGGGGAGTGACAATTTTCTACCTTAAAATAATCCCTAACAAATATTTGTTCCTCTAGTGCTATAGCGTTTTATTTCTAAATGCTCCCATACACGGGTCGATTTTTCACTTAATTTTTGACCCACTGCTCCCAATTTTCGATCGATGGATTTTGCGGAATCAACCATTTTGTAGATTGGTCTGAATTGACCACAAATCGAATTCCCAAGGTGGTGTTCCATTGATTCCAAAACAATCGCTAATTCCACAATTGTCGGAATGATCAGATTGGTAATTGTTCGATGACAAATCGAGCCGTCTATGGCTACATTAAGGTTTAAGGCAAGAAAACAGTCGTTATTTTGCAAATACTAAATGTGCTAGAGCAATATGCCTTTTTGCTGTTGCTACCTTCCTACCTACTGTACTTCAATTACCTACATCTATAACAGTTTGATGATAACATGTTTAGGGGCTTTGAAATTTACTCACATATCAGCTGGTTGAAATATCTTAACCTATCTTTTTTGACCACAGGTTTTACAATTCAGGGTTTTGGTAATTGGTAATGTAACATAATCATAGTTGGTATTAAAACGAATTGAAGACAGAGAAAAAATACTTGCTAAATATTCTACAGTAAATAAATGAATTACGGTAATAAAACCATTAAAACCCCAATATCTAGAGAAAGATGGTTTCGTCATCTGCAGTTATCTTTGCATGTTAAAATAAGTACTTTGATGAACTACTGAACAAAGAGATACTGCAGATGAAAAATGTGAAATTCCTTGTTGACAGTTAAAAGGGAGTAAAAGCGCAGCAGAGGTGGAATCCCCTGTTATGAAGAAACAGAAAGAGACGGCAGCTTGCTAAAAATCAAATAATCATCAGTCCCACATCATATCCCTATAGATTT
Source organism: Ptychadena robeensis (assembly GCA_036250615.1). Lineage (NCBI taxonomy): Eukaryota > Metazoa > Chordata > Amphibia > Anura > Ptychadenidae > Ptychadena > Ptychadena robeensis. Next base: position 130,194,753 of record CM070034.1, on the reverse strand, counting down.
TTGATTTTTTAGAAATACTTTTACATTTATGAAAAGGTGGGTTTCAAATCCCAACAGAACGTTTTTGCCTCTCCTAAAAATTTTTGGTGGTATATTGAATCTGTATATGCCACCATTGCCATTTACTTGTGTTAATCCTGCAATAGAAAATCAACAAACCATCCCATATTTAGCCTTCTGGGCACTAAATGTGTGGTATGCTTTTTTACATTGTAATTTTCCCCAATTCTGTACCCTTCCCACCTTAACATCCCTGGCATCATTGTTGACGCCGAGGATGTGCTGGAAAAAGGCGACGCTGCCTTCTTTAAATGGAGGCGTCATCAATTCCGTAATTGAGGCAGACACGGAAAGATTGTCAGGTCCGCCAATACAGAGTAACGCTGCTGGGTTCCTTCGGGTAGGTGAGTATGCCCAAGGTTCGGTCAGGGTGAATATTGTTAGTTAGCAAACTCACCCTAAAGCAGGCCATACACTCTGAGATAAAAATTAGGATCCATTAAAACCGACCAATTAATGCATTTTATCGTCCTGAAATCCGCACATGTCCACATGGTACAACCGACATATAACGATCGTAATTTATTGGACATGTTCAAAAATTTTAATTGGTCTGGCAACATCGGGAAATTTCATACTGTTTTCATAGTGTTTACCGACCAATTACTGCCGAGGCTTCCCCTTTAAAAAAAAATACATCACAATGGCCGATATAAACGGCGATAGATTTCGATGACATCCTCGTAAAAAAAAAAAAATACGATCCTAAATTGGATTTTCAATGTGGTAGCTTTTTTGCCGAATATTACGATCCAAACAGATACCGCCGTCGGGATACATTGGTCTGTTTTAATGGATCCTAATTTTTATCTCAGAGTGTATGGCCAGCTTAAGTTAACTCGGGCTTACCTTCCAGAAGGTATAGAATGGCAAGTTCTTTTTGGAAAAGTTCTGCAATTTGAACAGCTGATTTATTAATGCTGCTCTGATTTTGTTTTTGCCTACAAAGGAAGCGGAGATTAGACATGATCAATTGATCCCAACCACTGATTTGCTTTTGAGATTTATTATGTGCTTCTCTAGAAGTTTTACTGCAAGAGAACTTTTTCTAGGAGAACTTACCATCCCAACAGCTCCCAGTTAACATTCAATCTAAAAGGTGCTTATAAGAACTTAAACTTTACAATGTCCTCTAATTTGTTAGACATTTTCTACTTTAACCTCCCCCTGGCATTATGTCCGAACTCAGTACAGTCACAGCTCGTTCTTAGAACAAGCTGTGCTCAGGCCGGTATTGGGCATAATCGCCGGTGCTCCGCGAACCTGCAGCGATTCTGCATCGCTGAAGGCTCACGGATTCCTTCCGGCCCTGAGTCTCAGACGTCATTGATGATGATGAAGGGGCGGTGGGCGGCGCCATAGACTTCCATTATATTGGAGGTGGCGCTGCTTTTTTTCAGCCCATCTAATTGAATTAGGCATTTCACAGCAGCCAATGGTGTAAATTTAAGCAGCCCTGTCTGTTGATTCTCCTTTTAAAATTCTATCAGTGATACTAACATTAGTGTTGACCATCTCTAATCCATCAGATTCAATTAACAAAATGTAGATATTTGTATGCTCAGCTAAAATTTACCAACATGCCAGATCATGGCTTAATCGATTTACTGCTCAGTTTCCATCACTTCTAGTCAATCAAAAAAGAAAACAAAATCAATTTCCTAAAAATCGACTTAAACAAAGATTTTACAGCGATTGAAAGGAAAAATCAACCCGTGTATGGCTACCTTTAGAAAGGGGATCTAGTGCTGCTGATCATCAAGCATAGGGTACCTGAAAGTCACGCACAGCGCCACTGATCATCAAGCATAGGGTATTCAGGTGATAGCAAAAGCAGATTTAAGACAGAACTTGCTTTTCAACCAGCCTTTGACCACCTCCATGCTGTAGCTTTTTGAGAATCCAAATTGGCAAATATGAAACCTATACAGAATTAAGGTCATAATTATATACTGCACACAGAAGCAATATAAACTATTATATATATATATATATATATATATATATATATATATATATATATATATATATATACTATACTATATATATATATATATAGGGAATGTAGTAAAGAGTAGTGTAAGGCTTGAATATTCGAATTGCGAATATATCGTGTATTCTAGAATTCGCAAATTTCGTGAATATGGTGGCGGATATTCGCAATCTTGAATATGTGTGATATTATGCATTGGGGGGGCTTATGGCCTATTCATCTATAAAGTGCTGACAAAGAATGATGTAAGATAAGTAAGGAGGACATACACACATGGACGAAGGGACCTTTGGCTGAATCCAGATAATTCTCCAGTTGACTACTAGTTGGAGGTATATGGATCTCCCGTTCCTCCTGATTTCCCCCACTCAATGAGAATGAGATTGAGACTGATCTTAGATCTGAGCTTGAAACTGAACACATCTAGGGTAGAGCATCCCCTGAAGAAGCAACTACGCGAAACCTGTTGGGAAAACGTATTCACCCACAAAGTGATGCTGTTGCAAATGTATTAACACTATACTGCCTTTCTGTAAATTGGGTCTATAAATGGATGGAATGTGCTCTTTGCTTCTTACCGGGTTGATTTTTACTATATACGACATGTAATAAAAATTGGAAAATAAAAGTCTCCAAGTACCTGTGTTTTGTAAAAAAATTTAAGTATATAGAGGAACTCCCCTGTATACTTTAGCCTTTTAAGTATATGTATAGGGCTATGATATTACTGTAAAAGACTGCAACAAAAATGTAAATTGGTATTTACAAAATTCATGTTATTTGTTCTATTCACAATTCAATCTAATTCATATATATATCTATCGTCATCTAGTCTGCAATCAAAAAAACATTTTATGTAAGAATGAACAACTCTGTGAGTTCCAATTTTTTTTACTTTGCGCTTTCATGTTTCAGCAGAAAATACTTTTTAGAGTCTATGATTATGGGACATTAAAAAAATAGATTCGCTTTTTTTTACTCAACCAAATCACCCAATTTCGGTAAATGGCACAATGGTTAATAGAAGCTGATTTAAAAGCATGGAGATGAGGCTGAGCTCAGTTACCACCAGATAAGTAGGGCAATCCTCTGGAAATAATGTCTGGGAAAGCACTGGGTTCAATATGACACAAACCCACAAATCATTAATTCCCCCCAGACTTGGGAACATTAGTGTAATGCAGAAAATGCACAAGGGGTCAGTCACAGCAAAATGCTGCTAATATAGAAACGTAATAAAGTCTAATTCAAGAAAAGAGCCTGAGGAAGATGAACCATGCATAGAAGCAGAAAGAGATACATGTGTATCGAACATGTGTAACCTTCACACAAGCCTCTTATAAATCACTGGGTTGAAATGGACAAGCCATTAATCACTGCTCTCAAATACAGACTTTGATTTATGACTTCTTATGTCAATCATTGTGCAATATTGTGCTCCCTCATCTGTGTGAGAAATATAGCAAGTAATTATACAAACTCAAGTTTAGCATGTTTACCATCCCAAGGTTGTGTCTGACCTTCTTTGTCTAGAACAAAATCATTGTGTAGACCAGATATTTTTCATATTTTCATGTGCATGTTATTTGAGTGAAAGTTAAAGGTGAAAAAATTATATAGGAAAGAGGGCCACTTGCATATATTCTCTTCCATAGATGTTTATAATAGATGCTGTTGCCTTGTACTCATAGACAAATAATAAGTAATATAACAATGATACAGATTTCTGCCTTGTGTAAGGGCCCTTTCATGCTTTACTTAATGCATTGTGTGCTGGCAATGCACGTGTAAGTGCTAACTGAAACCGCTTGTGGTAGCTCTAAAAAGAATAGTGAAACATTTGAGAGAGTGAATGATAGAATAGGTTTCTCCAGCAATGCTGGGGAAAAAGTGTGAAAGATGAAAGACCCTACATTCTTTGTCCATCAAGTTTTTAACTCCATCAAGTTTTACACCCCCCCCCCCCATACACCTTTAGATTTCCTTTAGATTTTCTTTTGTTTTACCAAAACCATGTAATATGAGGGACTTTCAAGTCTACCTGTGTTCAATTGCAGAGGACATAGTTGTTGGTAGATTTAAAGGATATCTGACAGAGAGATCTAAAGGTGTATGGCCAGCTTTAGTGATATTTACATTAGTAAAACACTGTTTATCAGAAACAAATGCTAGTTTTTATTTTATTTTTACCCTTCATTGAACATTCTCCTACATCCTCTTATATCCCAAAATGGCTGCATTGATTTTTTTTCAAGGAATGAGTTGTAAATGTTTTCTAACAATAGCCCATATCTGTTGAGTTGGTGTATGAAATATTCACCGGTGACAATGCAGGAGCAAAATTGGTTGGCAAAGACAATAATGCTGTCACCCTAAACAAAGTCTGAACAATGATCTTCATGGCCAGATTACTAGGTATCATTTTGATAAAATATATAGATGAAAATGAAGATCTCCTGGAAAACCAGATTAGTCCACACAATGGGCAGTCTACCTCTGTTTTGTGTTCAGAAGGCCTGAGATGGTATACTGCCTGGGCTCTGTTATCATAAGGAATAGCATGAGCAATGTGTGCAGAGCCCCTATTGCACACACGAACTACTCCTTACAGATCCCAAAGAGCCATTCATGGTTAGTGATGGTCGAATTTTTGACTAGCTGACTTTGTGAGCTGATTGCAAAGCCTCTGAAAAGGGTATTATCACCAAAATAGCTAGATATGTAGAGACGGGTTGTGGGAACTTTTTTTTGGAAAAAGTTTTGCTCTAGCACAAGTCATTTTTTGAATAAATGAAGTTCAAAATCAAAGTCGAAATTTCAACTTTTGAAATTTTTACTTGACTTTGAACTTCATTTATGCAAAAACAATTTGTGTTAGAGCCTTACTTTTGTTTTGTAGTATACCACCAACCCTTCTCTACATCTCCAGCAAGTTTGGTGATAATACCAGGGGCTATCAGGGGCTTTGCAATTAACTCAAAATAGTCAAAATGGTCTAATTTTTAATTTGACCATCTCTATTTATGGTTACATTCATGGATACATTAAACTATCCCCCTCAGAAGTTATGGAGTAATATGAGGGTAACCAGATCAAAGGTTCTTGCAAGCTACACATGTCTCCCCAGTATTATTCTCCTTTGGGATGCAGTCAACCAGAACCCTAATCTTCACTTTATAAGAGCCACAAACTACTATTACAGCTAGTAAAGAATATTTTGTGTTGTACAAGTATCCCAAATGCTTATTATTATTTACAATCAGGATATCATCAACCATTTGGGAATAAGCTAGCTTACTATGTTTTTTTCCGCTGTATACAAAGCTGTTTCTCACTAGATACATACATGTGATGCCACAGTTCAAAGCCCATAGAAAAAAGATGTTAAGATCCGTAGACTGAAGATATACACTGTATGGCCACAGCTTTTTAGACACCTGATACTTTGATCAGTTTGAGCTTGTTAGGCATCTCAGCCTATACCCATGGTCATGAATGTTGGCCCACTATTTAATGCTATAACAGTCTCTACAGGATTCTGGATTGAGCTTTTGGGAATTTGTGCCCATTTGGACTAAGGATACTTGGCAGTGATACGTACCAATGTTGGACCAAAAAGCCATGCATTATGTTGGTGTTGTAATTTAACTCAACAATATTAAGTAGGGTTTAGGCCACAACTCACCGGATTCATCATACCGTTTTATTGAGCTGACATAACCAGTACCTTTCAATAGAAAATTTTTTGAGCATTGTCTGCAAATATTTAGAGATTATAAATATATAAAAAGATGTATCAATCCCTGTTTCAGCAAGCCTAGAATGATAAAGGCCAGAAGATAGTAAATCAGCCTCATATGTGATGTCATTCTTAAACTCCTGAGTTTAGTACTCAAAGTTTGCAGGCAAATGTTTCACATGTAATTTGATGAAGCGACCTTCAGGCATCATAGAAGATTTATCTTGAGCTAAAAAGCTGCAGTTCGATCTGAGATGATGATTTGCTGAGAGTCACGAAGAATGGGGGAACTTGTGAAGATAATAAACAGCTTTTGACCCCTGTGCCAAATCCAGAATAACTGAGATGTGTCACTGTTGTTTTATTTCAGCATTTATAAGAAATATCACAGTATGATAAGGAATGCATGCTTCCAGTCAAGTTATACAGATTTCCAACACACTTTTTCCCCCTTGATTCCTAGAAGGAATAGTTATTTTCTCTGAAATATATTAGCCAAGGTCACTTAGTTCCCCGCAGCAGAGATGATGTGCTGTGCAGTTTCAGATCTATGGAAAATGAGGAGAAGCTAAACACATAATTGCAGGAAACGTTTCTTCCTGACGATAAAATATAATAAAGTATGTTTGTAGTTTGTTGCTATCTGTCTGATATTATAAGTATTATCCTTGTTATTGTTCTGTTGTTGATGCATTTTATGTTATCAAATGTTACTTTTGTACTCTAAAAAAACTTACATTTATTATAGTTCATAATGTCTAAGTTTATATCAATGTTGGTAAAACCTCCCACGGATTCATGCTGTGGATTTACTAAAGGGGTAGAGGATGCTCACTTAGAATAAGGAAACTTAGTGTAGTTAGCTTAGTATATACTTAGCCTAATTATATTGCAGAGGTTATAATATTGTACAAGGTGATCTGAGGAAAAAGTCGTTCCTCTACGCACGTACACTGCAAATGTAAAGCAGTAAAGCAAAGGTGTATTCACTTTAAATATGGAATCATATGGAAGACAAATGAGTTAATGTTACATCACAAGTGGTTGAAATGAAATTAGTTTCTTAAGGTTCCTTAAGTTTACTAAACATTCATTTTGCAGGCAATATCTTTTTATCTGTCTTTATATCTATCATCAATCTCACTTGCTAATTGTCTGAATTTCCACTGAAACCGAGAAAACTTCATTGGTGACAAACTATTGTGCCGTAAAGACCTTTTGTGGTGTGATTAAAAGAGCCTTTGTGATGCTTAGCATTTAGTTGGGTTGCATTTTCTGCAACTCAACAGTTCTGTGGTCAGCAGAAACTCTATGGAGTTAAGGGTGAAAAAAAAACAAATCTCCATGACAGCAAAGTCACTAAAAGGAGTTATTTTCCAATGAAATAGTTTCTTTTGGCACACAATCTCTTTGCACGTTTACATAAAGAGAGCAATGTATAAAAAATATCTACAAACTGTTACAGATTTGGCTTTACACACTGTTTTTGGATGAGATCAGATTTTATGAACTTTTATAGGAAAAATGTTTCAGCATGGATAGAATAATATGGACTTTTGACTTGTGGGTATTCTGAAAATCAACATAATCTATATTCCCAGAAGTCCGATTTCTAAAATAAAAAAAAACTTGGACTTTTGAAGATAGCTTAATTTTTCCAACATTGCCCTCCATGTTGTGCTTCATCTTACAGCTTCTGAATTGATAAGCACCCACAGTCACTCAATAACAATTGCCAATTTCACACATGCCGGGGTGTAGGAGAGACTTTTGCAAACCACTTCTGCTTAAAATGGGTGGAAGTTAAACTCTGCGATTAAAATACAATATTTAAACATTGCAATATATTGCAGGTGGAGGTTAGTGGGGTTCAGAAGGTTTTAGTAGGGGGCACTGTAATTTAAAAACATGTAGCATCAGCTAACCAGCTCCTATATTTGTTACAATGCTACAGCTGGCCCTCTAAAGGGGGAGGTTGGCCCTCTAAAGGGGGAGAGATTGGGGGTGACATGAAACTTGCTGTATGATTTTAACAAAGTTGAATAAAGTGTGTGATTTGGATTGCTTCAATCCTTGGAAGGCGGATCCATTGTTTCTAAGTTACGTTGTAAAGGTCAAAGAGGGACTGGAGGTTTAAGGACTATAACTGATATATTTACACTGAGTGTGGGCAACCGGTCTTCTGACTCTTCTACCTGAAATTGAAGGTATAAGGAGAGTGTCCAAAGCTCTCGACCTCAAGTTTAAAAACTATCACTCCAAATGACACTTTATTAAACCATTTCAAGCTTCCAATAAAGTGTCTCTTGGATTTAATTTGTAAATGGACTGTACTTTTTCTATAACTGAACAAGTCCAAACCCATGTCTTTTATAAAAACAGTTAGTAAGCCTTTACCGGCTAAACCCTTAAACCTTACATTTAACATAATCCTTTAAATGACCTTAAAGTTGGCTAATTCCCTAAACTAAACCTCAAAACCAAACCACATCCTGCTACATACTTATATTGTGGTGCCTACAAGGTAACATTACATGCTATTTAGTAATTTGTACATATTTCAACTTTAAATTCAAAACATTATAGGCACCAAAATTTCTCCAAAAACTATAAATCCATTTTTTGAATAAAAACATCTTTGTAAACCCAAGTATTAACTTAAACAGATAGCGGTGACATAATCATTGCACTACACATAGCCTGAAGAGAGTAAAACAGTAGGGCTAACAACCTCTTAAGGCCCCCATACACGGGTCAGATTCCTGTCTGGGAATTCCGGGCGCGTGCACGCCAAACGATCGTGCCGGAATCGCGTGCAGCCCACCTTGTCCGATCGATCAGGTCCGTCCGTTCCGGGGCTCAGAATCGGATCCGACAGAGAACCAACATGTTGGTTCCATCAGATGGATTCTGCACAAATCAGGGGGAGTTGCCATTCGTGAGGTGGACAATCGGACACGGATCCGTCCCGGAATCAGCTGGACAAGGTGGTATGCAGCGATCGGATCACTTAATTGGCCGCTCGATCGGAGCTCCGAGTCCCGCTGAGATCGCCGGAATCGATCGGATGGGTGATCGAGCGGACATGGAATCCGACACGTGTATGGCTAGCTTTAGACACTACTGCCCTTGGTTGCAAATCTTAGATTTGAAGTGATATTTTAAGATGTTGCAGCTATGTTGCACACTGTTCAATCAAGTCTCTAACTTAAAACAGTTAAACTTTTTTTTACCACACAAGTTCGGGAAAAGAGGCAATTGCGGTAAGAGAACAACGCAAGATCTCATAGGAAAATAGAGAAGCATATGACCAATTTGATTAGTTGGTTCTCTGGTGGTCAATGCTGTTTTAGCCTACACAAGTTGAAATGAGACATGATGAAATGACCCTGAATGACAAATCAAGGAAGACACAGTTGATGAAATTGATCATGTGCTTCTCCATGAGTTCTCTTTCAGGAAAAGTTGTTAGTTTTGGATAGAAAGCAGAAGAGTTAAGAATGGCATACATGGTTCAACATGCATTAGCATTCAATCAACTTAAAGAAATCAAGGTTTACATCTGTCCAACTTAAAGCGTATACTGCACACATGGTTCAACAACGAAAATAGTTTGATACCAACGAAAAGTAATCGGACATGTTGGAAAATTTTGGTTGATTGTACAACGATTGAACTAAAATCATAGCATTTTGTTTGTTGGCCGGGTTGATTATATTCAATGAACACGTTTACATATTACTCTTTCCTGTGTTTTTTGATCAAAACTAAAATTCGATGATTTTAGTCATATTGTGATTGAACCTTCCATGTCGTACTACTTTGGATTCGATTGCGATCAATTTAAAGATCAAGATCTAAAATCGTATTGAAGATGGATTGTGCTTAAATCGATCCATGCATGCCTAGCTTTACAATTTCCTGGATGCCTTTATTTGTTTTCTCACTTCTTGTTCTCATATAAGAAACCTGGGAGACAGTTACTTAGTAAGCACTGAAGTCAATGCAGAACAACCTCCCAATGAGCATTGGTTAGAAGTGGCAGCAAAACGTATAATTATGCTTCAATTAACCTTATTTACAAGAAAATGGAAAATACTTGGTGATTGTGCAGGGTCCCCTCTTCTGCTTTCTTTCTGACAATGCCAAATACAGAAGGAGATCTGTGCTGATCTGGTTAGCCTGAATTTCTGAACTTGCTGTTAAAAGCTACAGGAGCCTGCCCTGATCAGCTAGACTTACAGTGATTCAAAGAGAGAGCCCTGCTGTCAATACAGAAGCAGAACAGCGATGGTCCTGCAGTGTTAAATTCTATGTAAGAACATGGAGAACATATTTGCCTGCTGCTCTTACATCATGCGTTGTCCACTAGGATTTAGGAACATATAATGCTTTCCTAGATTATATTGCAATGCTGTGGATTATGGATTATCTTTGGAAACTGCAGGCTTGTGAAACAGTTGCCACCAGAAATGAGAATCACCAAATAATTAATTTTACAGACTTATTAGCAGAGCAACTAATTGGATAGCCTTGTCCCCTTTGTGTAAAAGGGTGGGCACTTAGCAGCCATATTGTCAGAGCCGGCATTAACAATTCTAGGGAGAGGAAACAATTAGTTGAGGAGCGAAACAGTTTCCTTAAAAAAAATTTTAAGCTTGGCATTGGTGTTCGATCATTGTTTGAATTGCACAGGGTGATTGAATCGGAGAGCAAAAGTGGGTTCTGTGTATGGATTGCGTAAGACAGTGGTTCCCAAACTTTCCTTGCCCTTTCTATGTAGGAACATTTTCGAGCCCCCCCCCCTCCCTATTCAAACACAGGTTAGGAATGAGGGCCTGCGCCCCACTGGAATACATTCGCGCCCACCAGTTTGGGAACCACTGGCTTAAGACAAGACATTGTAATGCCATTATGGCATTAGTATTTCTTATGGGAGTGTACATCACCAAGCTCTATTGGCTATTTTTTGATACGCCTTATAAATACCATAAATACCTCCCAGCAGATGTGCTCCCTGGAAACTTTAAACTGTTTTCCACAAAGTTTACAGACTGAAATTTGAGTAGGCTTCTCCAATATGTTTGTGAACTGAAAATTTTTCTTTAATCTCTGATAATGAAGGAGATAATTTTTTAGATTGTGACTGGGTAGTCCACAGGTACCGGAAAGGAACAAACCTTTTAAAACATACAACTTTAATTACTGATAATTGCCTGATTATTATCCCCTATCTTATGATGCACAAAGTTCTACACAGCAAACAATAATAGGATGATGGTAAGACGGAACACATTACAAACTGCTTTATTTCTTTATATTTGTTTCCTAATGTAATCTATCCAGCTTTCTCTTTAGTGAAGCCTTGGATGGCATGTATAATCTGATCAAACTTTTGCATCATATCAGGCTGACTGAACAAATGGCACGCATCATCCAATCAGATTTAATAAAACCCTATCGCAATCATAGTCTGATAGGCAACCTTAGAGCATATAGAGGCTATGTTGGTATGTTCATTTAAGCATGCTGCAGTAATATGTGTGTGATCCAATGCATTTCAAAGTGTGAGCTGCTCCTAAAATAGGATTATGAGCATCACATCACATATATCATTTCTATCTAATTCCTATACTCTGCTATAACTAAGCTACAGACACTTCTGATTGTAAGCATTAGCAGATAACGCAGAGTAAGGGAAATAAATGGTTGCAATACGCCTAATGAACTTGTTCTTCAATGTTCAATCAATACATTTGGTCCACTTTATTATAGCAGATAATAGCCATGGTCACATATAATTAAGTCCAATAGTATTTCCATGTCATTAGTCTATTATTTATAAAGCTTACATATGCACACAGCGAGAAGTTTCAGGTTAAAAAGTGACTTTCATGTCTTTTATGTGACCGGTCTATAAAAAGCATTTTGCTCTTCTGTGACCGGCTTTCACTTTGAGGCTGAGCTGTGATAGAAGACTTCAAATTAGGGATTGTTTGATCTGTTAAAGGGCTGCACTGTTACCATTCCTTATAATTATTGATGTTGGATGTATCTGCAGAGAAACTGGCTTCCCAAGTGTACAAGAGCAGAGATTAGCTAACTTTCCGAAAGATATTCATTTCACTTAGTGAACATTTCACCTCTATTTTCCAGCGTCTTATTTGTGTCTACATAACTCATAAAAAGAGCTGCACATGTTTTGGTTTTAAATGAATAACTTGGTTGTGATTCATCATTTATCTGTCAATTATATTCTGGATCAATTAACCTCCCTAGCACTCTTGTGAGGTCCAGATTTCCATACCAAAAGCACATCATAGACTTTAATGGATTTTTTTTATGTTGTAGGCCTGTAACTTCCAAAAATATGTCCGTACAAGGGTCTAATAGACATCCCGAATATAATAATGTTTGAAACAAACAATTATGTAAAAAAAATAATAATTAATTAATAAAAGGTATTATTTGAATGATAAAATCTCTTAAATACCTCTTTTGTATGATAGATTTCAAAACAGCATGTATTTATATATATATTTATATATATATATATATATATATATATATATGATAAAAAAAATATTAATTTGGAAATGAATGTTTTACTTTGAATTGTATTGAATACAGTATCACTGTATCCAGTACAATTCCCTTTGGCACCCTCTCTCCCCTGGTGTGATGGACCTGGTGAGGGTTAACTGTAAAGGGGCACATCTGGGGAATCACACTGAAAACAGTTTTCTACATAGAAAACTGTTTTCGTGCAACTTACATTTGAATCTCCTGCCACCGCCCCAATGTGAGGTCATCACGTCACTCCGCGTTTGATCCGCTCTCATACAGCAGCCTCCTCTTTAGTTCGGAGCTGCCGTAGCAGCGTGGAATGGCAAATCTGCGCTGCTGGGGCTCTGATCTTTGCCGGATGGCCCCATCTTGTCCATTGCAGTACTGACAAGATAGCGCTGGATGAGATGGGGCTGTCAGGAATGCCAAGGGGTTAATAGTCAGCATCAATTATAAAATAGCATTAAGATCAAAAATTATGTAAAATTGTAAATTGATTCATATTAAGCACTTTTTATTTCAAATGGTTTATATAATCATATAGTTATAGATGAAAATGAAGAAACATATAAACATGCTTATTGAATTATAACAATATGTAATTAACATATTTTTAAAAACATATTTACAAACAATTTCTTGGCAATAGAAGTGTAGGGTAGTCTAATAATACTTCTCTGGGGATGCCTCTTCTCTCTGAAAATTTCTCATTTTATTTGAATTGCTCTCACATGAAATATTATTAAACAAGCATTGAAAACCCACCTCTTCAGTCTGGCCTAATCATCTTATCATACCTAACATCCCCACCCTACCAGTCCCATCTCCTCTACCTACTGTGTACACTGTTCTCCAACCTCTCAGATTGAAGGTGCGATTTGGCCTTCTCCACCTATGTCATAGTCTGTACCTGTATGTTGGCTTGTGCTTCCTTTCAACCTTTATTTAATTCAAAGTTCTGTATACTGTATTTTTCGGACTAGGCACCAGGCCATAAGACGCACCCAGTTTTTAGGGCAGGAGAACCAGAAAAAAAAGATCTAATAAGTTTTCACATTAATTGGGTTAATGCAATGAATTTAATCGATCCAATATTCAATTCATCTAGAGAACAGAATGGATGTAGGGGAATCACGAGGACCCCCTGCATTCAAAGTAAGTTGTGCTGGAGATCTGGACGGAGAGCCTTACCCTGAATACTGTCTATACAAGTACCTGCTTCCTAGACTACCATTATACTATAACAGTGCTCCCCCGTTCTTCCTTACCTCCATGCTTTGGAACCAATATATCATACTATTTTATACCAACTACCTCATTGGCATTCAGGAAAGCCATACCTCCTGAAGAAGGTTTTTAGATATATATTTGAAACGCGTGTCGAGGCTTTATGGCTATTTTCGTCTACCCCTATTCACTTCAAAGCATCATTCTCCAAGCGTCCAACTAAGGGACATGATGGCAACTTCATCCAATACTACGTGGTCAAACTGATGTTGCATCAATAAATGGAAGAATATTGGATTCCTTCTTATACCTATGCCTATTGCAATTATTATTGGAGTCCCTCTCAGACATAACTTGTTTGTTTGTCAAGAGATTTTTTCTGTTAGGTTTTTTTCTTGACATGTTTTGGTATTACTAAGGTTTTGTTTGAACCCCTGACCTTAGGGTGTCACCTCTCAACACATTCTCAATAAGGTGGCCTCAAAGTCCCCACGTCCTGGCCTAGTGTTAGGAAACACTTACTTTGAATGCATTCCCCTACATCCATTCTGTTCTCTAGATATATTTTTTTGGAATGTTGTCCACCGATCACCTCTAACTAGCTGGTATTTTCTATTGGCAATATTCAATTCAGCAAGAAGGTGTCACTAGCAGCAGTACACTCTCAGCAGAACTTCATACTTCACACTGAT
>CM070034.1:130155480-130174743 GCA_036250615.1 Ptychadena robeensis | reverse complement strand
TTGCGGAGGTTCGCTTTCGCCGTTCGCGAACAGCAAATTCCATGTTCGCGCCATCACTATTTCCAAACATTACATAAAGTTATGAATTACATCACAGGTTAAGTTGTTTTTCTCATTTGTTACATTCATTTTGTTTCACTGTTTGGATTAACATGTTGTTGCTAAAACATGTGAAGAAAACAACTTGCAAGTTGCAGTCTGCTGAAGGTTTTGGATAACAATGGCCAATATTTTATAATGTAAGTATTATGCTGAAAAACTATTTTGCATCCATAAAAATCAAACTGGATAGTTGAAGTAACTTTTTAGACAATATTTTGTGTGAATATTCTCAACTGCTTAGATTCTTGTGAAGAAATCCTTCTCCTTAGATTACACAACATGGACTGTATTTTTCGGACTATAAGAAGCAATGGATAATAAGACGCACCCAAGGAAAATTAGGCAAAAACCCCCCAGAAACACAGCCATTCAGATATCAAGCGAATATACAGAATGGACCATGCAATATTCACTCTATATACCTCCAGCAAAAAGGCCAGTGCCAGGAGGGAGGTCTTGGCTGCAGGGCTTAAACGTTAGCACATGTTTATACACTACCAGTACCCATTTTCTGAACACACTGACCAACTTATGAAAAGACACATTTTACAATCTGGCACTGAACAACTTACCCATGAGCAGCAATTTACATATGGGAGGAGATATGTCTCTTTGTATAAATTTTTTTTTTTTGCAATGCAGAATGTTAATGTAAATACACAGCTCATGCTATCTAATTGTAAAATGTGTCACTCCATAAGTTGGTCAGTGTGTTCAGAGAATGGGTACTGCTAGTGCTAATGCAGATAAGATCTTTTCTTGGCAGTGGCTTTGTGGCTTGGCTGGAGGGATTGGAAAAAATGTCGGCCACCTGGGATGCAGAGATATTGCTCCCAGGATGGTTGGGGCTAAAATTAAAATGATTTTTTTTACATATTTGGACCATAAGACACAGGGACAATTTCCCATAGATTTTATTGGTAAAAAGTGTGTTTTATAGTCCGACATGTATTTGAATGTCTTGCCTTTTGGGACATTTTTCTGTAGACTTGTTCAGAGTACGTGACGCAATATTTTTTATTACTGAAGACAAAGACGGTTGCATAACTAGTATTGTCCACCTGGCGGGCATACATTCACTTAAGAAAAACCTTATCTAAAACATCTGTCCGTCTATACCTAACCAAATAAAAAATATTATCACAGTTAAATAAAAAAAAACGATTACATCAATAATACCGCCACAAGAGTATATACTAAAAATATTCAGCTTAAATTTTCATACAAGAATGTATTGCTCCCATCTGAATTTGATGATAAAGTGTCACAAAGTCATGTACAAAACATGTCTATCTAGAGTAGATATGTTATTATATTACTGTATATTATATTATTTTATATTATATTATGTTATATTATACAGTTCTACCACCTGTATTATTTTTGCTGGAGAAAAGGGGAAGCAAATGATGAATCACCACGTAGTGATAGTGCCTACCAATACCTTCATATCATTGGTTATTTAAATGTACTTTACAATCTACTAACTTTCTTATTACATGAGTTTAAATGTTATTGGATATAGTTTATATATCTTTGATTATAGTTTTCTGGTATAAACATATAAATGTCCTATTTATACAGCTCCAAAGTAGAGATGGTTTTCGACTTGCTGACTTTGTGAGCTGATTGCAAAGCCTCTGAAAATATTATAATCACCAAAATTGCTGGAGATGTAGAGAAGGGTTGTGAGAACATCTAAAAAAAGTTTTGCTCTAGCACATGTAGTTTTTGCAAAAATCAAGTTCAAAATAAAAGTTGAAATTTAAATTTTCAAAATTTCTACTTGACTTTGAACTTAATTTGTGCAAAAACTATTTGTGTTAGAGACACATTCTAGTATACCCCAAACCCTTCTCTACATCTCCAGCAAGTTTGGTGATACCAGGGACTTAAAATCATCGAAAATATCAAGTTAAAAAAAAAATAAAATTGACCAACTTTAAAGCCAAAAGACAAACCTACTGACAACAAAAATTTTTTAAAACTGCTTGTAAGGCCAACAACTTGTCCCTGTCGAGTTTTACCAAATGCATACTATGTATTTATTGTTAACCCAAACAAATTCTATACCCAGAGTGGTGGTTTGCCATAATTATCAGGCCTTGTTGTACTGTCCAAGGCTGTGAACACTGCCTCTTAGGCCTTTGACATGCCTGAAGAATGTATAAAGAACTTTTTTATTAAGTATTTTTATTGCTAGGCAGTTTCAACAAACAAGTAACCTAGAGGAGCACATGTTCACTGGGTGTCATTACGGTCCAAAGTTTGAATCTCAACTTGGACACTTGCTAAGCGTGTATGCTATGCTTGTATTTATGTGGGTTTCATCCAGATATTCTGGTTTCCTTCCATATACTAATAATTTATAGGATAATCACCTCCCTCCGAAATGGGCTTTCAACTGTGTTAGCAACATATGATAACTATAGAGACATCAGACTGTGAGCTTCTGGTAACATCAGCATGGGCCATGTAAGTGCTGCAGAATCTATTAGTGCTATATAAATAAATTATTCAATAGTTATAATTCTTACTGACCCCAAAAAATGTGATAGCCAAGCAAGCAAGTTCCATTTTAAGACAGCAGATAAATCAAAGTTGTTTGGGGAAGACTCTTGACAATGAGATATATGGTTTCATGACTTCATTACCAGATATAACAGAACACACTCCATTAGTTTCCAAAACTATGACTACACTGTGGACTTCACTCAAGTTGGACACTAGGATGCAATTAATTTGTTTTTTCTGATATATCAGTTGACAAACAAATAAGGAATCATCCAGAGCGATATTAACATTGGATGAGGGTTTGGTTTTGGAACCTGCCACACTCACAGTCCCTAAAGCCCCCCATACACCTTTAGATCGCTCCATACAATTTCTTTTAGATCTAACAACAACTATGTAGTATAGTGGCCTCCCTGATACAATACATAGTGATTGAAAGGTTTAGAAAGGTCCTCATATTACATGGTTTTGGTAGAAGAAAAGTTGATTGTACAGAAATTGTATGGAAAGATTGTAAGGTGTATGGGGGCCTTAAGTGCCCCTGAAAATTTTAAGAAAACAAAGTAAATTTCTTGAATGCATACAGATGGCCCTGAGGTCATGAATATCTTATATAAAATTGTGTTGTACCTGCAATTTGCCACCAACTTGCTCTTTCCATAGAGATCTATGAGAACACTGAATAATGCTTGCACTATAAAGCCCCCCATACACACAGCGATCCCTGCACGCTTCTCTAGCGGCCGATTGCAGCATGATGGAGTAATTTGTGGACCCTAGTTCCCACCCAAAGTAATGCGATCGGCCAGAGAAAAAACGAACATGTTCTTTCTGTGACGTTCGTGACGATCACGATCGTGATTTGGGCCACATGGATCGGTCACTCCAGGTGGCCAGCTGTGATCCGCAGACAATTTCCGCAGATCTATACGTGTATGGGGTAGTGTTGAGCGGCATACGGTATATTCAAGTACACGTAACTTTGCAAATATATAAAATAACATTCAAAATTCGGAAAATTTTATTAAAATGTATTCTATTACCTTACATCGCGCATGGCAAAGATTCGAGAACCAGCTTTATAGCCTCTTTTCTTCATTCTGTGCTCTTAGCCAGTACGAGCACTGTGCGTATTGTGCGTATACATTCACAATGCGCACACATATGCACGATGTATGCCGGTAAATAATGTTGAAGCATAATATGACGAATAACCGCCATTGCAAATATCCAAGCGCACATTCGCGAAATGTTGGGAATTCTCGAATGTTGGATATTCGTTGAATATATTCGAATATTCTCGCTCAACACTAGTATGAGGGGCCTTGTCAACCTTGTTAACCATAAGCCCTTGGTAAAATCCATTCACTTTAGAAACCAAGTCAGCTTTTCTGACTTTTTCTTTAATTTATATAAATGAAGCCTAAAGCAGTACCCTACATACAGTGCGCACATCTTCTGAACATTTGGTTAGCTTGATAAATTAAAAGACGGCGATTCTTTAAAATAAATTACACTGACAAAGATTTGTCAACATAGGTTAACGAGCAAACATTGGAAAGTGTACATACCTGAAAATAATCTGTCTCCGCTTGCAATTAGAGCCATGTAAAATCATCCTTTTAAGGATAAAGGGAATGAATTTAAGCTCATTAAAATTATTTTTCTTCATTAATTAGGAACATCTGTCTTGTGAAAAGGTGGCCAGCATTTGCCATAGTGGTAGTTTAGTTTGAGGAGACCCTTTTTGTCACAATTTAAATGAAGATTTAATCTAGGAGATGCAAAAATGACATTTTTTTTCTTTACCATGGCAGTTTTGACTAATGAGTTAAGACAGTTTTATTTCAATGAACGAGTTAAAAGATGTCTGCTTTCTATTTAAAGAGGCAGATGGTTCCTATTACTACTAATAACGATTGCCTATTACACGCACATTGCAATCAAGCAAATATATCTGGTACGCGTAATTCTAATATTGGTCTTGCCTCTAGATTCCAGCTTATTTACAACAACAAAAAATAATATGAGGGAGCCTTGCCATTCTGAATGTGTATATTATATTACTACCGTTGCATTCTCTGAAGAAAAAGAGGAAGGAGCAGCTTAACAAACACGTTCATCTATTTAATTTCACGATGTAAAGTAGATTAGAACTACCATAAAAACTTTTTTTGAATTGGCTGTAACTTCTATCCTATTTTAAAACACTATAACCAATCTGAATATTGCTTTTAACGTGGCTAGTGAGATTATAGCTGTCCATCCAGCTCTGTCCTAAAATGAAAGTAGGCATTTGATTAGGTGCTACGGGAAGATTATTTCCTCCATTTTTCGGAAATGTGCTTCATTATTATTAATACATCAGATACAGGGCAATGACTGCGGTGGTCATACAGCAAATGTCCTGTCTGTTTAGAGATGTAATTATATCTTTTGTCACAATGCCTTAGGAGCAAATGAACAACTATTAAGTGGCGTCAGGGGCAGAGAACGTGTCCTATGTGCTGCCATTTGTGATACGGTGTCAGGTCCTCTCATGGTAATCACACATATGAGAAGAGAAGAGCACTATCTAGATCTGCTGTGCTTGTATAAACAGGGGGCATATAACTGGACCCCAGTGTGTCCCTAAGTCTTACTGTCTGACACCTGTCAGATAAATAGACAGAGATGCCCTTATCAATTACAGAGGATCAGTGACACCCATGTCATGCTGGGAGACAGGCACCATTTCCATATTCAGTTTAACCCTTGTGCTGCTGTGGACAGCTCCCACATCTTTGTTGCACCGATGAATTGGACTTGGCACACTACAGGCATACAAATGAGGATGTGAACAGGGTTAGCATATGACGGCCAGCTGTGCGCAGGAATCCGAAAACGCTATAGAGCAAAGAAATTGCAGGGCTGATGAAGTTTGTTGATACTTTTCTACATAAGAAAGCTATTTGTGTATAGGAACCACCTTTATCTTAATGGAGTCAAAAAAGAAAATGGCTGCAACAATATTAAGACCACAAGCTTCCTTTTGGTACAGAAGGCTGTTTTGACTAGAAACTTGAAAATGTGTAATTAATCACAAGTATATGTAAATTGCTATTCCTTACTGTGCCTGTGACAAAGCAAGATATTTAAACTGACACTGATACAGATGTTTATTTTGTCAAGAAAAACTCAGCCCCACAGGCTTGTCTAGGAGGTGAAGGCATCATCAGTTACCTTTCACATACAGGCCCCCTGACTACCCCTTCCCAATAACTGGACAGCAAAACAAGAAAAAGCATGGACTGTTAGTAAGGAGATTTTTATATTTCAGGATGGGTGCCACCTCCAGTGTGTGCCTTTGTGCGCAGCAGTTGCACAGGTTTTGTCTACTGTTGGTTGTCAAACGCCAACTACCCCTATGTTATGGCTATGAGCTGAATATGATACCTTACCGTCTAGGATTGGTTGGGAAAAGCAAATGGGCACCTTCAAACCATACATGTGATTATCGCCTTAGGCATGAATTCCACTACGTAAACCATGTTTTAAAATCACACTGAGACACATGCACATTGTGGGTACAGAAGAAACGGCCACTATGATTTTGCAGCATTTAAGCTAAACGTAGTGGAGTTCTGGCCTTATAGTAAGATAGTCAGAGGTCAGCATTCATATGAAGAAACAAAAATTTTCTTCTACCAAGATACTACCATGCAATCACCACAAGCAATTCTGGTGACTAGTTCTTTGGATCCTCTTGGATTTAGAGGGAACAGTTAGTCAGTGCACCTAATTTGCTTAATTAGGTAGAAATGCATTATTGTTTCAGTGTATGCACTTTGAATGTTGCTTTCATTTGTTGAATTAAAAGTGCATTTTAAGTACATTCACGTTTTTTCCTCTGTTATATACAGATTTCATATAGATTTACAAATGTTACTACAGCTGTTCCTACAAGCTTACTGAAGGTGGCAGAAACAATGGTGAAGATTGGAGGAAGAGTGTGCTTCTTTAGTAGTCTAAAGGTAGGAATACACAGGTCGATTTTTCCCAGATTTCTGCACAGTCGAGCGCCATGCAGAAATCTGGGAAAAAATCGACCTGTGTATGCCGTTTTCCGAGTGAGAACAGGTTACCAGCATGTTGCATGTTGTCGATAGCCCATACATTGAATGGGGACCCACGGTTCCCCATTCAAAGTATAGGACGGGCTGACAGCTGGCTACCATTATCGGGGAAGCTGGGCAGTAGCGTGATGACGTCATCACGCTACTGCCGAGATCTCTTTGTCGGCTCAAAAGTCTTGCCATGTATCCCAGCCTTTAGTGTTGTGTATGTGAATGTTCTGTTGGAGAACATGCCCAAGGTAGATTTCTACTGCATGGACTGACTGATGATGTGGGTAGTGGTAGTAAAAAGACAGAGTGCCCTGTCTTTCTTGCCAAGTGACTTACCCAATGGTTAATCTGACATCAGGGGGTTGGGCCACCCTTAAGCATTTTTGTTGTATTCTACAGACCCTCCCATGTCAAGGGAATCCTTATACTTCCTCCATATGAGGAAGAGACAAACTCCATGGATAAAGCTCAGGAACAAAGTATATGACCTGCTTTGTGAGCTGTCTACCTGGAAGTTTTGTCCCTCTAAAGCCAGCTACACACAACTTCTTTTGTGTGAATACCGAACAACCAAAGCAATCAATCCAGTTCCAAGCAAATGTCGATCGAACAGGGATACGCCATGTCGGTATTTTACTGTTCGGTCACCATTACTTTGAATGGGGACCCTTAAAGTAAGGAATCGATTCACCTCAGGTGGTGCACATCGATTCCCTGAACGATTATTGTGCGATCACAGGGGAATCAAGAAATTGTCTAGAAATATCCTATTCTAGAGTCAGAGATTTGGAAAAGAGTTACAGAAGAACCACTTACTTTGTGACTGCTAAGATATACCCAGGGATTGCTAACCAGAAAAGCTGTAGGTCCTGGAAAAATGACATGTCCTCATTCTCCTGTTGACATTGTCCCCTACTTTCAGCTAGGTTTGTAAAATGAAGCATGGAATGGACTTGCATTATCACCCTCTTATTATTACTTTTTTAAATATGAAGCTGACTCCCAGTTTTCTTTTGCATGTCATATGCTCCTTAATAGTGACTGCAAGGCACTGTACCCACACACATTGTGCAGTCAAGGGGGACTAATGCTAACAAGCTGGTTTTAAAAAAGAACAAGCAGCTAATGCTGGAGGGTATGCATATTTCACTAAGGTCCAAAACGGGGTGAAAAAAGGTAAAAACTGTGTTTTATACTAAAAAAATATCAAGCAAACATAATAAATACCATCCTGTTAGAATTAACATATACTTAAAACATATAAAACTATTGCATAGAAACTCTCAGATAATATTTTTTCTAGGTACTTGAACTATAGTTTAAAAATGTATTATACCACACCGATACTATTAATATAATAATGTCCTATCAGTGGTATTTCATGTAAAATGTCTGCTAATGGTGCGAAATCCATTTAATTCAGACCATTAGCTTACCATAGCATACACAATGTGTCAAGCGATAGCTAGCAAAGCCATCTACTTTGCTTCATGCAGTACCATGTATAATAAACTACAAGTGTCATAGTATCACTTGGGCTGGGCATAGATGGGCCGTTTCCTGCCTGACCCGCTGATCGGATGCCGCGCCCATTCCCACATCCAATCGGGATTGGCGCGGCACAGAATCAGGTGCACCAACTTGCAGGATTGGACTTAAATCAGCTATTTAAGCTATTCTCGGCACTAGTGGGCGGAATTGGGATTTACATAATTATATGTGCCGAGAATTGTCCGGCACCCTTTGTGTGCCACCCATTACTTCCCCACTGTCCCAAGGCGAACGAATGGGATTGGATCAAAATTATCCGTCATGTTGGATCACTGTGTGATACGACATGATGGCTGATTTAAGTCCAATCCTGCAAGTTGGTGCACCTGATTCCGTGCCAACCCAAGTCCGTGATGACGTCATCACGCCCGCTAGGTCGGGGATCGATGGGAAATTGTCCTGTCTATTCCCAGCTTAACATATAATGCACAGATTATTTAACTATAGTATAATATGAACATTTGTATACACCATACATGTTTAAATGTTTAAAGCTGGGCATAGACGTTAAGATTTCCCAGCGATCGATCTTTTAATGATCGTGCATGCGATTCTGAAATCAATTACATTTACAAAATCAATCGCACACTGCACCATACGACGTCTTCGATTCCTGGTCGATTCCTTCCCGTAATCAATCAATCATGGATCGTCAGATCTCCAGTTCACAGCTGTTTTAATCAGAAATGATGTAATGTGGGCTGGATGCCAACAGGTCGATCGATAGGAATGATCACATGTCTTCATTAACGATCTGTGATTCCCGAGCAACTAAATTTTACAGACAGGTCCGATTCCTGCTCGATCGATTTTACATGTGAATTAGGGTCAAAGTGATCGATTGATCACTTTGTGCATGCATCGATTTGTGATCCATCGGGTGATTGATTCCGGTGATCAATCTCACAAAAATCGTACAGAAAAACGAGACGTCTATGCCCAGCTCTAGATATAAACTTATATTGGATGTTTGTGATTGGGGTTACACCTACTATCTGCAGTAGAGAAACATCAGGTCACAAACTTACCTCTGTTGTTTGGCGTAAACACCAACAAGGCTTGCTGAATGCTTTTACATGTAAAAGAACTCCAATTCATGTTTCTAAATTGTGTATTTATGTTTTACATACTGATCTGGAAAGATAAGGCCATTGAGGCAAAAAAAGCCAAAAGACACAATTTAGTAAACATAATTTTAAGTAAAAAAATATTGGCAACCAGGAGCAGAATGCTGATTATTTAGATAGTATATACGGGAGATTTATGATAAAACTATGAATTGTTATTAATCCGATCTCTTTAAACCTTGAACAAATGAATATACTCCAGAATGTCAAAAAACAACCCTTTCTGTTCAGGGTTTAACCTTTTGTCCAATATTTTTTATTAAAATATCTTAAATATGTAAAATGTTAATAGGTTGTGTACATATCCTTTGTAAAGCCCCCCATACACCACATACAATTACCATGCAACTTCTGTACAACCAACTTTTCTTCTACCAAAACCATGTAATAGGAGGACCTTTCTACACCTTCCAATCACTATGTATTCTATCAGGGAGGACACTACACTACATAGTTGTTGGTAGGTCTCATGAAAGTTGTATTTAGGAGTCTGCCCGTCTATGGGGGGCTTTAGTCTTTAGATCATTATGTGCCAGTCTCTAAGGTGAACACCTATACTCTACATATCAATTATCTCTGATAAGTACACAAATGGATTTAAAATGAACCATTAGACACTAAACAATTACATATCTCAATCCTCTTCAGAACTTTATATAAGCACTTTGCCCCGTTCAATGTTATCTAACCTTTGGTGTGGCTAACAAACGCAAATCTCTTTAGAGAACACCTAAAGAAATCAGCATCATGCCAGCCATTAGTGGGCTACAAAATCAATGGAACATTTTAGTTTACACATGCCATAACACATACCCGGCACATCAGAGACACTGCAAGGCTGAGCCAATAAATAACCCACAAACTATGCTGTTAGCAGCTGTAGCAAACCTCTCATTTGATCCAATTACAGAGAAATCTAGTTTTATTCCCTAACCTTATTTATTAAGACTAGCAGCCGAGAAAATGATATTTGGTGCAAGAAACACAGGCACAACTTCTCAGAACGAGTCACATTAAATTGTGAGAGATGCTGTATTAGATTCCTGTTTATTTAAATGAAACGAATATAATAAAGGTAAATTATCTCATTAGACGCAGAAAAAGGCAGATACTAGCAGCACCGTTATTGGATTAACAAGACACATCAGATTAAACAGCACAATTAAGTAGCTAGAAGAATTTAGAATAACTTGCATATCATAGTTTCTTCAGTTTGCAGCTTGGTTCTCTTACAATTGGTTAATTGCCACTGTTTCCAGCTAGTTTTTAAAAAAATTGTTACTATAAGTCAATCAAAATTATCATCACATTAATTTAACATTGTTTTGCTTCTCATTAACACTTTATTGCAGACATGTTTTTAATTTAGTTACAAAACAGAAGTTTTAAAATAGCACTTTAGTAGTAAAGACTGCCGAGCCGACCTACAGCCACCTCCATCCGAACTAATAGGATCCGATCTGAATTATCTGTCATGTCGGATTACTGTGCGATTCGATATGATGGGTGATTCTTGGTCAATATGACCAGTTGGCGCACCCAATTCCCTGCCGACCCGACCGCCGATCGGATGCGGGAACGCGCACCGCATCCGATCGGCTGTTGAATCGAGCAGGAATCGGCCTGTCTATGCCCAGCTTAACACATTAGTAGAAACGCATCGTAAATTGTACTGTATATATATTATAATACAGGGCTGTAATAAAATAGGCTTTAACACAGGTAATCCCCTTTGAGGAGTAGGAACTAAATCATGGGTGTTTTGGATAGGACACCTAATAATGAAATTCATGCAGTATCGCGCTAAAGATATGGCACTTTGATACAATGTACAGTAGTCAATTCACAGCTTGTATAACAATGTCCTCTCTAAATCATGTAACACACAGCCGTGGAAAGTGTGGAAAGCTCTAGCAACAAAAGTAAGTACACTCCAAGTTAAAAATGTCCAAACTAAGCACATTTTATCAAACGGAGTCATGTGACTCTTTGGTGTTACAAGGTCTCAGGTTTGAATGAGGAGCAAGTGTGTTACATTTGGTGTTATCACACTCAAAACCCATTACTCATTATTCAAACCTGCAACACATACTGGTCACTGGAAGTTCAGTTTGGCACCTCATGGCACTCTATCAGCTGGTCTGAAAAAAAGCTCTGTGATGTGGTCATAGACTTCAGTGGTAAGAAGCTCTACTTAGCTGTATATCCAAAAAAACATGGAGGTCTTTGGTGCTGCCTACCCCCTGACCCGGATCAGGGAAGACCAGAGAATCGCCGGGGGAATCTGGCGGACAGGTAAGCCTGCAAGCAGTTATCTCGAGTTGAGTTTCATGATGATGAAACTCAGGCATGAAATATCTCGGGCAGAACACTTGTGGGTTAATATAGTGGTGCAGCCAATGTAAAATTGCTCCTTCCATCTTGTGAAAATATTCCAAAATACATTATTATGATAATTGCAGCTAGGTTAGTGTATATTTTATAGTCATACTGATAATCATTACACAGTCTATTAAGGTTTTAGTCATTGCACAATGGTTAACAACATCTATTTCTACAAGTTAGATTTACATTCTCTGTTGAGGTTTGTCCCTTGTGTATCAAGATTATTTTATTATGGAAGTACTACAGTTTCTAATTAGAATTGAATGAATATTTGCATAGCAATTATATTGTTAATAAGGAGGCAAACCAATTCTTTCTTTTTCAGTTTCCAAGTGTTACAGGAAGTTCGATTCTTGGCCTATATACACCAGTGTGCATTAATGTGGATCCTCTAAGGATGGTAATCATAGAGTGTTGTGCAGCGTAAGCTATTAATTAATGCAGAAAGTTTGACTTAAAAAGATATTTTTACAGGCTAAGTTTATTAAAGCAGCAAAGTTTCAGGATTCTGAGATAATTTCTTCAGGCTTTAGCAGGGAACACAAGTATAGATATGGGCCAGATCGATGGCCATGCACGCTCACAGCCATCTATGTGGCCCATTTCTAATGCAGCCATCCCTGTTTTGAAGCGGGACCAATCAATCCAACTTGAAAACAGGGATATCGGACACGACTGTAAACCACGGTCGATGTCCATTGCTTTTTGCATGGGGACCACAGGTCTCAGTGCAAAGCATCATCGGAGACACAGCCGTGCTGTGTATTCAGCTACTTTGATATCGGGCAGCAGCCTGATGACGCCATCGCACTGCTGCCAGGAACCTTGAATGGCTCCTATATCAAGCCATGTGTTCCCTCATTTTAAGGCCCTTTCACACTGCAGTGGTTTGATTTTTGACTGGTAACAGACCAGCAAAAACCCAGTGGTTTGCACTTTGCGGTTTACACTAAACTCAAATGCGGCTAGTGTGAAAGAGCCCTCAAAATATTCTGGAATTCATACAAAGATGTATAATGAGAAACAATGAATCACCCCAATACAATTGTTAACTTTGATCTATACCTGAATAAAACAAGCAAGCTTAAAGAAGGAATCTAAAGCATCTTGATTTAGTCAGAAATGGGTATTGCCTTAACTTTCTAGTTTACTGCTGAGAAAGACGGAACAAATAAGCACTCATTGGCAGCCTGATGATTCACCTGCAGAGCACATTTTCATTTTGCTCATCTCTATGGCCTCATCTCTATTTATCACTTTGCATATGTAACTAGTTATTTCAAAAGCGCGTTGTACCAACTGACATTCAGTAAATAGGTGACAAACACATGCAGTAGGGAACTTGCTCCAACACACAACCACCTACCTAGACATACTTTAGAAAATGTCAAATGCCTGGTTCCCTGTGTGGTTCCATCTGCTTACAGTAACTACAGGACACAGACGTGACATAGAGGCCGGCAGATGGAACCACAGAGCTCAGCAGAGAACCAGGCACATGACACACCCCCAAATGTACCAAATGCAGAACTTTTTTTTCAAAAGTGAATATGTAAAATAAACTCCTTACTTCTAACAGAGCTAATTAATTTTCATTTACTTGTAATGAGGTTATAATACACACATATTAATAAGCTCAATCCCAATTATACTATATACTACATAATAAACATATAACCTTTCAAAGTTAATGATATAATGAAAGGTTCACATTTTCATTCTTCTTAATAGCATGTAAACTGTAAAGGACAAGGTCTTTATTAGTGATGAGCAGCATAGGCAATATTCGAATTCACAAAACTTCACTAATTATGGTCTAAATATTCTAAGTAAATTCGAAACCTGCTGTCATTATTATTTGCTGTGAAAATTGGCACTTGTACATGCCAATTTTGTGAACGCAATGTGTGTTGTCACAGTAACATCTAGTGGCAGAATGTGAAATAGCAGCTGCAGTGTAAGCACGACTTGAGACAACACCCATAGAAGTAATTTATTGCGAAAATGAACACTTGTATATGCGAATACTGTAAACACAATGCATGGCACTTTTGCCAAAATCTCAAATATTCGGAATTATGAAGATATAGCACTATATTGAAGGTCTTTGCAAAAACAATTAGCAATCCGACTATTTACGCACAACACAGTCTATATTGCTGTTTGCCAAACTGATTGGTTATGATCATTTGATCATGTCTCATTTTTACTTTCAGTGTAGACTAAAATAGGACCAGACAGTCCAAGAACAAATCAGCTGATGAAATTGATCATGTCCTTCTCCATTACTTCTTCCTACATTGGAACATCTCCTTGGAGATCTGACCATCCTTTTTTATTCCTTTTTTGAAGGGACACTTATCTCTGGCCATGTAGGCAAACATAAACTCAGACCTTATTGTAGAAGAAGCCTGAAGAAGGTATCCTAGGGATCCTAAAAGCTTGTTTTCCGACTTCAGTTAACAATAAAGGGTATCACTAAAACTACAAACCTTCTGTATTAATCGATAGCTACCATGGCTCAACACTATACAATTTATTTAATCATGTTCAAGAGAATAAGAATGAACACCATCTTTGCTGTCTTGAGCGCTCTTTTTACAAGTTTGTTTTAAACCCCTAACATTTTTTGATCCTCAAACCCTTTTAGAATGTATTTCTATTTAAAAATTGATCTATTTCAGTTTTATGATTGTATGACCATAGATTGTATGGTGCCAAAGAAAAATATTGGGGTAGCATTACTGTTAGATCAACCGTTACGGTAAATAAAGCCCCATAGCCGCAGCGCAACTAGGGTGACATGACCGTCAAACATTATTTAAATTACAACTCCCTTTTTCACACCAATCATGCAAAGACATACATTATATATACAGACACACACAAACATGCACCCTATGGTTGTGTTCCTTGTAGTCTATATCTCAGGCTTGTCTGATTGTCTGGCAGTGGTAGGGGAGGGTGGGTGGACTGTGTGTAATCCCCAGAGGAAGAACAGACAGTGGTGACAGCCAATAGGCAGCTGAGTTCTGAGTTTGAACATGTTATGCCTTGCGGACCATTCGGCCATCACTACTCACAATCTCCATGCTAGCTTATCTGGGATAAAGTGTCCATGTCGAGGTTACAACCAGAGCATGTTTTGAAACTTTTGCATTTTATATGGGTAGTGGGGGAGTTTCCATTTTTCCTAATTGTTTTTACTTTACAATAATACCACTTACAATTTTCACAAACTGACTTGCTGCCAAACTTAACCAAGCTCTTCAGACTTTGTGACTTTTAACCACAAAGTGTTTGTAGCCTGATATTTCTACTAACGCACGTCAGAGCAACAATTTCTATGTAGTTCCTAATTGAAAAGTAAATTTTCTGATTCTATACCACATCTCCATGTCCTGCCTTCTCACTGGTCATGGATATGACATCATCAGCTCTGTACTGAGAGTTGGGAATGATTGGGAAGAAGTAGACTGACCATAATAAGTATAACTTTTACTTCCTTTAGTGCTTACATACACATTTGCTCCCTTTTGTTCATAACTTTTTTATATAGCCATGTGAAAAAAATACTGCATATAACAATTATAGAGTCTAGAGGAAGTTAAATAAGTAATGATTTCAGAAGAAGGCCAACAGTAGCATCTTACAAACTTCCCATAGCACAGTTTCAGAATGAAAATGTGGATTCGGCTAAGGAAAGTTGTTGAGTGGGTTCAAGTACAAGTACAAGTACTTTATTTGTCATATGTGAGCAGGTTGTTTCATCTTACTTAAAAACTTTTTTAAGTTGTTCCAGAAAAACATACTGAGCTATAAAAACCAACTCATATCGTCAACACATTTTAGTTTTTAATATATTCTCCTTTTATCAGTTTAGCTATACCAGGCGTCTTGCTAAACGTAACATCTGCAATTAACATAACAAATGTCCATATCCTTGTCCTACTGATTTATAGACAAGCTGAAAGTATTTAGGCTTTGATCAGTCATCTCCCTACTTTCTGCAAAAATATTAAAGGTTTAATATGTTGCTAGGCAACATGGCGGTTTCAAAGTTTGCACAAAAGTAGATATATAAGAAAGTACAATAGTCACATTGAAGCGAAAAATTAATTTAATCATCTCATAATCAAAGAAACAATATGTTTTTATACATGTTCTTTCCCAAGCTATAAAAAGCAGTTATGGACGGATACATGAAACTAATGCTAACAGAATTATTAAGCAGATACTTACTTTTCAAATATGGTATATTATTATCATTCCTGTTATGTGTCCTATATATATATATATATATAAATGAACTATATAATTTATTTTTATGGCTATATGCATATAACCATCACACTAAATTGTTATGCAGTTGGTCTGGTCATAGTTATAGGAGACTAAACTAAATATTTTCCTGGAGTGCTCAAGATTGTATTATATAAACATTCCTATTTATATCTATAAAGGGAAAAGAGCAGGGCGACCTCTTTGCTCTTATCTATAGACCATTGGCTTTTTCATCAGTATCTGGCAGTTAAACCTGTTGCTCATGTACATAGGAGTCACCTGATGTGACTTAATTGGTTAGGTTGAGTGACTATCCAACTCACTAGAATATGAGTAAAACAGGCAACCTCAATCGTTGGCTGATAATACATCCTTTAAATATTTTCTTTTTCACATGCATGTACAAGTCTGAATATCAAGTTTCTTCAAGATGTTATGACTAGTATAAATCAACAGGGCAAAGAAACTACTATATTCTCAATATATATTTATGCAAATTAAAAAATTACATTTCATGCATCATACCAAGAATATTACTCTCAACATATTTATGTTCACAACTTGCAAAGACTATGATTAATTAGCTGATGTGCACAATACCATTGACAGTGAAACCAATGTTAAAAAAAAGCCTTTGCCTATACTATGAAACAATCTTTGACTGGCAAATGCTGATTTGTTTCCAACCTCCGCCTTATAGTAAGTTCTACAAAAACTTTCCAATACAGTACTGAATAGACAAGATCAATGTCTTACCTTTAATAGCAACTGTCTTCATAGTAGCAAATCTACAACACTCATAATAATCCCATGTTTATATCATCTTCAACCTTGTTAGGCAAAAGGAAGCTCTCTTCTGATGAAGAGCATGGAAAATAAAATGCCTATACTTTCAATAAAAATCATCATGTGCCTATATGAATGGAGATAGGAGAAAACAATAGTCTAAGCAAAGGAAAAAAAATAAATAAGGACCAAGAGAATTAGAGACAGAGAGAGAGAGCACGAGAAAGGTGATAAGAAGTTTGTGAGACTGTGTTTGTGTGAATGTGTATCTCTGTGTTGTCTTCATTGAGGCCTATCCACTGTTTAGATGTCCTGTTGCAAAGCAGCTGGTCGATGACCCCCCAAATTCTTTAAAGGAAAAAAAAACCTAAGAATTCCTTTCACATTTCAAGTTCCTTCTTTTTCCTACCCTCCCACTGACACCATCCCATTCACCCCCGTAGATAACTTTATTCATCAACAAATCATTGTATTAAGTTCAATAGCAAAAACTGCTTTACTATTCTTTAGGGGGAGACAAGGCAGTTATATCTTACTTTGCTTTTCAGAGAAACAGTTACAGATCCTTCTAACAGTTACGTAGTGTGTTCAGCACCATTCCTCTACTCTCTCACACAGTAAATAGACACTTGATGGATTGTTTTCCCAAGAAATTGCTGTCACATCCATGTGCTGCTCTGGTTTTGATGTTGCCGATATAATATATTCATACTGAATGGAAGAGACTCTTGCACATATGTAAATGATGTCTCTGCATCTGTTCACTGAGCATCCTTACAATCGTTTAGGAGGCTCTTAAGGCGGAAAAATATTATTGGACAGTCAGCGATTTTCTTTATAGCGGAACAGCTGCCAGTTAAAGGTCATTTCTCAGAATTTAGCCTGGTAAAAAATTAACTGAGCCTGAAATTAGATAGGCTACTAACAAGTATGTGTGGATGGACAGACGGATAACTTTATAATAAAATACTTTCTGACTACAAGTGCAGCAGATGCTTGGCATATACTATGATCTGATATAAAAGGAACACAATTATCACTTTTTATTCATATCTATTATATAACAAGATCCATAATGTGCTTGAATTTCATGAATCTCAAATTTAGGAGAATCTGTGAACTTCATTGTATTTCTTTACATTTCCTCATCAAACAGATATACAGGAAAGTATTAAATGTTACATAGTTTTCTCTAAGAGATTTTCTTTCTTTTTTAACCTCCTGGGCGTTACAGGCTTTTCGCGGCATTTTTCATGGCATGGAAAGCCGCTTCCTGGGCAATCCCCAATCCCACTGTCCTCCCGGGGTCACTACACACCACCGGTGTCAATTAGATACCAGCAGTGTGCGAGGAAAGTGACACCCCCTCCATTAACATGGAGGTTTTAAATCACTCCACACCTCCTGTCCTCCTTACATCTCCAACCTGGTACACATACACCCCTAACCGCCCCCTCCGCTCCTCCAGTGACCTACTAATGACATCCCCACGTCCAGCCTGCCTGTTACTCGGTGACACTCGGTACAGCGAGAACTGTAGTATCTCTCGCCGTATCCACCCGTGTGTACTGGACTCACCAATCTCGGCCAGTGCTATACTACAGTAGCCGCGCTTGACGAGATGCTTCCCCGTCCTTACCGCCTAGGGCGGTTAAAATAAAAAAATCAGTATAATGAATATTTGAACACCTCAAGTCTACGTGCAGATAGGAAACATCATGTAGGCATAGATAAAGTCAACTCGTAATTTTAGCGAATTTCAAATGTTTCTTCATTTCTTCACGAAATGAATGAAATTCTATATCCCATATTTCCGTTCACACTATTCCAAATGGAGGCTGCCTTTGTTCCTATGAGCAAAGTTGCACACTTTCCCATAAGCGCCCATTGTTCCGTGTGGCCAACTCAGTGTAAAGCACAAACATTGCACAAACACATTCATATTCTCAGCTCTACTAATGCTTACAACTCAATATGTTACCTCCTGGCTTACAAAACCCTGAGCCCGTACGGTGCAGTTTGACCTTTTATTATCTTATTATTATCATTTATTTATATCGCGGCCACATATTACCAGCCTGTACAATACATAGAGTGGCATACAAACACACACTAACCACAGGTAGCCGTTAATGACACAGGGGAATAGAGGACGCCTGCCCGGATTGGCGCTTCAGTCTAATATGGTGTCAGACCAGAGTATACAATTGGGGGATTGGGACTGGCATGGTGGTGATTTCGGAAATTAGATGATGGCTAGGCCAGACTGAATAGGGTGGTTTTTAAGACACTTTTTTGAACAGGCCACCAAGTAGGAGCAGTCTATGGGACGGAGGAGTTCCAGAGCGTATGAGCGGCCCTATAGTAGTCCTAAGCCATGCATGTGATGATGTTATGATTGGGTGATT
>CM070034.1:130138893-130151699 GCA_036250615.1 Ptychadena robeensis | reverse complement strand
TTCTTAACCTGTGTTTGAATAGGGAGGGGGGGGGGCTCCATAATGTTCCTAAATAGAAATGGGGGGCCCTGCAAGGATAGTTTGGGAACTACTGGACTAAGAGAACAATCCATAAAGGAAGGGATAAGGCTTGATTGTGCTTGATGTTGATTGGAAGCTTGTCTTCTTCATTCCCTAATATTGTCAAGCATTGAGTATTATGTAGGCACTTTCAAAGCAAAAGATAGCAATAATAAAAATTACACTGAATAGCATTTTGAACTTGAGTACTTTTGGTCTTAAAGCATAAAGTATAAATTAAACATAAAGTCATGACACAAAGATAAATGTAAAAAAATATAGGAAACTTTTTCTGAAGAAGAGTGTCCAGTTTGAAAAGTAAATATTTCCTTTGTAAAAAAGAGAACATTTACAAGTACTACAGTAAGTATATTAACCCACTGCTCTGTTTTAAACTTTCATCCTAGTTGTTTACTCCAGTATAGTATCTTTTTTACTGATATATTTATTTACATATAGCGTCATGCTATTTTCTATACATTTTGCTATCCGTGTGAGGTAGATAAACAGAGCTCTTGTTTCTGTTAACGCAATGCCTTTTGAAGCCAGATGAGATTAATGTTCCCACTAGTGTACATTACACTGCTACTATTCCATAGACATCACTGTTTGTATGTATGGCCATTGCCAGATGGGGGGTAGCAGACAACACTTGTCTTAAAACACAGCATTGGAAACGGGATCCTGAGCGGTCCGGCAGGACACAGAACAAACATGGGAATACTTTCCTACACCAGTGGGGGATTTTCCGCCTCTACTGGATAGGAACAGTTTGGCTCCTTTAGGATCTCTTGTTAAAATAAACCTACCCTTCATGGTTGTGTGCGTCACTTTTTTCATGGTCACAATTTGTTTTCTTTTTCTTTGATGGTTTTCTTGTTCTCACACTCATTTATTCTGCATTTATTCAGACACTGTTCCCCCACTCTACTGCACTTCATAAAAAGTAGATAGCTGATGAATTTTATCTTCAGCTTGCTTTATGCCACCATTGCTCTGCCATCTTTCAGCATGTGTGGTTGAATTTGTATTACATCTTGGGTGTGTTCAAAACTGTAGCAAACTCTTTGACCCTGTCTCAGACAATGCAATTTCTTCTAATGCTGTGTGGCTTTTATCAAAGATATTTCATCTACTCTGCTGCTGAAATTACTTTCAAAGCCACTGTATTTCTTCTTGGAAATGTTCCTTCTTAAAGAAGTTGCTTATGTCATTCTTTACCTAGGCAGTGCCTTTTTGGCTATTGCTCTGTCCCTCGCTGGAATAAAATTACTTTGTGACTTTACAATAAAGCTTTTGTGTGAATATTTTGAAAAACAAAAAAATAATGGAGAACAGTTAGGATTCACCTGTTCTGCTCCCCCCGCCCCCAAACTTATCCTAAAGCTTAAGCTTGTAGAATGTTAAGTATATGAGGAGTTATGGATTCCTGGTATGTTTTGCACTCTGGAGTTCTTCCCTAATATTAGAAGCACAAAGATTAATAGTCGACCAACCTTCCAACACACCCAGAAGTGTGCTCAGTTGTGAAGAATCTTCAACCAACGTAGCACTTCCAAGATGCGAAAATATGCTGCTCTTTAGAGTAGTTAATTTATCATTGTAAAATGAAAAAGAATAAGAATAAGAATGTCAACATTCAACAGCAATAAAAGTAAGACCCAAAGGTGGGCAGGGACACATCTAGGGGAGCAGGTGACTTTACCCTAATTGAAAAACTAATATTACCTATTTGTTCAATATAAGGTTTGTTAACTTCCTGCACAAGTCATTGCATCCACTTTCTGTCTCTAAAGCTGGCCATACACCTGCAGGATTCTCTGTCAGATTACCGTCAGATCAGATCAGATCAGATCTACCAACAACCATGTAATAGGAGGACCTTTCTACACCTTCCAATCACTATGTATTGTATCAGGGAGGTCACTATACTACATGGTTGTTGGTAGATCTGATCTGATCTGAAGGAAATCTGACAGAGAATCCTGCAGGTGTATGGCCAGCTTAAGTATTTCCAGCAGCAGATCACTTTTGTAAATGGGGTACCTCATGGTGCAAACAGTGAACATACTTATTGAGTTCTACATAGCTTTCAGTAGGAAATGTAAGACAGCACAATTCAGCTGCTTTAAGGGATCAGAAAGATTGTTACTTACTTGGGGCAAATTGTAATTTTTTGTGTTGCTGTTGGTTGAACCTAGTTGATGCGTGTGTTTTTTTAACCTGACCCACTATGTTACCATGCAGGGTAAAAATAAAACATATATAAAACATAGACAGATTGTTGGTGGATTACAGGAAAGGCTCGGCTAAAGTAAAGATATAAATTTAACAGTAAAGCTAGGCATACACGGTTTTTAACGTTCGATCGACCCTAAAAAATTGTTCAATGATCGAACTAAAATCATAGCATTTTGTTTGTTGGTTGGGCCGATTGTATTCGATGAACACGTTTATATATGACTCTTTCCTATGTTTTGTGATCGAAACTAAAATCTGCAAAATTGGGCGGATTGCGATTGAACCTTCCATCGGATTACGATCAAACCGTGTATGCCTAGCTTAAGTTAAGGTGCCCATACACACATAGATATGGGCTAGATCAATGGCCTCTTTGAGCGCCATATCTAATGCGACATCCCTGTTTTTGAGCAGGGTCAATCAATCCCGCTCGAAAACAGGGTTATCGTACATGACCGTAAATCACGTTCAATGTCCATTGCTTTAGATGGGGATAGCATTGCTAATCCGAAGTAATGGCCGGCACACAAAGGGTGCTGGCCCATCTTCTGAGGGGCCGGCTGCAGCATGATGATGTCATCACGCTGTAGCCGGTCCCACAGAGTCCCTCATCTATCGAGGCATAATCTGCCTGTGTATGGGCAGCTTTACCTTAAGTAGCAGATTTTAAAATATCAGTGTGATGATGTTAATCTATTATCCCAAGAAGACCTGAAATACAAATGATGACAAATAAACACTTTACTTTCCTTTTCCAGCACTTTTCCAGCACTTTTGCCAAATGATGAATATGTGTCCACATCACATGGTCCCAAACAGTCAGCTTCTGCTGTCACAGTTTTAGACTTCTGTTCCTCATCCTATGTGTAGGTAATAAAGTGAACACCTAAAGCAGTGTCCCTGCCCTGCCTCCTAGAAATTAATAAAACCAAGATACGGGGCTAAATCCTAATATAATAATGAAAGTGTTTAGTAAGAACAGACATTTCAAGCTCAAACACACAATGTACCAAATAAAAAATTGTCAGATTTCAACACCCCTTAGTTAGAAGATTGAGGAATAAATGGGGGGCTTGAAATATCCTGTAGTATTGCACATATTTGCTTCAGTACAATTACAGATGGTCGATTTTTTTTTCAAAAATTCGACCATTTTGCCGATTTCGAGTTAATTGCAAAGCCCCTGAACATGGTATCATCACCAAAGTTGCTGGAGATGTAGAGAAGGGTTGGGGGTATACTCCAAAAAAGAAAGTATGTCTCTAACACAAATAGTTTTTGCACAAATTAAGTTCAAAGTCAAGTAAAAATTTCGAAAATCGTAATTTCGACTTTAAATTTGAACTTAATTTATGCAAAAACTACATGTGCTAAAGCAAAACTTCTTTTTTTCAAATGTTCCCACAGCCCTTCTCTATATCTCCAGCAAGTTTGGTGATGATACCATGTTCAGGGGCTTTGCAATCAGCTCACAAAGTTAGCAGGTCGAAAAATTCGACCATCTCTAAGTACAATGCAGACCTCTCCATATCTTCCTCTTTTGTTTGTGTCTACCTTGAGATTCCATGTGTAGCAATGTAATGCATGATATGGTGAGTCCATCAAACCATCCCAGCTTAACAGAAACAACAATGAATTCAATCTGCAGCATTAAAAATGAAAAGTGACAGCTTGAAAGCTAACCCTGTTCTTCATGTTTAACATCCACATCTAAATGGCACAGAGTTATTACACTCACAAAGGGACTCGTAACTCTTTTCATTAGATAATGCAAAAAATGTGAAATGAGAATAGTTTTCTCTAATATGGATAATACGTTACCCTGTTTATTCCATTACCTTCTGAATAAAATCATCTTAAAGAAGATGATGCTGAATTACAGATGTCAAGCTTGATGCTTAGGGACAAGCTTCATCATACCAAAGTAGTTATTGGGATATCAGTGATACATTATATGGTTAAGTTACGATGCGTGCAAAACGATTGTCTAATTCACGTATCATGGGCTTCTTTATATTGTGTGTGATGGGTAATCTAAGAAAAATATTCCTGTCAAATGGCCACACAAAGTAGGAGCAGCTATGGAAATTGCTAAAATGAATTTTAGATTCAGCTGTATTAAATAAGAGAATACTAGGAAGATTCGTCCAAAATGATCTCATACACAGTATATATAGATGGGCACTTTAAAGACATAGTTCAAATATCATTATTGGGTCTATAAGTAAGTGTAAGATCTTTTTTGTTAAAGTTTTCTATTGAGTAGGAGACATTTAAATTGTCCTAGTTAGGTTGACTTCACTAAAACAAAATCTCCTGGCTCTAGAGGACTACCCCTGTAGGTAGGGTGAGTGACACTGCTCTTTGAGAATGTGGAGCTATCTCACGAGGAGTAAAGAAGGGATTTGAGAATAACCCGTTGTGAGGAGAAGGGGAACTGAAATCAAAATTGGTCCCTTATTGCACCCCTTTAAAACAGTTGTCTCATAATCAAGTGTTCCGTCTGGATCATTCCCTCATCTTTTTTGGTGAAAATGTTCGCACTTTCAGTCCTAGAACAAGTGGTCACAACATGTAGAGATAATTAATCTCATGAAAAGATGGGGGTTATATATCCATGGCTATACGACACAACATTTAAATAATATAAGCTTTTTAAGATGAACCTTTTCTTAGTCTGGGCAATTGGCTCTATTTAATGTTGACCCTATGACTCCAACCATTGCTTTTTTATTATGTGTTAATTCTGCATGAAATGCAGAGCTTGTTATGTCACCTGCATTAAAGACAATAACAAAAACAATGATATTTTTAAGCTGGCCATACACCTTTAGAGGTCAGGATCAGGAGCATACCTGTCAAATCTCCAGTTTTGGCCAGGAAAGTCAAATTTTTTCTGTCATTTTCCCGGCCAAATACCTTTTTCCAGGGATTTTGAGATCGGGTAACTTAGGAAGGAGGGGGCGTCACTCTCCCTCCTAAGTCCTCCTGCCCTGTTATTAATTTCTCTACTGTTGTATATAGTTTGTCATAATTGCCATTGCTGAAAAAGTGGTCTTTAGAGGTCTGTAAAAAACACATTTATGGATAAAAAGTGGGGGCCCATCTGTTGCTATGGTGCACCCCCAGTGTGGTGTAAGTTTTTTTAACAAAGGATTGGTTAGATTAGATATGGGATTGTTTCATTCTGGTGCTGTCCCCAAGCCCCCCATACACCTTCAGATCACTCCATACAATTTCCTTTAGATCTACCAACAAATGTGTAGTATAGTGGCCTCCCTGATAGAATACATAGTGATTGGAAAGTTTGGAAAGGTCCTTATATTACATGGTTTTGGTAGAACAAAAGTTGATTGTACAGAAATTGTATGGTAAAATTGTAAGGTGTATGGGGGCCTTTAGAAGTTTTATACATTGTTAACCTTCTCAGCGTTTAGCCCCAGTTAACTAGAGCTACGGTCTAGGTACCGCAGGATTTCTGCGGCGGTTGGGAGCATCGGCATGTATGCCAATGCTTCCGGGTCCGCCCCCGATCGTGTCACCAGTGACGCAAGGGGGCGGGGGTAGGCGGCGCCATAGACCTCCGTGTAACTGGAGGTGCGTCGCCTTTTTCAGCATAAGTCCGGCGTCTCCAGTGACACCAGACTTATGTTTACAACCTCCAGCTGGGCAGGCAATCACAGCGGAGCATATTGTGCTCCGCCGCGATTGCCCGTGGCACGGTTATAAAAAAACCGTGCCAACGGCGAAACGCTCAGAAGGTTAATAAAAGAGCTGCTATGACCATTTAAAATCCATCAGTCAAGGAAAAGTGTTTGTAGTGGGCAGTCCAAGGTGACAGCAAAGTTCCTAGGACAAACAGAATGTTAGCACATAAAATAAAGGAAGAATTCTGACAGGTGAAAACTAATACAACCGCTTAATCTGAGGCCTAGGAAACTGCAAAACATTTGAGTGACGGGTTTAGATACACTTTAAGGCCTACACACATCACAAGTATAAAAAGTTCTGTTAAACACATTTAAATTATCAAACTTTTCTCCCACCGCGT
Organism: Ptychadena robeensis; assembly: GCA_036250615.1. NCBI lineage: Eukaryota > Metazoa > Chordata > Amphibia > Anura > Ptychadenidae > Ptychadena > Ptychadena robeensis. The sequence goes on along the minus strand of CM070034.1, from coordinate 130,145,347 downwards.
TTAAGTTGTACTAGCCTTAACTTAAAGCCTATTTACTTCCTTTTTTGGTTACATTTGCTAAAAAGCAAAGTAAAGAAACATTCATTTAAGTTTCAAGCAACACCATTTCACTTACACTTAAACTGTGAACCTTAAACACGAAGTGAAAAACTATAAATGCGAGAGAGGAATGAATGACAAACTATCTATATTTCTATATTTTATGTCTAGAGGGAGATATTGTTGGAACTTTCCCAAACATGTATTTGGTACCGGAGCAATGTGTTCAGGTACCGCGCAATTACTTTGAGTTTTCCCAGTTCTGCCTGACACAGAATGTGTCGCTTTTGCATTAAAAGCAGACAGTCTGTAGACTAGGTGATTATAATATCCATTTAACAGCCTGTCAGGGCAGCTAGCAAAAAAAAAACTTATTTGAACATTTTGCTTGGCTCTACTTTTTTCCTCCATTCTTTGATGTATTTTAAATAAGTGGAAGGCTGTGGTGCTATTTAGCTTTGCTGCTGTCAAAACTACAAGTAAGCTGCAAAGAGCTGACTGCAGTGTTTATTATAATTTCAACAGTCCAGAGGCGATGCCGCTTATTCAACAGAGCAAATACTGGCAGCGATAAGCAAACCTTCTCCCTCTCTCCTCACTGTCTTCTATAGAGCTTCTCCCTGCGCTGAAATTAAAATCTTGCCCTGTCAGCAATCAAAACTTTTTATTGTGAGCTACAAGCGGGGAGGAAAAGTTAAACAACTAGACAGCAATTAAGTGAAATACTATTTGAGTAATTGAATCAATGCTACTTCAAAAGGCAGGTTCTTATTTTTGACAGTTTTATAGTCCTAAGTAGTCACAGTTTTTACAAAGCACACCTGTTAGCTTACATCTTAAAGGGCCGTTAAACATATATTACAAGTTGAATAGTTTACAGTGACAATGAAGTGCGTTTACAGCCCAAAATTTTGTAGTTCAGGATTAGTGACGGCAAGTTCTCCATGGAAAAGTTATCCTGCAGGAGAACTCATGGAGGAGCATGATCAATTTGATCAGCTGATTGGGTTGATCTCCCCTGATTGGTTAGTAAGAGGCAGAAAGTAAATCAAGACAATCAAAGCAGTGTTAATTAATTAGCTAATTATTAATGTTGAGCGAGAATATTAGAAATTTGAATGTATTTTGCGAATGCTTCCACATTGTTTACAGGCATACATCATGCATAGTTGTGTGCATTGCGAATGGATTCGCGCAATATGCACAGTGCTCATACTGGCTAAGATCACAGAATGAAGAAGAGAAGCTGTAAAGCTGGTTTGCAAAACTTTGTGAAAACTTGCGAACAGCTACACACGATGTAAGGCAATAGAATACAGATGAAAGAAATTTGAATGTTGCTTAATTTATTCGCAAAATTACACAACTCAAATATATACCATATGCATCTGCACACTCGTATATAAAATAAAGTACAATGTTTGTTCATGAGCATATATTGTTTCCTCGCCACATCACCCATACACATCTAGATTTTTCATTCAATCAATTTAATTAAATCAATTTTTTTTTGTTAATTGATTGAAAATCTATGGCAGCCCACATGGTTAGATCGACCTAAAACTATTAAATTGGGAAAAGTTTTTATGGAAAAATTATCGGACATGCTGGGAAATTTTTATCGATTGTATTGAAATTCAATTCTGCTTTCAGTTGATCCAAAAAAATGTGATCAAAAATCTGTTACTACAGTTGGCATAGATTACAATAAATCACCGATTTTCCTGATCCCCCAAAATTTTCTTTTTAAGGTGATTGAAAGAAAAATCTAGACGTGTATGGGGGCCTTAAGTCTTCACGTTTCGCAAAGGAATTTGCTTCATCAGGAGATACAATTACAGATAATCTTGTTTTCTGTGGAGTAAAGCAGGGTACAGACGGCTTGATATTCGAGCCATCCGATGTACCCTGCAGCAGCGTGATGACGTCATCACGCTGCTGTCAGATATCGGCTGGCTGGGGAGAGACGGCTCTGCTCTCTCCCTGGCTCAGCTGAAGCTTTGCTTGAAGACCAGCGGTATCTAGGCAAAGCATCGGACATCGGCTGTAATTACGGTCATGTCCGATAAAGCTGTTTTTGAGTGGGATTGATTTATCCCGCTCGAAACCAGCAGTGGGCGCAGATTATATGGGTCAGATAGATGGCCGTGAGTGTGCACGGCACTTGATACGGCCATCAATTTGACGTATATCTCCATGTCTGTACCCTACCTAAATCAGAAACAATTGGACAGATGTAAATCCTAATATCCTTGCTTAGAATACTTTGGATAACATCAGAATATTCAGTACAGTCAGAGAGAGTGTTTTCTTTGCTGGCTCGTTTACACCATCTGGTAAACAAGCTTTTGCTAGATAGAACTGTCATTATCTAAATGTCCCCCGAGCACTTGCACAAGTTTGAAGGAGTTTGCAGACGCGTGGTAAAGGTTGTTCTTTGGACAGGAAGTGAGGAAATGGCTATCACACAGAGATTTTTTTTGTAAGTTGAGAAACAATAAGCTAGAAAATTTGTCAACTGTGTTAACTTTTTACTGTCCCCTGAACAGAATGTGAAAGAAAAGCTTCCTGGATGTTTCTCCCATGCAACCACCATCATATCGCTATGGTGTCACCAGTGGGAACATCCTACACTTAGGAGAAGATCCAAATCAACCAAATCCAAGACCAAACAAAAATGGACATCATGCACAAGGATTCTTCCTCTGATGTATTGCACCCAAATATTTTTTTATGTATTGTATGATATATTGGTATATAAATACAACCGACAAATTTATGGGATTGTAGAATTTTTAAGACAGACTGGTTTTTATGGTTTTAAGTGTCTATAAATATATCAGGGTAATGTTTTTTTAATAAAAATTCTATACATTCTTGAGATGTGGTACCCCTTAGTTGTCAGTGGTAGCACACACAATATTTGTGCATGTTGACGTTCCCTTAATTTGAAGGGCAAGTTGATTTTTTATTAGGACCTAGTATTTATACCCTTACAATGGAAAGAGGATGTATGTTATTTCATCCATACCTATTTTTGCTTCTACAGCCCACAGGCTAAATAGTGACATCTCCCAACAATAAGATGAATATATATTCAGAACTGACTAACCAGATTGGTAGAAATTGTAATTAACTTAGAAATATGTCATCATGTAAAGAAATGAGACATGTAGAGACAAATGAGGGAGACAAATACCTGCTTGTTATAAAGATGTCACATGCCTCCAATATATATAGTAAATTATATTTCTACATAAATTACTTTTTGTTCTTAGTTTATCGACCCTTTGAAGTTGAAATGTATGCTCTGAAACTCTAAGATGAACTAGAAAACAGATATTTTCTAGTTTTCTTGGTACCTTAAGCCTATGGTATACTTCCTCTGATCTCCTAGTGTATTCTAGAACCTAAGAGATCATTGTCTCAGATGCTTGTTAGATCTCAGTACAGTAGTGACATGTAATCCCCCAGGAGAATGCCAATCACTGTAGATTATCTCTATTTACATTTTCTACTGTCATAGCTATGTTTGCTGTGACATGTTTATCATATGCAGTTTGTGTCTTACAACTTCATGCATGGTAATAGCTTATCTGCCCATTTAGCACGGGGTAAAGGAAGCCTTTTGGAGGTAGTCAGATTTCATTTTATCAGAAAGGGATTGTGTACTGTAAATCCATAAACTAATCTCTAGTTCTGTTAGACATGAAATCGCATTCTGCATTTGGAGCAGGAAACAACACTGAGGGTGATAATTCCTAATTAACATTGTAGTCCTTTTATTTGATATTTTATCATATTATGGGAAAATCTATTTGGTGGTTTTATGGCTGTTTGTTCAATTTTCTGCATTTCAAAAAGCATTTTATTTCCTTGGAAGAAATCATGTAAAACCAAGGATATGGTTGTGTTATTCCTTTAAAATGTAACAAATGCTTCATGGTGTTTTAATGCATATTTTAGACTGTACAAAATGATTTCATGTATCATGATTCATTTATTGCAATGTATATAAGCAGAGGCTTATTTTATTATTCAACAGGTTAAATAGCAATTCTTGGTAGAAGGCAAGCTAGTAATTCTGTCCGGCAACTACAGTAATGTAAAAAAGTATACAGTTAAAGTTGGATATTGGGCATCTTTACTCATACATAATAGTATTGCACCACAATAGGCCCAACAACAGAAAAAATGCCTAGAATTCTACTGCACGTAGTTCAAGAAGGGGGTGGCCAACCCCCAGGGACTTTTACGGTGCAAGTAGGTACAACAGGTTAGAGACAAGTAAAAATGTTAAAACTGTTTATTGTGACATATTATAAATAGTCCACATTTGACCAAAGTGAGGAAACATTGCCAAGTAGCCAATAAGCAAACACTTAAGTAACATATGTCCTTGTTGATCCCATTATTTCATAATAAAAAAGAAGGTTTGTGAAGAAAAACTTGCAATCCCTTTGCCCATAGCTTCAACGCGTTTCACCCTTACTCCGAGGGGCTTCTTAATCGCGAATATCGGCAATTCAGAAATTTTTGTGAAGATGGTGAATATATTGCCGAATATTCGCAATTCCGGATATTCAGTATTTTTTTTCCATTACACATGCCTCTCAATGCAAGTGGAAGAATGGGAAGGCTGCAACAAGAGCTTAGCAACACTGCCTGTGACCATCAACAGTTTTTAAATCGAATATTGGTGTGATGCGAATATTGTGAAAATCCTCACTTTTGAAAATTCACACACAAATTTGCTCCATGTTAAACATATATTGCGCGCGCGAAATTCGCAATAATAAAAAAAAACTGAATATTGCCAAATGCGAATATTTTCCGATGATTTCCATAAAATTCACGGCATGTCGCGAATACGAATGTTGCCTATGCCGCTCATCAATATTAAGCATATAGGTAATTGGTCCTCAAGAAAACAGATACATATATACAAATTAAGTTCCTAAAGACAGTGGTTATTTACTTACATTATCATTTTAGTATTCTTTCCTCAATCTGTTGATGAAAGAGAACACTAATATAATCATGTAAGTAAATGACCACATATCTGTTTTCTTGAGGACCAGTTACCTATATGCTTAATAGTTCCAGAAGCATCCCCATGGAGTAAGGGCCAAACGCGTCAAAGTTATGAACTAAGGGATTGCAACTAAGGGATTGCAAGGTTCACAAACCTTTTTTTTTTCTTTTTAAATAATGGGCTCAACAAGGACATATTTAATGTAAGTGCTTGCTTATTGACTACTTGGCAATGCTTCCTAACTTTGGTCAAATGTGGACTATTCTTAATTTGTCACAATAAACAGTTTTAAATTTTTACTTATCTGTACTCTGTTGTACTTACACGCACCTTAAAAGTCCCTGGGGGTTAGCCACCCCCTCCTCGAACTAAGATGTAATAGAATTTTCAGTATGTTTTTTCAGTAATGTAAACAAGTTAAATATACATTTATATATATTGGAAAAGGGTTAAGACCCTTTGCAAACCCATTCTTCCTTTGTGTCCTGCTAGTGTCACCTTTTACTTCTTGTTCTGGAGATTGAACAGAACTTCCATCTTAGTTTAAATACACATACTAGATTTTATGCCAGAGACAATCGTGTTATTATAATACAGAATTATTAAGCATCTGGACAAGTTTCTCCCCAAGTTCATTTTGCAATATACTGTGTCAGATCCCTACATGATAACATTTTTACTATTGTATTCTAATACTATTGTACCTGCACTGGGTCACCTCCTATGGTTTGTCTGCCATTTACCATGGAACAAAATAGACTACCTGGCAGAGAGTTAAGGCCCCCATACACCTAGCGACCCGGGGGAAATTTTTCGGCATACCGATGTGGATGTGTGAACGCGTCCATCACTCGGCGGCAAAATTGTCTGCGGATCGGATGGTGCCCACATGGGGTGATAGATCCCTGTTGCCCCATAAGCTTGGTCAGCCAGAGAATGGATATGTCCGTAAATGTCTGGCCGATGCCATTTCTTTGGATGAGTATCGGTGTCAAAGAGTGCCCACTGATACTCTGAGCGACGGAGTGCAGCGTGATGCCCCGGCTTGTTGGTTTGTCAGGTGTATGGAGGACTTAAACCGGTCTGTCTGTACAATGATTATTGGAAACTTGTAACTTATAACTAATTGTAATCGATTAATTGTACGAGTGAGCGACTCTGTATTGTTTTAATCTGTTGCTTTATTTTCTTCAGTAGAGACAGCTTTGGTGATTGTCTGAGAATTTTGAGAATCTGGGACTGTCTGAGAGTCTGAGAATTTTGTGTACTTAGGACTCAGGGAACAAACCAGTAACAGTCCTTTGTGAGGCTCACTTTGTCTGTGTCAGGACCCAGCCCCATCCCTGCCTGCGGTGTCGGCTCCGCCGACACCGGTGCCCA
>CM070034.1:130106659-130121871 GCA_036250615.1 Ptychadena robeensis | reverse complement strand
AGAGCCTACACCAGTAGTGGGGAACTAATGACATGCGGAGCCCTCTCTGTGGGCATGCATGCCTATTGGCACTCCACGTTGTCCATTCTCTTCTCCCTCTGCCAAACGCACACCCCTCTCCCATATCACTGACAGTCAATCAGAAGCCTGGGGGAGGGACATGAAGGAAGCTGACTTAAGCCGGCCATAGACACCTCCATCTATGGCCGGCTTGTAGCAGACTCCTCACAGTGTGGTGACATTACTAAGCTGTGAGGAGTCAGCCACAGAACTGACGGGAATCCTATGTGCTCCACCAACACAGACGATTCCCATCAGATTGTAGCCAATTAACTTGGAGGGGGAAATAATAAAGATGAGAAAAAGAAAGCAGGGCTCTAGGATCTACTACCATTACCTATGCAATCTACTGATCTAAAATGTAACTAACATAGTCCAAGGAAAGTTAACTTAACATTGTGTCTTTGGATATTGATAGACGAAAGCAGAGTATCCTAAAAAGCCACAAAGACATGGGGAGCACAAAGAAATAGATAGTGCCCAGGCCAAAATTGTAACCTGCAACCCCAGTGCTGCATGGCCATGAGGATAACTAACTCACTCAACAAACCAGTATTCATTTATACTAAATACTGAAGTAAAACCCCAGCATCTGCTATATCCAGACCATGATGTAGAATGGCATATTTCTAAATACACAATGTGCTTATAAGGATGCCCTTTTCCATGTATTTTGAATATGTGGATGTGGATGCTCTGCATCTTTAAAAGGGTTGAGTTAATACATATCTTAAACTACATTACTTTTTATTATAAAACAGATAACTCTTCTACTTATAGAGTAGTGTAATTTTGCCAAGGCTGAGATTATTCATGAGTTTGTTCCTGGCAACATAAAGGGTAATCTTACCCGGTCTTGCACACTGTTAAGGTGTATATACATGGTTCGATATTTTCATTCAATTAATTGGGAACTAAAGATTTTTCGATCGATTGAATGAAAATCGAGTACTGAACAACTTGTTCGTTCCATGGAAAAGTTATCGAACAAAAAATCGATCTAAAGTTATCGGACATGTTGGTAACCATCGAATGTAAATTGAACATGTCAAATAATTTCATTCGATCATTTTTTTCGATCTAATAAATTTGAATGCAGCTATTTCCTATAAAAAAAATAGAAAGATATCTCGTTCAATTAAATCCGAATGAAATGTTATTTGGTCGAACGAATAGAGTGTATACCTTCGATATAGGCACAATCGATATTCGATTAAAATATCGAACATCCTGATCTAATCACTCGTCCATTGTGCAAAAATCTATATGCCAATGGTTAGCTTAACTTTGAAAAATCTGAAGACTGTGAACACACAATCACCAGGATTTAGACAATGTTTTCTAAACAATTTGCAGAGAACAATTATTTACATTCCAATTTTTTTTAAACATAGAAAATGCAGTGAATCTTAATCTAAAACACTATTTTCTAAACTAGGTTAACCATATTTTTTTACGGAACATAAGATGCACTTTTTCACCCCCAAAATTGGGGGCAAAAAGTGCCTGCGTCTTATGGTCCGAATGCGCGACCCCACACCTTGGCTTCCCACCAGCTCTCCCGGCATGGAGAGTAGCTGGGGAGCTGGAGGAGCTGTCAGATGTGAGATGTATTTGCCTATGCCAGCAGAGCTCAGAGCCCTGAACTGGCATAGGCAATGAAGAGAGAGATATAGGTGAAGGACCATTTATATCTCTCTCTCCTGTCCGTGGCAACTGCAATCATTCTGCAGCTCCCACGGACACAGAAACAGTAACATCGGCAGAGACTGAGAGCAGAGGAGAGTAGGAGACAGCCCGGCCCCCCTTCCTCCGGTCGGTCAGTGTGCAGAATGACGTGTTCTGCTAAGAGTGTACTGCTGCTAGTGACACCTACTGACTGAATTGAATATTGCATTCATTGAATTGTTAGATCGACCTAAAACGACCTACAACTCACCCTGTTTCATTAAAAAAGGAACTTAATTAAATTTCTCTTTATCTTCTCTATATATAAACTTTCTATAAGTGATGTGCATCATGGGGGGGGGGGGGGGGATTCGTTAATTGACCATTTAATATATGCAGATGTTTCAATATACAAAGAAGTCAAAGTAAAAATTTTAAGATCATTTTAACATCACATCATACGAATCTAAAACTTTAGAAATAATTTCTATGTATTATTCCCTATTGTTAAATAAAAGTAAAAAAAATATGTATCAACACCATACCAGTCTATTAAAATGGCTATTTACAAGTACATCTGTCCGAGAGTTTTTGTACATTGGACACAGGTAATTCTCTTTATATTTCTTATTTTTAACCCCCACATCCAAACTGCTTGCTGTCTCTTCATGCTAATAGGCCGCGAATTACCAGCTCTAGTGAAAGGGGTTAAAGGAGCCTACATTTCATCTCCTTGTGATGTACCTTGACTATAAGTAACACAAAGGACTTCATTACAGCACTAATCAACTCCCTCACCTTTCAGACCCAAAGTAATCACAGATTTCAAATGCACAGCCGAGGGAGCCGGCTCATAATGCTGCAGCCATGAATATTGCAGCTGAAAGGAATTGTACAGCTGCAAACGCGTGCTGTTTAATTCTGATCCCAATTTTCAAATTAAGATTCTTCTTTGGCATTTCGGAATGGATTTTCGGAGACTGACTTGCAGAGCTTCTGCCTGCATGATGCAGGATTAAGCAAGGGAAGACTGGAGTGGATGAGAAAATGAAGATATGACAGGGGGCACCTCAAGTTCACACAAAATTAGGCCTGCAGAATGCAAGAGAAATCCCACTGGTGACAAGTGCCATCTTCTAGGTCATTCTGCCACACTGCCTTCTGCCACTTTTTATAACAAGAACAGATAAGAGAAGGCTGGATTTTTAGCAGCTTATTGCAAGGAAAGGTAATTCAAAGGGATATGAGCGTGTCTAGATTCAGAGCTTGCATGATCCTATAAAAACAAGCCACCGCTGAAATCACTGTCTTGGCATTGCTAGGAGTGTCTTACTACAAAGACATGGGCTACCAGCTTCTTGACTTCAGGGCTAAAAAATCTGAATGAATTTGATAGTGGCTGAGCTTGAAATTATGGTCAACAATATACAAGTATGGGACCCCACTGATAATAAATTTTTTATTTTTTAGATCTTTATTTCAGTTACTATAGTCACTTTGGATGGTAAAAGTCATATCATTTCTAAATATCTGAAATCTCTGTTTCCATATTACCAATAACACAGCATGATCGCCAAGTGTATACATTGCCAAGCAATGATTTATTAAGCCCCTCTTTTTCTGCTTTTATAATGTAAGAAGGAATTTTACTTTCAAATGGTAGCAAAAAATATACCTCCTTGATGCTTTGCTTTATTAATAGTATATAATATAATAGTCATTTGTATTAGCTAGCTGAACTGAAGCATTTTTGTGCCACCTATCTAACAGGAACTATTTCTCTAATGGCTTATTACATACCTTGGTACTACTCTGCCGATTAGTATTAGCAGGCCATGACATATTAAGGCTAAATCTCTGAAAATACGTGAACATATATCAAGGGTGAGGAGTATACCTTATATTTGAATTGTGCCAACCCAAATAACTATGAACAAACACAATCCCTGACTTGGAGGGAATTAATATCCCCAAGTCTGTAAACGTTTTAAAACTGTTTCAGAGCAAAGGAATTGACTGGAGGAGTACTTCTCTTTCAACCCAAAAGAGAAGTGTCAAAAGTCTGTGCATGTGATGAAGGGAGTGGGAGGTCATGAAGGAGTTAATGATTACTAAAGTAAATTTTTTTATATTGCAGGCCTTGTAATACAAAGTCTATTACAAGGCCTTCAGTTATCAGTCTTTAAATGTACACTTAAGTCAAAATAGAAGATTAAAATTTTAAACAAAGGTAGCAAACACTGCTTCTCAAATTGACATTGGGTCATGGTAGTTCACATTCTACATTGACCTGGGAATTATTTTACCAGTTTGTATATAGGAGAGCTATTCACAAAAGATTCTATATCATGCAAAAAAGGGAACTTCTGCATTCACATTCGTTCATGTCAGCTACCAAGAAAATTCTAGCCAGACCACAGAGGAAGTCAAACACGAGCCACAAACACTGTAAGTTTAATACAATACTTAGATTTTTTATTGCCCTATAAATAGGTATATATATAAGTAAAATATCTAAATTGCATAATTTCCCAGTTAGCATTCGTACCTCACTCATTATACAGCTTATTACCAGAAATTTAACTCTAGGATTGTCTATAAGAATCATAATATAGCTCACAAATATAGTATATAGATTATATCTATGGAACCCCTACTTTACCTTGTGGTCTGGTCAACCTAATGTCGTGGTATATTAAGTATATTTTGATAACAGTGGAATAACTCATTTTTTGATGTAGAAGAGCAAAAATACCACCTCCCAAACACTCCAGACCAAAGAACAACATGGCATTCTGAAATCCCCAGGACACATACCTATTAATGACTAATACTATTTTATCTTCCATACTTTATAAATTTATTAAGTTTTATCTCATTTTCTTATGGTATCACATGAATCTAGTTACCAAGATGATGCAGAGTGATCCTAGGAGAGAAACAATTGGACCACCCATGGTGTGACACTAAGAGAATGGAAAAAGTATGCATATGCCAATCTTATTGCATCAATCAAACATCATTTGTCAACAACCGTCAGGCATATTTTATTGGTAAAGAGCAATGTGAAATCGACACCAATAATCACCAATCTGTAATCACTGTAGCATAAAACATACATATTCCTATTGCCTTAATTGAGGCAATATTGTGATTGAGGTATAGTTGTATATTTAAATATTTTGATTTTAAAATCAAGGCTGCTGGAAGATCTCCCTGTTCCTAAATACATTTGCAGTTGCAAGAAAATCTCTATGATATTTGGCTTGGCCAACGTTTGTACTGCAGTTTATACTTTGATACTACTGTGCCAATGTATGGGAGTATAATGGCCCATAGGACAAAGACATACACTGTTTGTCCAAGGCCCAATATATTTTTGAGCACAACATGGAGAATCAACTTTTTAAAGTTAAGATAATAACTACCTCTATAGTTTGGTGAAGGCCATTCCAACATTGAGTTTGCTTATGTGATGGAAGATATGAATTTCTGGCAATTAGCTGACAATTGATCTGCTTCTAGTTAGCTTTATGAAAATAAAAATGTCTTCACTCAAAATAATGTTAGCATTTGGTGGATGTTTCCCCTAGAGATTCCAGTTACTCTATTTACCTCTCAAGTTTGCCTAATCCCTACTCCGGTAATATGGAGAAGAAAGCTGTAGTTAATTGTGACATTTTAATAATGGGAAAATCAAAACCCTTTACAGGGCTATGAAAACAAATTAGAGCAAAATATGACAATTTTTGACATATCTTCCCCTCCCCTACAAACAAGGGGTGGTTTCTAGAGAAAAAAAAAACCTCCAGAAATACGATTTCACATGATGCTTCTCTGATCTTGCACTAATGATATTTATCCAAGCCTGAACCATCTGTCTATGGGCTTGGAGAATGTGTTTCAGGTATCCCTCAGAATCTGAATAACAGCAAAGACAGAGAAGCCATTTTCATTGTCCTCTGCCAGTCAATGCCAGTCGTGGCTATGTGTAATCAATACCTGCGAAAATGCATGAAAAATATTTGATATCCTAATGTGTCACAGACATGGATTCCATTCCACAATCAAATAAGAATAATTTTTCTTCTTATTAATCACATTTCTACAAAAGTGGAAGAGGAATAAGAAAATAAAAAAGGGAGGTGTGTGCCACAACAAAGTTGGTAATTTAATTCAAACAAAAGAAGCTGCAAATCTATAAGCATGAAAACTCTGAAGCTTCTGGCAAATAGAATTCTAATTAGTATGCTATTTTTCTCTTAGACAGATGAGGGATGCCCCCTATTGACATAGCAGGCAGCCTGGTTAAAAAAAAGAGAGAGGAAGGGAGGGGTGCATTTGGGGGGCAGATGCAGGGCTAGCCAGCAAACACTGCAGATTGCAAATTATATCTCAAACCTTGCCAAGTCTACGCTTTTGGCATCACATTTGAAATGACACCCTGGAAAAGGGATAAAGAACCCCTCAGCTACAGGATAAAAACCAGGGTGTTTTACGCTGCGATAAGTCTTTGCTTAAAACCCACATGGTCAGAAGGACATCAGGGTTTTAAAATATTCATAGAAAGAAGAGAAAACAAGGAGATGAAGACATACATTTGTTGCATGGTCAAATGAAAACTCATTCTGCATATAAATACAACAGAGGTTTCGGCTTTAAAGGAGCAGCTTCTTCTGGAATTCCTAGTGCATGGCAAAAAATAAACAGAAATCTGTGATTTATCTCAAACTCATTAACTAGACTCTCCACTACATCACTATTACCAGTTTAAGATGTGTCTGTATTACTATCCAACATTTATATTTGGAAAAACATGTGCCACCATTCTTAAAAAAACAGCCTATCAAATGTGGCACATCAGCTGTATTCACATAGCCAGAGGGCTCCATTATTGATGGTATTTATCTAAACTGCCAAGCTTCAGTGACACCCTTAAAAAATGGATTCCTGTCAAATATTGTGGGGTTTTTTTGAACTTTTTTAGAGTTACTATCTACAGTAAGTTGCTACCTTTTGCCCATGTGAGCAGGTAGTAGAACAGGGTAGAGGGCAAAAAAGAATGGGGTTGCCCATAGAGAACCCATTACACTTACTATTCCAGTAGAGTAAATACCCTGTTTCTCAGTCTATTAAATCAGAATACAATAATTTGGAAATGATTAAAACAACAATATTTCAAGTATTGTTTTTATGTGTAATACACATTTTTTTCTTTCTTTAATATATATGTAAACTCATTTATCAATAAGGTGGGGGTGTTTTAAAATTTAAATCTTCTTAATAAACCCCAAATATTTGTTTTACCTTTATGTAAAGGAACATGAAAAATAATTAATTCCAGATTTTGAAATTTAGAAATTATTAATGTTCTAACTTAGATGCTAATCAGGTGAAACAGAAAATCAGCCACAAATGGGAGTCGGTAAATTGGGAAAATGTTTGTTTTGTTGAATATGTTAAATATCTGCTAGTGAAAATAAAGCAGCAATCTCAAGCCTACTTAGCATTTCACACTGGATTCCCACATCTGGAACAATGCAACAAATTCAACAAGACTTAAGGTGGGTATACAACGGTCATATCTATCTATCTATCCATCCATCCATCCATCCATCCATCAATCTATCTATCTATCTATCTATCTATCTATCTATCTATCTATCTATCTATCTATCTATCTATCTATCTATCTATCTATCTATCTATCTATCTATCTATCTATCTATCTATCTATCTATCTATCTATCTAACTTCTTTATTTGCTTACCTTATTATCTTATTTCATGGTGTGAATCTATGGCTTTCCAAAATAGACAGTTGTTTAACAGGGATGACAGATGACAATATTTGCCTAGACTTAAGGGTTTATCACAAATGTTAGTGTGACTTGGCCAACAGATCAGTTGGGTAGACATGGATTCAATCTTTTGTTTCCTTCCTTTCCTACAGAAAATTAATTTAGGATAACCTAGAGTACCAGTGGGTATGACAATATATCTATCTATTAAGAGTAATTTAGTTTCCTATGACATGTACTCCTATAAAAAAAAGTCAGCATTTGACAAGCTCTCCATATGCAACCAATCAAATGCTCCCTCAAAGAAAGTGAAAGAAAATCTCTAATCCTTTTTGGCGAAAACTTTAAAATTTAGGATTTGAATTACCTTCTGTACCTGAGAAGATGAAAACCAGGTGAAAAAATGAAAGATTTTCATACATTTGTTCTATATTCTGAGTTTTGGCCTCATATACACAACAGGTACTCCGTGGCAGAGACACACATTTTTCCCAGTCAACTTATTTTATTTTTTTAAGCATCTGAAAACTTGCTTTGATGTATTGTGTAAATGATTCATTATTCACAAATTCTCTGAACTGTTATAGATTTAGATGACAAATAGACAAACAAATGCAACTTGGCTTCTATAAAGAGCCTTGACATTTACACACAAATGATAAGGTTTTAGGAGTGTAAACAAGTAAACTAGATAGTGACGTACATTCAGTTCCTATTGTCCCATTATATACGAGGAATCAGGTTAGGAAACTTTTAAAACTTTTTCCCACTTTTGAGTTATTTTAAGACTTTGCATTGACTCAGGTCTGTAGGCAGCTATCACTAAGGCTAGGTTTCCACGGCGTTATGGGCTGAGCCGATACCCCCTGCGTTAATCCCATGCATTGATGGGGATGTCAACACAGCCCATCCATATACATGACTTACCACCCCTCCTTTTTCCACAGCTTTTAGCTGTTCCACCAGCAGAGGGGTTATAGAAGTGCACTTTGACAACCTCTGCTGTTCGCTCGGCTGGCAATCCTATCCTCCTTTACCAAGCAATATCAAAAACTCTCAAATTTGGATCACCACAAAAATGATTGGATAACCCAAATAAGCAAAACTATTCTCTTATTAACATAGAATAGAAACAGGTACAACTAATACCATTTCCAATGTCTAAACTATTTTAGATGTCTAGAAGACAAAAGATATTCCACAGATAGTATGCAACCACTTTTTTATGTGAACATTTGGCATTGGGATTTAATAGTGTAATTTTGGAACCAACATCATAGAAATCTCTATCTAAAGTGCTATTCCATATAGGAAGTTTTTTTTTTGTATTTCATATCAACAACTGTATGAGTATCCATTAAAACTGTAGTGTAATTGAATACATTTTATTATAAGGTTCATTTGGCAATGATACAATTCATGTCTTTTTTATGGTTTGCTTGCATGTTCTACATTCTTCCTTGTACATTAGGGTTCTACCCAGTAACAGGGGAGGTGCTTATGGGCCACAGACAGTATAAACATGATTGATAGAATGGGCCCCAGGTCTTCTGCCATCTGCCAGCTTGTGTGCCAGAGTCCTGTGAGGCTTCCATGATGTCCTGGTGGGAAAAGGCCTTGCCTAGGCCTGATGAGCCACAAGAGTCAGCTTAGATATGAAAATGTTGATTCATCTATTTATTTCAGCTGCAAAAATAAAACATTTCTAAAAGATGGATATCTTCCACCCTCCCTTCTTTTCCTGAAAAAAATACAACCTGTACATCTATTGCTCGCTGATAGAAATGGTGGAACTGATTTGACTAGCTAGCTTTGTGGGTTGATTGAAAACAAAGTGTCTTCACCAAAATAGCTGAAGGCATACTGAAGAGTTGTGAAAACATTTAAAAAAAGGAAATGGTTCTAACATATGTAGTTTTTGCATAAATTAAGTTAAAAGTCACAGTTGAAATGTTGAAACCTTGTTAAACCTAGTAAGTACTTTCTAGTGCAGTCTAGTCAGAAATCTTCATAATTTTCACGAGCATTTCCAGTCCGGTTTAATACCATACCATTTGCATACCAGTTGTTGTTATTTAAACTGTAGGATTTACCATATCTCATCTTTTAGGTTAGGGGTGCCCAATGCATCAATTGGGAACTACTGGTGGATGGAATAGGCACTGGGAATAGGTTGCAAAGCTTGACCATTTTTTTCTTGCTTGTCTAGTCTTAATTAACACAAGGCTTTTTTTTAAGACCTGCAGTAAAAAAAAAAAATATATATATATATATATATATATATATATATAGTTGTATAGACACATATGTTAAGACATTATATGTAGGCAGTATAGTGATTTACTGCAACATTTTACAGGGGTTATTTATAGGGCACAGGTGTTTTACCAAGGCAAAACAGTAGATCCATTTAGTTGGTTATTCATGTTAAGCTAGCCATATATGGGTCAACTTTTATACAATTGATCTCAAGACCACCATACACCTTTCAATCACCTTGGCCCTTCTCGGCCATGAACACTACAACCTATTTTCAGTATTTTTCTGAACTGTTTGGATTTTCACAGTAAACATTGTCCTTCATTCTTAAATTATGTTTGGCATTTAACAAGGAAAAAATTATTATCAGTTATTTTTTATGTCAGAATTCAGCAATACTTATTGAAGATTGAGATGAGTATTGATTTTACCCATTTATACTAAATGTTTTATGAAACTGTTATCTGAAGCTGTTATCTCTAAAAAAAAATGGAGGGAGAAATTATAAAAAAAAAAGGAAAGAGGAATCAGGTGTTTTGAATTATTATCATCTCAATCAAATATGACAGTGCCAGTTACATTAATTACAAAGGCCGGATCCATTAAATCAGTGCAAAAGAATGCCAAGGTCATTCCGTAACACTCTTTCATGCTTCTGTCTCACATCTGCAATGGCAAAAAAGCATAGCATCTTCAAAAAAAATCATTCCTGGCCCAAGTATTGTTTTAAATAGATTTTTTGTTAAGCAAAGCGCAGTTTAGTTTGTATTTAGATTGGGGGGTTATAGATATTAATTTGAAAGACTTAAAACATTTTAAATGTTTCTATTTTTATGTATCCATCTATTTTCCTGCATTTTGCTTAGTTGTATAGATTGTTATATGATACCCAATCTCTTAGTGGCATGATAAATATGAATGTTTCCAGGGTGCTCAAATGTCCTAAACATATCAGTGTGCCAAGGGCAGGATCACATCTAAACATAACCTTCTTTTTTGGACATTTTCTAAACTTTAGTGTCGATTGAGTAGTCAGCAAGAAAAATAATATGGACATTAAAAATGTGTAGTGTGTACATTGGTGGTCAGTAAATTACACTGTTTCAAAGGTGGTCAAGTTAAGAACACATCTAGTCCACACATAAGGAGGACATATTAGGACATCAGATTGTGGGAACTGCCGGGCAGACATTTAGCCACCCTACAACTAAATCTTTATTTAGTTGCTGAACTTCCAGGATCACAGGGCATACTGGAGCTCCAAGGATGAGAACCCTCAATGGGACACTTGACCCTTTTTTAGGAAGAACGGTGGAGAACTGTTCAGGTAATTATGTGGAAGGACAGGATTTAAAAAAATATATTTTTTCTGTCTTATTTCCAAGCCTTATCTTTCAAGCTCTTGTGAATAGGTAACAGGGCCTTGAGACCTCTGTACTCATTTAATCGGATGGGGAGTGAAATCTGGGGGTCCTCCTTTTAAGGAGGAACCACAGATACTCAATGAGCCCCCATCCATGCCCCCACAAAGCCTGGCCATTGATGTGGGGATAAGACCCCCTTACCTTAACAAGGGGTCTCCCCCTCACTGAGATATGGCATGGGGCCTCGTGGGACTATGCTAAAAGGGGGTCTGGTATGCTCTGGGGGGGGGGATCCCACACTTTAAGAAATAATTATTATCTGTCAAAAAAATGTATTGTGGCTACAAATATGACATGAAGGTTTGAAAATCTCACTGCTATTAAAGTAAATGTGAACCGTGGGTATTTGCCCAAAAGTCCAATGGCCCTAGATAATGTTAGGCCACCACTATATCTCACTGCCTGGGGAACAAACCTCCAGTAGTCTCTGAAGGCATGTTAGGGTTTCATGGGACACTGTTGAACAAAGACTGTTATTTAGAGTTCCTATAATTTAGGATGCCTACTGCGGCTGTATATACTTGTTACGTTTTGGAATCTTCAGAAGATTTGCATCTCTAAACATAATAAAACAGTATCTTCAGTAACCAAGGAGGAGTTCTTTAAGCAGGACACACACATATAATCTACACTCAGTTGGCGCATGAAATAGAGAGCCATTTAGACATATTACTGATGCAATCCAAGATTACACAATGTTCAGCCTTTGTATCTGAAATTTAAGTTGAACTATGGTTTTCTTTTCAGCTTTCCCCAAAGGTTGAAGAAAGGTGGGACACAGAGATTGCACAGTTAAGAAGTCTGTTCAAATTGATGGGAAGATTCCTATTTATTAGGATGTACAATTACTGCTGAAAGATTTTCCTTTCAAGCATGGTGTTTCTCTTCCTTTGGACACTCCATGAGTTTTATTTGAAGGTGAAATGAGGTGATGAACAATTTTCGCACCCTGGTTGCTGAAAGGAGTTCAAATGACCGTCGGTGCCATTTTAACTTGTCAGATTGACCAGTTTTTTTGTCACTAGAACATTATAATGAATCATTTTAGACAATAAAATTGATTCAATTACATTGCATTAGGCATCTGTAAGCTCAAGTAAAGATATATGATGTACATCCACACATTTTGCCCGTTATTCTGCAGATGGGAGTCAAAAACACTTTTTCAACCACTTCCTGGTATTGTAATTGTGAAAACCCAGTAAGTGATGTTCAGTTTTCTGCAAACTCTTTATTTAAATCTGATTTAAAAAGCTTTGCGTTGATTAGAATGTTCCCACTAGCGTAAGATGGATCCTTCTGTGTGAGCATATAGACTTAAGCCTGCCATACACGTACCGATTATTTTTACGATATATATTCGATAAAACACGACCAATATTGGTAGTTGATCTGCATTAAATCTGTGCAGGTCCACATGGTACGATAGATAAAGTTTAATTGAAATTTTTGAAAAGTGATCGCACAAGTAGAAAATTTCTATTGGTCTGGGAACATCGGGCCCAGAAATTGTTTTGTGGTTTCCCCGTCCGTGTCGACATGTTGCAGCTGGTGACTGGATGGTTCTTTTTCGAGTGTTTGTAAAAATAATATATGAAATGACCATTTACAATTTTTTGAATTGCTGTTAACATTGTATTACTATAATTTAGTAATGGTTTACATTTTGTTAGTTTTTAAAATACTGTTGTTATTAACTGCCATTAGACATGATGCATTTTCGGGTGGGTTTTTGAACTATATTTATATAGATCGTAAATTGTTTTTTTTTCGATTATTAATTTAAATAAATTATAACAAAGTGTATATCTCCAGGCATTCATAATGAAATGAGTATTATAAAGTATACATTGTACATATGATTTTTATTTTTTTTTTATGCACGAGGAGCACAGCATTACCCATGTAGGACGATTGTCATGCCAGTAGAAAGAATGCACAAAATGCAATAATGAGGTGTACTTTTTATTTGGATAACCTCTTAACATCATTATTAAAATTATAGTTATGTTGTATTTTTAACCAATGACATGCATTGCCACCACTTATTAATACACTATCCTATCAGCTTCTTTCCATACTCCCTAACAACACTTCCCATTGGAAAGAACATCGTCTGATAGAATTAACGATTATTTTCTATGACATTTCCTATCAAAACTGGAGAAATCGATCCAAAATTGGTTTCCCTATGTGGTACCATTTTAGCTAAAAGTACGAACGATAAACAATTGCAACATCGGGATTCATCTATCTGTTTTTATCAATTGTAAATATTATTGGTACATATATGGCAGGCTTTATACGGAAGAGTATGCATGTAAAAGGTGTCTACCTGTCTATTTCCTTTTATGCTGGCATAATGGTCTGTTATTAACTTAGTTGTTATAAGTTGTGATAACAATTAACACATATAGTAAATAGAATATACAAAATTATAATGGTTTGCACAGTAATTACAAATAGACTAAGCAACATGGCAAAACATAAAACACTGAAAAAAGACTTACTTGTATTGGCAAGTAATTAAGTTTAAGTAATTGCCTGAGATCTATGAGAACTGACTTGCACAGGTGACGAAAGTTGTGCCAAAATGCCTTAAAAACAACAAAGTCAAGCTGACACAATGCAAAGTTTGAAGAATTTAAAAAGGCCTATGCAAGCTAATTTGTCCTATAAATCTTTTTGTTACACCAGTTTTATCTGTAGAAATGGGAAAAATACAGATAATTGGAAGACTACCCAAAATATTTAGATAAACCTAAACATTTAAAGGTTTTGCTATCAAATAAAGTGAATGTAAACATGTAACTTATTGGAGTTGTGATTTAGTCAATACAAAGTCAAATTGTTTGTGAACATTATAGGACTCAAAGGAAGCACATCGGACCTCTGAAGAAAGATCACATAGCAATACACAATACACATCGTATTATATATATATAGTATTCTGTCAGGACAAAAAAAAAAATTATTCTACTGCTACTAAAACTTTTGCATGCATTTTAAAAATATTTTGGGGGGGGGGGGGGGGAGGATGTAAAACCTACAATGAGCATTGCCCACTTAAAATGAGTGTTAAGCTGGTATTTATAAAAAAAAGTTGTCTGCATAAAAGCCTGAAAGGCAGCAACTAGCCTTAAGTTGAAAATGGGTGAAAACCCCTTCCTTCTCCGTTTAATCAGGCCATCTTCTAAAATGAGGTCCTGCGGATAGGGTCATCATTTAGTCAAGGAGGTCCAGTTCTCTACCTGGGACATGATTGCTTGGGTTGGGACCCTTCTATACACAATGGGTAGCATAATTTTTAATCGTTTATACATGTGAGTGTCAATATATATATTTGATTTAAGATCCTGTGATAATAAGTTCTTAGCCATATTTTACCTGCTCCTGAAGACCCCCTGCATTAGGGGAAATGCGCAGCACTATGTGACTATTGTCAATCAATATGTATACAGTCTTGTTTATATTCCATATAACATTAAATTTGTCTGTACATCGCTAATGCAAATCATGTTTTAAAACTGTTTTTATTGTCGAGGTCCACTCTGTATAAATAAATACAGGTTTTTAGAATTCTAATTGCCATATATGTGCGATTGTTATAATATGTGCCTCAAAAGCCCCTATACTTCTACATTTCATGGTTAGAACAGTTATGACCCAATGCCCTACCATATTGAACATCCTTTTTCATTTAAATTTCATTTATATTATTATTTATATTAATATTTATAGTATATCACATAAATTGCCATAGGTGTATAAAGGCTACTAGGCATGCATGCAACTTCTAGAGATGTTTGCAAAAGATTGGGTAACTCTATGGAGCTTAGTGAATTCCAGCATGTAACTGTGAAAGGATACAGATGTCCATTTGTTAAACATTCTTGCTGCTAAATATTCCTTGTCAACTTTTTGTTCAATATATGTTTATTAAAAGTTTTCAAAATACAAAATAAAGAATACCGAACACCTACAGTACATAGATTTACCAG
>CM070034.1:130093522-130106559 GCA_036250615.1 Ptychadena robeensis | reverse complement strand
ATGATGTCCATTTTTAAAATGTTGATCCTAGCAAACCAAGAGAGCAAGTTCTTAGTGTAGTTCCTTGTCAACTTTTAATGATAAATAAGTTGTAACAATTGGGAAGAATGGCAAAAGAGCCATTAAGTGGTAGGCCACGTTAAATCGACAAAGTGGGGTCAGTAATTACTCAAAATTTGGCATGGCCTTTATATAAGCTTGACAGAATGTTATATATAGCTTCAAGAACTGGGTTTCCATGTTGTATCCAAGTTTTATATTAATGCATAGCTGGCAGCCTGCTGAGGTGACCCTGAGGGGAGGAGTTAAGTCAGCTGTAGATCCGGATTGGTGGAGGGAGAAGGACTGTCTTGCTCCACCATATTAGAACCATGTAAGAGTTTTTTTCCCCACGGTTTAGAACCACTTTAAGTGTTTTCAGAAGTGTAGAAACATGATTTTCTGAAATAAGACAACTAGAAGATTAATTTGATTGGTCATTATGGGTTACTGCTTTTAAGAGTACTATTTAACAACACTTACCTCCCCCCTCTACTTTCTATTGTCGGCACATTGACGCCTCCCTACACCTAGCAGCCTGCTGAGGTGACCCTGAGGGGAGGAGTTAATTCAGCTGTAGATCCGGATTGGTGGAGGGAGAAAGACTGTCTTGCTCCACCATATTAGAACCTGGAGGACTGGACCCTGTAATTATAGTGATGAGGAAGCGAAGAAGAGGGAAAGGTAAGTATGTTTTTTTGTTAAGGGTTCGGTTTGTCTGGAAGAAGACTATATAAAGGTAAGTAATATGTAAGAGTTTTTTTCCCCACGGTTTAGAACCACTTTAAGTGTTTTCAGAAGTGTAGAAACATGATTCTCTGAAATAAGACAACTAGAAGATGAATTTGATTGGTCATTATGGGTTACTGCTTTAAAGAGTACTATTTAACAACACTTTAATAAGACTGTTAATAGAAGTAAGATAAATCAATACAGATGTAAATGTTTGAACCTGCAAACCTACAAGTTTTTGGCACGAACATGCTACTATATATTTCAAAAATATTGAATCATATCAGTCTATTTGATAGATGCCTTCCCTGTAATTTATGCCTTTAGGCATAATAGATACTATTCAATTTCTGAAAAAAATTAGGAATCAACCTATATGTATATGGGTACCATAAGGGGCCAAGCAATTATTAATGTCTACCATCCAGCTAGTTAACCTCTTTCAAAAGCAGCCTAAAGCTACTCATACAGGATATTTTCTGTTCATCATTGAGAAACCTTAAGTCCTTCATCTAACAACCAGACATAATGCACATTGTTACTGACCATAGGGAAAAATGAAAAAACTTCCACATCCTGACACCCTGTCCAAATAAGAAAAAAATAGGTAAGATCATATATTAAAATTAATAAAAATCTGACATTTCTGCTACATTTCTCAGTAGTGATTGTTCTTTATTCATACATATGTCAATTGTAAACTGTTTGTGCTGCACCCATTTATGGGTTCTTTACACGGGACTCTAATGCTAATTTTACATATCAGAACTCATACTGTATGATGAAAAGCAAGTAAGTAAGTAGAACCTTTATTAAAATGTACTGATGCCTTTAGACATATGGTACAGACCCTAAATGTCCACATTGTATTCATTTATGAACAATGAGTAGGAAGCATTGGGCATATATTTTACTGCTCAAGGATCAGCATCTGAGAAAAAAATAAAGACCTTTCTTGGGGTAATTCTGGAATTTGGATCTTCTTATCTGCTAAGGAGCAACTAATGAACCCAGATCACTTTATTTGGGTCACTAGCATTCTTTATACAATATAGAGCTAATGCTAAATATGTATCCTTAGTACATTTCAAACTTTGTAAATACCCCTAATAGTTACTCTCTCTCTCTCTCTCTCTCTCTCTTTCTTTTTCTTTACAGGGTCTGTTTGTACAATCTGTAAAAATCTTTACTTAGCATAAGTCACTTATGCTATTGATTATATTGACCATGTGTTAGCCTAAAGAAGTTTGTTCTTTAATATCATTTAAAAATAATGATTCACAATTTTAATGCCTAGGATATGTAAAGCCAAATAAAACGACTGTTAATGCAGTCATGATACATGAAACATACCAGAGAAAGGAAAATAAAAAAACAGATTTCAAGTCAGGTGTGGGCTGGATTAGGGCTACTGCCCCAGCCTTTATTGAGAGATTTGGAGTTTCATTAAAATTCAGAATTCCTATAGAAAGAATAAACCCCCTCTGCTACGGAGTCTTCTTTGAGAGGGCACCCAAGCTGACCCGTTACAATGAAAAGACTGAATGTGTGATTGACAGGTCCCTGCACAAACATGAGTGACAGCTTCATTTCAGCAGCGCATGGAGCAGAGATGAGATGTGAATTGTGCAAAGGGAAAAATGATAGAGATACTTTGTTCTGGCTAAAAAAGTGTCACTGCCACACTCAGACACAGAGGCTCCAGTGTTTAACCCCTGCAGCCCACATAGACTTTGACAAGTTGCATGGCAGCTTTGAGCCCTAGACCACAGATACGCATGTATTCCAAGGAACGAAAATCAAATAAAATTAGCAGGTCTCAATTTCCATGACACTTGTCCATCTTCTACTACAGGGCTAGCCACTTTAATAAACGTTTTTCTTCTTGTACAAATAGAGTGTTATTAGCATTATACAGTTGAAGGAGTGACAGATCGATTGCATGTAGCAGCCACAATGTATTATTACAGTCATACAATATTGCTTTGAATTCCAATATTAATAACATTTTTATTTAATAAATCTATTGTTTGATGCACTTGATTATACATTATGAATTCAGTGTGCAAAATCAAATTTCCCAACTGATTGTGTTAAATTAAAGGCTGCCATACACGGCACGGATTCGTGCCGGATTCTGGCGCGATGGATTCTGGGCGCGTGCACACGGATCCATCGTGCCGGAATCCCCTGCAGCCCACCTTGCCCGTCCGATCGCACCCGATGGATCAGGGGCACAGAATCGGATCCGAGGAAGAACCAACCTGTTGGTCTTTTCGGTCCGATTCTGCTCTGATCAGGGGGCGTTGCGGTCAGGGAGGCGATCCATCGGACACAGATCCCTCCCGGATCCGGCCGTACAAGGTGGGCTGCCACGATCAGATTCCCTAATTGGCTGATCGTTCTCACCTGTGGATGCCGGCGGAATCGCCGGAATCCATCGGGTGCTGAATCGATCAGCCAGGGAATCCGTGCCGTGTATGGCTAGCTTTACACACAACGTAGGTGAACAAATTGCTATCCAAAGCCAAAAACTTTTAAAGGAAAAATAATTTCATACTTATCCTGTACCGTAATGGTAATGATAAACCTCTCAGTACACTTAGAAGTAATAATGGCGTAGTGTAGCCTAAAAGCCAAGAATACCCCAATTTAGTGATCTGTAGCAGCCAGTAAGAGAAAAGATTTATTTTTCCAACATTATTTAGAATTTAAAGCTAGAGAAATAAATGGATTCTGGGCAGCACCTCACAAAATATATGATGCTCCACCAGAATAGAGCAGGAAGCAGCACTTTCATTAACCTCCTGGTCGTTTACCCCAACACAAAGCTCGCAGAGCTGTAGAGTATTGGCGGACCCGTCAATCTCTTCTGAATCCCCCTCTTCAGCACCATCGATGACGCAGAAAAGGGGAACTCAGCAGATATATCGGGGTGGGGCAGTCGATATTGACCTCCATGTTATGGTCCAGGTATGTGCGTTACAGTCGAAATAGTAACATGCAATGTTATATGTAAACCTGTAATGGAGAGAAAATGTCTAATGCTTAAAAGGTATTATATATTTATATATATATATATTGTAAATAATGGACTGGATGGGAAACATGCACACCCTAAAACTGGTTCTTCAGAATAGCAAGCGAGCCAGTATTAGTTTACTGCATTTCATGACTTCTGTTTATATTGGTGGTTACTTGAATGAGGTCAGCAATAAGCTTTAATTCAAGTAGGTAGGCAATGTACCTTTAATCCTCTATTTTGTTATACCTTTGCAAAATTATATCCATGACATTATTCATAGATCAGTTTATCTGTAATTAAGCTCATGCCATCGAAATATTCAGAAACATGCGCACTTTTTCAGGCACGTCTTTTTTAGGTTATTTTTTTGCAGATTAAAATGTCCCCATGTGCACCATTCATTGTTTTCCTGAACAGATGACCAAATAAGGTGTGAAGACAACAACAAGGGAGAAGGATAACTTAGTGAGGTCATTGGGTCACATAACAGGGTGATGGTCAGTTAGGAACCCTGACATACTAGCATATCAGGACAATGAGGATTTTTTTCAATATTTTGTTCTAAAGTACTTTTACTGGTTTTATTCTACAATTCAATGAAACAAATACATCAATAGAGCAGAGGTGAACAAATCAGTAGAGACTTTGAGGTATGCAAAAGACCAAATTTGTACTACAGAAGAAGCCAGATAATGCTATTTGCAGGTTGTAGGAGCACCTTACCAAAACATCAAGTGAAGACTATCCTTAAACTAAACAGTAAAAATGGGATCTCTTTTTAAAATTAGAAATGAATTTACACAAGAGCTAAAACCCAAAGAGTTTTAGTGAACTTTACCATAATGTTAAAGCATGTACAGCATATTGGTAATAATTGGTCATAAGGAGAATCTGACATTCAACCTGTTGCCAATGCATTGTTAGTAGAATTTGCCATAGATCAGTTCAATTTCTGTTTGGCAAAACCAGAGAATAATTGAACGGCAGTAAGGATTTTGTGCAAAATAGAAAAATAGTAACATAAAGTAGGTGTGACCAGAGATGCACTAAAGAAATAAAAATTCACCTAAAATTATTGAGTATTAATTGTCTAATGAATTTAAGTTTCTTAAAAGTTAAATTGTTCCCAAATATTACCTTGAAAGACAAGAATTAGACTTTATCGTGCACATATCCTAAAGTTAATCTGGCCACACATGGGTCGATACCTGAGATTACAGTTATGCCATAGGATTTGGGAGGTCCCCTCTCCGTTTAATCTCTCTCTTCTTGCTGGAAATTCCTCCAGCCCCCACCCACCCTTATGGAAGAAACTCCGTGGGGTATCAAATTTTTAATATTCAAAAAGCACAAAACACATTGTCTTGTCTAAACAGGGTCGATACCTGTTCAATCAATAAACGGTCAACTGGGACGTGGTGACGTAGGAATAGGTGTAAGATCGTTCGTCAATTGTGCTGCAATTTGTGCAATCCTGTTTGATACTTCAATGAAAGGGTGGCTCCCTATTTGATTCTGGAGTGATCTCCACGAAGGCGCACTGCGATCGATCGTTCAGGAATTGAATGAACCCCAAACTCTCTATAAAGAAGGATAAATAATGGATCTGATGATGGGTAAAGACATCAGATTGGTTTCATAGATGGAAACTAATACTGTCATCTGAAAGGAGACATGCCAAAGTATTAGCCATATCTGATTTCATGTTTATATCCAAGAAACAAGTACACTGGGTCACACAGTTGTCTACTTTCCAGGAAGAGCTTCTTGGAAGGTGCTGATGGTTGCAATATTACCCAGTTTGAAATAGACCAGTATTTGCTTAGCTAAATTAAATTTTTAACCTCAATATTGAGAGGTCTAATAACCATATAAATGTGAACCATGAATTCTTTTATCTATTGTTTTAATTTGGCAGCACAAAAAAAATATAAAAAGGAAGCTAGCAGCTTGTGGAATCGTTTTCAAGGAGGGAGAAAAACTTACCAGCTTAACACGCCAGACACAAAAGTTTCTTAGACTCATCACTGAATCGCTGATGAGTTTGCTAGATACACAGATTTCAGCAATCTGCCATGCCAACCCAAAAAAAAAAACAGCAGAGCACACTTGAACATTATAGTAAGACAGGCTGGGCGAGGAGATCCTCTCACAATGATAATAGCTGGTGATTTCTGTGTAATTTGCATTTCTTCGGAGTAAGCTCATTGTAGAATCTGGTTTGAGGCTATTTTTCAAGCACATACAGTACAGATATTTTAGTTGTCATTATCCGTTTTTCGAAGGGAAGTGAAACATTGAAAAAAGCATTGTTTTCCTTTTCTGATGAGCAGCACATGTTGTACTAACTAATTGCTTATTGCCTCTCAGTTTGGAAGCGATTATGTCATAGACAAGTACTCTTCCTTCAGTCGTTCCATTTACTCTGGGAGCTTCTAGAGACAAAACAGGCACATTTAGTGCTGTAAGTGTAACAGTCTGTTAGAGATAGCCAGCAGCACTTATTCATTAAAGAATAGATGCCTGGATTATAACAGGGAAAAAAAAGTCAATTGCCCTCATATCGTATGAGGAATCGTCAACCAGTTTAGTAATAATTGCATGGCATTGGGTTTAAATGACTTGGCAAGGGTTTCATACAATTAAGCCCAGAAGAAAGTTTAAAGCTTTAAAGATGCAGCAGTAGGCAGAAGTTTAGTTTATTTCAATGACTGCTGTCTAGTGAGCACCTGCAGAGAAATTCATTGATTTAGGAAATGTTGTAATTACTGGACATTAATCTATTGTGCTACTGAGAGCTAACTTCAAGGACCTGTTTCCTTATTACAAAAGACAGGAGGCTGTCTGGAGTC
Organism: Ptychadena robeensis; assembly: GCA_036250615.1. Taxonomy (NCBI): domain Eukaryota; kingdom Metazoa; phylum Chordata; class Amphibia; order Anura; family Ptychadenidae; genus Ptychadena; species Ptychadena robeensis. The sequence continues at coordinate 130,099,911 of CM070034.1, read as the reverse complement.
TCGAAACAACAGCCAAACTCAGCAAAAAACAACTTCAGCATTAGTTGGGTCTCATCCAAATCGACTCTTAAAGCCCCTGGTGTGGCTGTACCAGTGCCAAGGACACCATTAGTAACTGTGTCCTCTACTTTTACCGGACTTCCCTGGGCTTTAGCTCATTTCATCTATGCATCATTGCAAATTGTAAAGCCCTATACAATTTTTTAATTATTTAAATAAACACACATAACATGAAGGAATTACTGAACATAATGATCAACTAATTTAAGATAATGGGACCAGGGAATTCCACGTGAAAGACCAATACAAAATGGTGTACACGTGAGAAGTGGAATGAAAATCATACATGATTCCAATTTTTTTTTACACATAAATAACTGCAAAGTGGGGTGTGCGTAATTATTCAGCCCCCTGAGTCAATACTTTATAGAACCCCCTTTTGCTGCAATTACAGCTGCCAGTCTTTTAGGGTATGTCTCTACCAGCTTTGCACATCTAGAGACTAAAATCCTTGCCTATTCTTCTTTGCAAAACAGCTCCAGCTCAGTCAGATTAGATGGACAGCGTTTGTGAACAGCAGTTTTCAGATCTAGCTACAGATTCTCGATTGGATTTAGATCTGGACTTTGACTGGGCCATTCTAACTTATGGATATGTTTTGTTTTTAACCATTCCATTGTTGCCCTGGCTTTATGTTTAGGGTGGTTGTCCTGCTGGAAGGTGAACCTCCGCCCCAGTCTCAAGTCTTTTGCAGACTCAAAGAGGGTTTCTTCCAAGATTGCCCTGTATTTGGCTCCATCCATCTTCTCATCAACTCGGACCATTGCTGATACCACCATATTTGACAGTGGGGATGGTGTGTTCAGAGTGATGTGCAGTGTTAGTTTTCCGCCACACATAACACATGTCTTGGTAGGTTTACAGTTGTGCCATACTCCTTCCATTTCTGAATGATCGATTGAACAGTGGTCCGCGTGATGTTCAAGGCTTTGTAGCCTAAGCCTGCTTTACATTTCTCAATAACTTTATCCCTGACCTCTCTGGTGTGTTCTTTGGACTTCATGGTGTCACAGAGCAGCTGTATTTGTACTGACATTAGATTACACACAGGTGCACTCTATTTAGTCATTAGCACTCATCAGGCAATGTCTATGGGCAACTGACTGCACTCAGACCAAAGGGGGCTGAATAATTATGCACACCCCACTTTGCAATCTGTGAGTTCAAATTAGGGGAGTGAAAGCATGTATGCAGCAGAGTACTTCTTTATGCTCATAGGTAAGGAATATTTGATAGGGGGGGGGGGGGGGGTTAGAAGGAAAGATTGTGCTCAGGGACCTGGAAATTTGCATGGATGTAGTCTCAGGGATAAACTGGTAAACCCCATATTTTCACAGTTCTACCTTGCAGTGTTTTAAATATCTATGTGTTAAAAGTAGGCAAGTAAAATGTTGCATATACAAGGATATCATTCTGATGAAGAAGCATTATCTGATGGATTTGATTTTACCTAAAATTTTACACGTTTTGTAGCTAGAGGGGTGTAAGTAGTAGTAGGGGAGCATAACTGACCCTGAAAGTTTCATGATTGTACTATTGTTTGTACTAATGGTTTTCATGCTATGAATGTTCAAAGTTAGTGTCACACAGGTTTTTTTGGTTTAGTTTCTAGAGCAGAGCTGTAGAGGGAAGAGGGTGTGTCCTGTCCTGCGTTTTGATTGGCTGGGTAGGATGTATCTGCGGTAGGAGCTACAGAAGCCTTATCTGACAGAACACCGGCAGTCAAGAAAGAACACAGTGAGGAGAGACTGCCATACTTATCGGCCAGCCTGCCGGACCCCCCTAACTGCTCCTGCCAGGGACAGTAGTCCCCTCTGTCCCCCCCTGACGGCGGCCCTGCCCGCGGCTGATCACCTATGTGGGAACATAGCCTTACTGTGTAAATACCAGTGAATTCCTAATACTAAAGTTTTGCTTTGGTCACTACACGATATCCCCAGCATAAATGGAAGTTTCCATGGCAACAATCTCTGTAGTGGTTTCAGTTTACAATGACCTGGTTAATTTTGTTGAGTTCAAAGCATTGTTGTTTGTTACATTTAAAGCAATGAAACAGCATAATCTAGAGTGATACACTGCAAATGATCAGTTGTGTATATGTAATACCTGTGCATTCACCTTGCTGTTAAATATTGGCATCTTCCACCTATGATCATCTCAATGTACTTGTAGTGTCATCTGAGCACTGCTTAGAGGTCCCAGACTAAAATACAGCACTTAAGCACACTTAGCCACTTGTGTGCTCCCATTCAGTCTTGATGTTTCTAAGCTTGCACTCAGCTGGTGTTTCCTGCACACTACAGGTACTATAAAGTACAACGTTAACTATTAATAGTGAAAGCCTTTTTGGTGAACAGTTACCTTCTGGCAGTTTTATTAATTCATGAGTTCCATTTTACCAAAATTTTATGAATTAAAGAGTTTCATCCCTGAAGACATGTTCTCACGGCTTTCAGCGGGTTGCATCAACTTCTCGGCTGGCGGACCAGCTGAAAGCCATGTGAACAGGCGGGGCGGGAAGTTATGCATATGTATGGCATGCAATTAATGCAGGGGGTATTGGCGCATTTCTAAACGCCATATAAACATAGCCTAAATGTGGAGTTAGCTCATTTGTTGATCTAGGTTTCTTAATTACACACGCAGGAGCATCATGCTTTAAAAGGATGGAACTCTTCACGGTATATTTTGTGAAACTAAACTCATAAAGTGTAACTAATCTCATGGAAACCAAAAAGATCTAGGAGGTAGAGGATGTATTCTTTTATATAAAGCTGTGGTTATAAGTTGCTTTGGTCAGATCAGCCAACAACAGATGAGACTAGGGTAGAACAGTCTAGCAGCACAGGCAATATTCGTATTGGCGATATTTGGTGAATAATTCTACTAATATGCGATTCGATATTCGTGAATATTCACAATTCGAGCAAATTGCAAAAATATTTTTGCAATTATAATCGTTTTAGGATTACGCGAACATTGGAAATTGCGAATATCTGCCGATATATTCGCAAAATGATCGAATAGCTGATATTCGTGGAATATATCCACAATTTGAATATTCAAGCTCAACACTAGAACAGTTTATGGTAGGGTCGTGGAGAAGCCTGAAGCCCCCCATCCACCTTTAGAGGACTCCATACAATTTCCATTACATCTATCAACAACTATGTAGTGCCGGGTCCTCCCTGATACAATACATAGTGATTGGAAGGTTTAGAAAGGTCCTCATATGTATCTTTATAAATGGTTTTGGTAGTTAATTGTACAGAAATAATATGGTTAGATTGTAAAGTGTATTGGGGGCTTTAGTCACAAATAAATACACTTTAACACAATTTTAAATGTTGGAATTAAACCCATCATGTATAATCCTTAATACTGACGAAGAGTAATGGAATCAGCATTCACAGCTTTGATCCTTAAAGAAATTTGGATTAAAAAACAAACTTCAGTCATCAGTCTAGTTAAGCGTCAGTCCACACTGACCACAACACTGGTCAACACTGACCACATCGAAATTTGGACAAAAAAACAAACTTCAGTCATTAGTCTAGTTAAGCATCAGTCCACACTGACCACCATAACATTAACCAGGCAAATATAGTATGGAACCAATGAAGTTACTTAAGCCTGCCATACATTCATTTAATTGCTTACATTATTTAATCAAAATGGTATGAAATTGATAGCATTAGCTGCAACCGGACATATTGTTTCAAAGTCAGACGGACAAAGAAACTGAATCTAAGTGATTAACTCCAGCACTTAGTTTGAATGTTATTACATATAATATCGAAATGTAGCTCATGAAGAGTTTATTGCCATTAGAGAAAATGGCCCACATATTTCCAGGTTCACATGATATGGTCCTCTCTTGTAAAAGGATGTTTTCTTTTGTCAATGGCTAACAATCAGATGAAAGGCCTCAGTGCACCATTTTTTCATGCCCTGCCACATAGAGAGTATCTTTAAAAAAAAATTACAGGCTGCTGTTGTGTGTACTTTAGGAGAGAAAGGTTCGTTCGCTCTCTGCAAGCCTTCCTGTCTAATTGTCGTATGCAAATAAAAGCAATTATAAGGCTTTTAGGGTAAAAATATGACAGCTGAGTATGGCAGTTTGAGAAGGCCTCACCCATCTTGTTGCCATAGTAACAGCCTGGAAACGGGACTGAAAACCTATTGGTGAAGCTAGAAAGTATATTTGGCCAAAAAAAAAAATCTAAACCGTAGTTCGCTCATCTAATGAAATGTCAATGTTCCTAATGAATGGCTTTGTTTAAAATATTACAGAAATTAGAAAGCATTTAATTCCTGGCCCTCTAGGGCTATCCTTCTGTTCTTTGTCATGAAACTATCATTTATATACTCACACTTTTGATTTTAGCCTCGACTCCAAAAATAGCGGGCAGGCCATGAATACAGCTAAAAGCCTTCAAACACAGGGGATAAATGCACCATTCCTCTTTGTGGTGGCTATTTATTTCATTTCGTTCAAGGGTCTTTTTGAAAAGGTATTTGTAGGCTCCTGGCTCACAGCACACAGTAATGGCACCGTGATCTCTTCTTTATGCAAAATTATGAGCGGATCACATTTTCACCTCTAAAATCATGCTGAATTGTGTGCTCAGTGTTAAAGAGCACACTTTGTATTGGAAAATATCTCGGCACACAAATGTAGGGTGAGTACTGTTAATATTTTAAGAGGGTATTTTTCAACATGACCAAGGTAAATTTTATCGAACCCTTTAATGAAAGAATAATGCAGCTGCCATTGCTGACATCTCTTTCTGCAAGATGCTGGTTGTCTATCATGCTAATCCAGCTTCAAAGCAGATGAGGATATCTGTCTTGATTCAACGCCATATGCTATATGGGCCAGTGACTCTGAAAACATTAGACAAGGCAGCTAGTAATTTTTGAAGGAGATCAGCATCACCGTCATTGGTAAATTTTTGGTACAAGCTGACCTTTGTGATTATATTAGCTGTATTAGTGTTTTGCTTCTACAGGCTAAATACTGTCTCCTTTTGGGATGGATGACCAGTCCCCTAAAGACAATTCTGGTTGCTGTTCATGTGGCTGGTTTTTAACATCATGTTCATTTTGGACAAAGCCAAAAGGCATAGGTGTCAAACTCAAACACACAATGCAATGGGCAAAATAAAAATCTAGGACAAAGTCACAGGGAAACTTTGATATTTTGCGAAGACATGTCTACAATTGTGAAAGTTTTACCTTCATCTCAGATTAAATTATGAACTTTTTCATATGGGAACAAACATAAGATTTGCTGAAACATTGACTGGAACAGCCAAGAGAATACTGTAACACTTGTTTAATCAAATTTCAAATAAAAGACACACTGAAAGCCAGATTTGGTACCGGTGCCAAAGTTTAACACCCCTGACATATGGAGACATTGGAAAAGGAGAAGACATCAGAGTTGGGAGGAATTAAATTACAATAAGTATTCATGCCTAATTATAATGAGAATCAGTTCACTCTTACTTAATGGTAGTAGGCACTTCAAACATATATTCAAAGGATTACTGAATTTGGTACACCCAATATTCGATATTCGAGACGTCCAAAGTTCCCTGCAGCAGCGTGATGACGTCATCACGCTGCTGTCAGATATCGGTGGAGCTGGGAAAACAGCTCTGCTCTCCCCAGAGACCCGCGGTCTCTAGGCAAAGCAACGCACATCGGCCGTAATGGTCATGTCCGATATTGTTAGGTCTCGAACCTGTGACCAACAGCATGCTGGACAGTTGCCTTGCCCACTGGGCTGTCTGCCCTCTTGGACTTTCCTTGTAACTCTTTCATCTGCCTTGCTCCAGCTCCAGGACTCTGATCTAGCGGCATCTCCTGAATCCTCTCTGCTGTTTCTACTGAACTCCTGCTGCCGACCCTGAACCACCTACCGACCATTCTTTTGCCTTATCCTTTCATCTGAACATCTACCGCTGCCGACCTGGACTGTCAGACTACTCTGCTTGCCGCCCGCCTCGACTCCCTGCTTGCTATATCACGACTACGCCTCCTGCGGCCCTCGCCACTGGACTCCACTCCTCCAGCCTGGTGTCCGCCTACTCAGGTGAGCCTATAGGACACTTACAGATATGGCTGTTTTCGCATTTTATATGGGCCAGATAGATGGCCGTGAGTGCACACGGCGCTCGAAGCCGCCATCTATGTGGCCAATATCTGCAGGTCTGTACCCTGCTTTAATCAGTTTAAGTTCTGAAGAGATACACAGAGCCCTAGCACTTTAACCTCCCTAGCGCACTGCATAGGTACAGATTTCTGTACCAAAAGCGCACCAT
>CM070034.1:130040553-130082855 GCA_036250615.1 Ptychadena robeensis | reverse complement strand
CATAAAGAGGATGATGTAGTCAAAATACTCATTTGCCTAATAATTCTGCACTCCCTGTATGTATATTTTTTTTTTCACTTCTTGCTTTATGATATATTCTTTTGACTTATTCTGCTGTATTTTTAATTACAGATATTTAGCTTCTAACCTTGAGTTGAAAGCCTTATGAGAGCAGGTGGTAAACTGGTGGCAATTTGTTGGTTTGCAAGAATGGTAGTTAACAAAAGACTGATTTAGGCTCCATTTACATGGTCGTTAAACAAACGAGTAATTAATAATTAATTAACGCAACCAACTGGCGGATTTAACATTTGGTGTCTGCCGGGCAGTTTTTGGGCTTTTGTCCAACAAAACCTGTCATGGGGTCATTTTCAAAACAACCCTGTGCGACTGAATGCAGCAGGGGAAACAAGCCTTACCTGTTTTCAATTATCACCATCACCGACATCCAGTGTTCTTTTCTAGGCTCTGAACCAGACTACCAACTCCTCCAAGGGTTGGTGCAATAGGTGATCACATGGAGCACAATGGTTACTGTAGATCTGGAGAGCAGCAAAACCTGGAAATAACTCCAATTAGCAAATGAAAGGTATATCACTGCCAAAATTAAAAGGTTAAGAAAAGTTAACTCCTGGAATTTTGCTTCTTCATGCTGGCATAGTACTTGTTTAGCACTGGGCCTAAGAAATAAATAGTTGGGAAAGTATGGGCACTAAAGCTAGGTATACACGGCTCAATATTGTAATAGATTTGAGCACAATCAAGTGTGTTCATGGTGCCCGATTTTGCTTTAATCTATTACAAAATTTGAGCCATCCAGGCTTTATTTGAGCGGAAAAAGCTCGGCTCAACAGGTTTCCAACATGTTGGAAAACCTTGTTATATTTCCATTACGTTGGATGGGGACTGTGGTACCCAAAGTAGTGACCGATATTGATGATGCAGCAGTGCTGCACCTCGATATCGATGAAGCTCGAGTACAGCGTGATGATGTAATCACACTGCACTTGGCTGGGCATCAATCGCATGGGAATTATGCCCAGCATAAACCCTATCTAATTAAACCCTGGGCAGAGCACCTCCCCCTTTGTTACGCAGATAATGAAGGATATCTGTCTGTGTCTTGTTTGTTAAGCATTGAAACCAGGAAGATGATTATTTAGGATTAAGTATGAAATTAGAGAGAGATGTGGCATTTAACTGCATGAAGTACCCATAGCCATTTGATGAACCATGTCCAAAAAACATAATCCCTTCAGATGGCAGTCAGGCTCCTTGTAGGGCACCTAAGACTGCTTTTCCCTAGTCCACTAACTATTAATCAAATTTTCAGACAACAATCAATTGTAGACATAAATGCCATTGCAGGTTCTGGCATTCAGTATCAGGATACAATAATAAAAAGTCTATGATCCTTTTAGAGTAAAGATATATCATTCAATGGTCATATCTTTAGAGATCAGTTGCATAAAGTCTGATGTCTACATTCACTTACAGATACTTAACATTTGATTCCATGTTAAGGTAAAAGTAGTGAAGAAAATAATGAGGCATGTCTGTGATTTGCCCAATAAAGTATACCTTAAAACTTACAAAACACTTAGAAATAATAAATAGTGCACTGACATTTGTGAAGCAAACAAGACTATGATTAGCGTCAATATTTAACCAATTTACATCCCAAATTAGGAAAGCACAAACAAAGCCATGCAGTGATATTTACTTGAGTCCGTCTTGTTTGTATGTGATCGGAAAACAGTACATCCCTCAGTTCACAATAGGATTTTTACTCCTAATTCCTGTGCAGAAATGTGATTACTGTCCTACAGACAGATTGACTTGTATAATGACACCACAAGTGACATTTTGGAATCAAACTGGATGTTCCAGCAACGTCCCACCAGTGCCCCTGTCCTTTTTAATCGGCTTTCCTTCGACAGATGTTAAAGATCCTTATTTCCTGCCATTATTTGCTGTCAAACCCCAGTGCTGTGAAGGATATACTGAGTACTCACAATGAACACTTGGAAAATCACATATTTTTTGTAGCCATAAATGCAATCTCAGACAACCTCTTATTTGTATTTTGAAATGAATAGGGTACTCCAGCCTGCCTTGACATTTCTCGTCCGTCAAAATGTGTTGGCAAACTTCCTTTGTTGTGGGACTCTTTGTGTTCTTTGGCAACTCACAGTAGGTAGACTGGATACATTCAAAAGATAAGTGCAGGCTGCCATTATGGACACTATTCACGTTGCACTTATGCTTCTTTCTTTCTAAACACATATACACAGCATATGGTATGTGTATGTGCAATATGCCCGACAGGGTGTTGTGTATCATTCATTACACAGATGACTGAAGGCAGCTTGAAAAGCAAGGCCATGCCAATTTATATCATTATTGTCCAGGTCATGAAATTGCAGATCAACTGGCCCTGAAAGGCCACGGTTTTGTGCCATTTGATTTCGTAATTATGTGGTTTCTGTAGCAGCTCAAGAGTCATAAAAATTAACAGACGGATTACAGTAACTGATCAGAATGAGTTTCAAACGGAAATGTGCATGCCAGTAAACTTAATTCAGCATTAAATAAGTACGTAGTAGTATGTGCAACAGGTTACTCTTAGAATCTCTCTATGCAAATGTTTTACATAATTAGAAGAAATCTCCTGAAATTTTACTTTATTTATAGTTATTGTCCCACGTGTCTTTTTTCATCTTTTTTTTATAAAGTACCAACAAGATCAAAAAGGCAAAATTCAGCTAAATACCAACATGGTCAACTTACAGTTATAGAACTTACCGAAATTTGCATAAATAAAAATGTGACTTTACTTAACTTATGCTAAAACTATTTGTGTTAGCACAAAACTTACTTTTTTGTATTATACCCTGAACCCGTGTCTGCATCTCCAGCAAGTGATGATACCATGTTTGGGGGATTTGCAATTAACTCACAAAGTTGAGGTAGTTGAGGTAAACATTTTCAGTTTTCTGTGTGAAACAAATATAAAATCAATGTAAAAATATTGAAGTTCCACTATTTAAATATTTTATCAGTGTAACCTTATAAAAAGGCTAGATTGCCCAAAATTGGTGGTCTTGAAGAAGGAAGGGGTCATGCTGTGGTGGTTTGAGCCATAGGCAACATAGGTTGTAGGCCAGGGTGACATTGTGGTGGGGGTGGCATCGGAAAATAAAAATTTGCATGCCCATGCTGCCTCCCCCAACATCATCCAGTGGATGGAGCTCAGTTTGGGGGTTGGTGACAGAAGAGTAGTGGGGTTATGCCTTCGGGCACCACCCGTCGTAATTACTGCCTCTTACAGCTTAACCAGTGTGCGATACCGCAATCCCCCCTCTCGGTCCCTGGGGGGAAGTGGTGGTAATCATACAGGGTGCAAGACAAGCTAGGACTGTCCCTGAATTATGGAGAGAAAGTCAGTCAACCACTGGATTCCATATTGGGGTATTGGGGAGAAACCTTATCTAACAGAAACCCATAATTTTGTGTTATTATGTCTTCACAAATCCACTACACATACATAATGCACAGCTATATGAAAGTATATAGGGTCAAGAAAACTCATCCTACCACTGTCCTTAGCTAACATTAGCATTTCCTTACAAAACCTAGTCTTACAAAAGAGTGATCACAAGGCTGGTAGTATACTAAGTCAGTAATGAGATAGGAAAGGCCTGGAATAAGTAAAAGACTTTGGCATAACATTCATTTTTAAAATATTAAATTTTTCAAATCACTTACAAGTTGGTTTCTTCCATCTTGATTTGTATGATCTTAGTCTACTTAACAAATGGAAAACATTTAGTTTAGGGATAGCAGTCAAGTGTGAGTACCCAGGAAATTAATGATTGCTCAAGCCCACTTAAAAGGAAAGGTGGGTTCCAGTGAATTAAGGATTAATCAGGGTGGTAATGTTTAAGGCCTCTAACTTCTGTCTGCATGTTTTAAAATTGCCTAGTTTACTATAATTACAGAATTTCTGCAAAAGGGAAAGAGAGCAAAGGTTTAATAATGTAAAAACGCAGGTCGATTTGTAGTATTTGTAGTCACTCTGTGTCTTCGTTTAAGCTTTCTTTTGTCAAGAAAGGTTCAAGTTCTAAAACAAATATAAAAGGGGCATGGAAAACCTTGTCTAGATTAATTGTAAATGGAAATAGATTGGTAGCCATTATTTTGACTTGTGCAGAGGGGTTAGGATATAGACACACAGAATTTGATGAACTCAGGTACTCATATATATTTTAAGGTTTGTGTTATGAATCTCTGCATAGCCAAAATTCTTTGGTGTCTGTGTCCCTAACATAATGTGTATAGAATCTTTCCATGCTTTGGCAATCATATTAGGGCTGTGCTGTTTCTCACCTCTCCATTGGAAATAAATCCCTTTTGGTTGAGATATATAATGGATTTTACAATTGGGAATAGACAGTTTGCTCACATTTTTTAAGCTTTAGATCGCAGTTGAATACAATGTTTGGCCTATATTTGGTCTTTCCCTGGCTTAGTGATCACTGAAATTTAGGCTTGTAACATGTCAGACAGTATGCAATTTAAGAACCTTTTGTAAACCATTTGGTCCAGGTGCTTTATTGGAGCTTATCTTCAAGATTGATGTAAAAAGTTCAGTTGGGGTTCATTTAAAGAATTTAATATCCATACTTATTATAATCTCTTTGAAAAGTATGGGCAGATATGAGATTTTGAGGTAAACCCAAATGTCATTGACTTGGGCATCAGAAGAGCCCTCTGATATGGTTGTTGGAGATGTTAGATTATAAATAAAAGTCAGGAAAAACATTGCAATTTCTTTAAAGGTGAAAGTTCCATAATAATAAGTTCCAAATAAAGAGAGGTAATACTTAAGGTTGTACAGGGCAAAGGCCAGTAACTACATTTGTTCCCATAGAAAGAACTTAGTTGAGGTGACATAAAAGAAGCTGACTTTAGCTTTCATCAGGGGAAAATCAGCTCAATTGTTCTCTTAGGGCAGTCCATTTTGGCTTATGGCATGTCCCCATTTGGAGTCATGCTGATGCATCCATGATGCCCAGTGGGGGACACAGGACTGTTTTGTTCATGCTTATAATTTATTATTATTGTAAAGTAGCACCTAGTGTGCCCCATTTGCCTTTACTAGTAAGTGCTTTTCAATGTTTGAGTCACAAGTCATGGCCATAATGGGTGGCATAGCACTGATGACTAAGCAGGGACCCTTGTTTTAATTGAAGCAATGTCTAGTCATGAGCCGCATAGGCAATATTCGAATTTGCGATATTTCGCAAATAATTCTTCTAATTTTCGATTCTATTATTGCGAATGTTCGTAATCGCGCACGGATCTAGATTCACAATTATAATCACAATTAATTACCTTTAAAGTGAATGGTCACATGTGCTATTTATTTTCGCATTGCAAATATATATTCGCAATCCATGCCCATAAGCATCCCAATGCGAATTCTCGAAAAGCGGATATTCGCCGAATATATTTGAAATTCGAATATTCAAGCTCAACACTAGCAATGCCTTGCAGCTACTGAAGTGCCTGTCTAGACATGTCCATTGTAAACAATGTGCTATGCCTACCACACTTTGAAATCTCTGCGATACAAGGAAAAAGTGGGGATGTGAACGCAGTAGAAAGGAGATTTGATTTTTTTTTGTATTGTGCAAAAATTTGTTGCAGTATGGAATTAACTTGTTCCTCTTTTTTACTCTTTGACCATGCTTAGGGAGAACTTGTATATAACACTTCTTAGCCACGCAGACATAGAGAGGATTGCCTGCAGACTATTTGTTAGTGGAAAAGAAAAGATCAAGTTCACGGGACATATGAGATGAGATATCAGGTGTTTGTAAGAGATGTTTCTTTAGTTTCTCCAGTGAGTAACTATAATGACACAGAAGCATAGTCTGAATAAATGGAAGTGCCAATGTCAGCCTTCACTACCATTTCTAAAGCCGTGTGTGGGAGGAAATTAAAATTATCTAGATGAGAATAGGTGCCATAAACTATTGAATAGAAGTAGACTCCCAGTCTTTCTCCCAGGGGTAGAGATTTCTCCAGGCTCAAATCAGAAAATGTACTCTTTGGGTCACAAAATTCAAATCACCACCCAGGAGCAGAACTACTATAGTAAAGAAAGTTACATGATTTACGAAGCAACACATACAGTAAATTTGGGCTGTATTTAGAAATGTGCAGAGGGACCAAGGTAAAGATTGATAAATAAGAATACTAGTTCCCTTAGACTTTCAATCTGGGGAAGCAGCAATGGTGTTTCCAGTTGGTAAACCACATTTCACTTAGCTTCTAGAATTCCTGCTGAAAGATGAAACATATTTAATGAAGGTAATACAATAATAAAGGTAATCCTGAAAGTATATTCTAAACATATATGTTGGCATAATGAGGGGTCGATAACAAGTTCTGCAACATGTTTCCCACAGCAATCACAGCATGGTAGTTTATTGGACTCGTTTTGGTTAAAGCAACCCTATCCATTGCTGGTAAATAAACCCTGCATTAGCAGTAGACAATGCTCTAGGTCTCCAAGAAGTAGAAGTAGTGTTTAGGAAAGTGCCCTAAAACAATCCAAAGGCAAAATCACCCTTCTACCCCCAAATAACCAAGTAAAAAAACAAGTGTACATACAAAAAACGTAAGCAGTGAAAATGTAAACTGCAGTAAACACTCTTTGTATCCATGTCCATCCATAAATATTGCGTTTGTGAATAATCATTTGCATTAAGGTTAAACCACAGCACATTGTGAAAGGTACATAGGTCCATGTAAATGTATCAATCCTTGAGTTTTACTTCAGAAATAGTGAACATGTAAGTTGATCATTTAAAAAGTGATTCCTTTTACATAAATACTATCAATAATGCTATCAATTAAAAAATTACAAAGTCCTGCGGGCATGGAAAAATCAAACCATATATGCCCACTAGTGATGGACGAACATCAGCTGTAGCTGTTTACGAACAGGTGAATTGAACTTCTGCAAATGCCTGCTGTTCGCATGTTCACAGGGAACCTCTATTGACTTTAATGGAGGGTAAACTTCTCAAATCTGCAGGTCAAATATGTAGCCACAATACTAATAAGAAAAGTGTTGAAAGGGTGCAACCACCTGGACAGTGTCATGCCAGAGGGGGATCAATGGCTAAACTTCCCCCCAAAAATACAGATTACAGATTTTGCCAAAAGTTAGCTGGAGTGGGCTGCCAGCCTGACAGAACCTTCTGCAGTGCATCACATTTAGTCAGATCTCTCTGCAATGTCCTGTGATGTGAACTACAACTATCAGCACACCTCAGCTCAGGGTTAAAACACAATACACAGGTCCCATAAAACAGCATACCCCACCCCCAGAAAAGGACTTTTGTTGTCATGATAGACTGCTTGTTGCAGAACACCTTAGCTATAGCTACAGATCACTGGATGGACTATAAAAGCAAAATAGCTAAGCTATCCCTCAATCAGCAGCAGCTCTCCCTATCTATCTAGTACTGCAGACACATTATAAATGTAAAATGGATGCTGGGCTGCTTCTTTAGGGAGGGTGGGTGTCCTCCAGGAGGGAAATGTGTTATTGGCTGTACTGTCCCACCTAAATGTGGGGTAAGGTGTAGAGACGGTAGAATTTTTAAAGAAAAAAATAAACCATTTTGACAATTTCAAGTTATTTGCAGAGCCCCTGAACATGGTACCATCACCAAACTTGATATGTACAGAAGGGTAGGGGGTATACTACAAAAAAGATAGTATGTCTCTAACACAAATAGTTTTTTTCACAAGTCAAGTCAAAATGTCAGAAATCTGAATTTCATCTTTGATTTTGAACTTAATTTATGCAAAAACTACATGTGCTGGAGCAAAACTTTTTTTTGTCAAATGTTTCCCCAACCCTTCTCTACATCTATAGCAATTTTGGTGATAATACCATTTTAGAGGCTTTGCAATCAGCTCACAAAGTTAGGAAGTCGAAAAATTCGACCATCTCTAGTGAGGTGTCAAACGTTGTCTCCATATAAAAGGTATAGGGGGCGAGTAGAACACCCATAATGTTTGCTGGCCTTGCAAACTGTAAACATGTCCACAGCTAACTGTCCGCCAGGCGCCAACTCTTCGGCCATCACTAATGCCCATACTAACAGATAAGATTGCAATTACTAAAGGTCTCTAAACTTTACAGGGCAAACTAGATTTGCATATTGCCAACACAATGCATTGTAGTTATGGGAACTGATGTAAAATATCTCAATATTCTCATTTATGAATATACAGAACTATACTTGAGTTCTTCCTAAATTCCCAAAGTGCCGATATTCGCAATGAAAATTTGCAATAAAAATTTGAATATTTACGATCAACAGTAGTGGTAGATCGTGCATGTCTCCTATGCAACACAATTGAAGAGGATATCGAATCTGGAACATGTATTGGTGGCATAGATGCTAAAATGGAGTAGTGTTGCACAGTAAAAGGAGTCAGTGTCTGTAAGTCTATTCAGAACTTTGTTAAATATAGGAATCACTATATGTCATCAATATAACCATTGGCCTCAGGGAATTTATGGATACGTATATTGTGTTGCCGGCAGTGATTCTCTAGATCATCAATCAAAAGGGACAGGTCAGAAAATTGGAAGGAGTGCGCAGAACACTGCTGGGACAGTGAGGTGAGTTGTGGGGGTACAGCAGCCTGGTTGAAATGTAGAGCAATTATCTTTTCTGGGAGGGCATTAACAGACCACAGTGTGAATAGAGAGAGTTCCTACCCTATAGCCATGTCAAGGCAAGAAACCAGAACCTACAGGTCTGCCTTGACAGGCCACTTATGCTTTACCCCTTTGTACATTAATCTATCTTAATGAACCCTCCTCCTCAAAAGGTCTATAGTATAATTTGTCATGAGGTTCAAATTCTCTGCTCAGAGAGCTTCAATTGATGCCTATGGAGTTTTCTGTGCAGGTACAAGTAGATGAGGTGGGAGCCAGTGCTAAAATGTAACCAAAGTGGCAAATCAAGGAACCTGGATTTTCATTGGTATAGAACTGAAAAGAGGAAGGGTGGGTTAGAGTAAGTAAGGTAGAAATAGGCAAATTAGCAATTCAGTTTGTTAGAAAGTTAATTCCAGATTCCTCGCCACATCTTAATAACAATCAGTCTGCATTTAAAATATTTCTGTAAATTCAACTGAGGTAATATGGTAAGGTTTACCGTAAATGGCACCCTAAAAACAGTACACTATAAATGTACAATTAAGAAGGAATCCATCTTGAAAAATTGCATTGCACATCTTGGTATGTATGTGCTTTCTGATCATCTAAAGGTGGCGATACACAATTAGATTTTTCCATAAAAAAAAAACATTGATTGATCTTTCGAATATCACTTCCTTTTTACATGAAAAGTGATTAAAATGGAACATAAAACCGACTGCGCTGGAGTTCAGCTTTAAAAATCAACAAAGAACTCATTAATTGATTGAAATTAACTGCAAGCTGAAGCCATATGTACAAAATGTTTAGTGATCAGTAAAATGAATTCCATTATATCAATATTTTAATTTATGCATTGCATTATTGTTGTTCATTTAGATATGTCTGTACCTATTTTTGTGAGGTCAGTTCATGTCATTTAATTAAACTCGCAGTAAACATGCACAGCAACCCCTATTTTAATATGAATGTATAAAAATATTAAATGTCTGAAAATGAATAGAAATCATGTTCAACTCCTTTATAAATAGGCCTGTATAATGTCTATGTAGGTTTTATCCTAGGACCACCTGAGGTACATTTAAAAATTGTTCTATTTAAATTAAAAATAAAATAAAGGACAAGCAAGGCACCTTCACATAATTATAGTTTCTGAAATTCAGGAGTAAGTACACACTGAATCCCACACTTTTCTGGGGAAATAATGTAGATCCCACTTAGGTATACTAGAGCATGACCCAAATATAAGAGCTTCTGGGCCATAGTTAAATAGTCACATCTTAAAATGATTGTCAGGACTAGTGTTGAGCTCGAATATTCGAATTTCGAATATATTCAGCGAATATTGGCTATTCGAGAATTCGCAAATTTTGCGAATATGGCGGCCGATATTCACAATTTCGAATATTTGCATTGGGATGCTTATGGGCATGGATAATAAATAGCACATGTGTAGCACGAAAATAAATAGCATATGTGACCATTCATTGTAAAGGTAATTACGAGGTGATTATAATTGCGAATATAGATTCACAATCGCATCTGCATGAGATTACGGATATTTGCGAATTTACAATAGAATATTAGTAGAATTATTTGCAAAATATCGCAAATTCGAATATTGCCTATGCCGCTCATCACTAGTCAGGACCACAGATATTAGTCTGTTAAAAAAAAAGTCTGTTGATAATGCTTCACCCTTCAATATAAAGAGAAAGCTAGACTTATTTCATAATCTGACCAAGACCAAGAGTTGAACATTACAGTACTACGTTACCTTCAAGGGGATCAAGGTGGGTGTTTGGGACTTTTGGTTGTCTTAGGGCCCACAGACATTAAAGAGCACCTGATATCATCAGTTGACTTTTTAGGCTTAGCCAAGATCACCTCTGCCTACTTCCAGCTCCAGTGGTCAATGAACTCCTCCATGGGCCTACATCTTTGAGGTACTCAGTTAACTTGAGATAGGCCTGTGGCATATGTCCATTCTACTTAGGTTGATAGTCAATTATGTTGATTTTTCCTTTCATTTCTATGGGCCCAAGGATGTCATGTTATGTCTTTATACAGCAGGTAAAATATACTTAAACTCTATTAGATATTAGGAATAATACAAAGCGTGAAAGAGCTCACAATCAATTGGGAGATAACAGAGAGAATGTTAAGGTAAAAGAAGGATTCCCTTCGAGACTACAGTAGTAAACATACAAATAAAAATGCAAATTCAAATTGGCGCTATACCAGAAGTGACGCCAGCGATGTCACTTTCAGTATATGGAACGCACAGTTCCTTGTTCCTGTACCGGAAGTGACATTGGTCGGACGTCAATTCCTGCCTGTGCCCGATAATCACTAGAGTACGGGTGTCTGTATCCGGTCTCTAGAGAAAACAATTCTCAACTCCGGCTTGACCAGGTGTGGAAAGCTCTGGCCGGAGGAAGAATTATAGACTTCTACTCGCTGGCAAAGGGGACGGGTCGAACACCTGTACTGTTCACCAGCCAGAAAAAGAATACAATGTTCGTATAGCGGACAGTTCGGCCATCGCTACTCTTAACTTTTATGGAAGAAACAAAACCCTAAAAACTCTAATCATGTGACTAGTTATTGCTAATAAAAATCAATGAATGATCACCCCACAACCCCACCCAAGCTCTTCTTATCTATACTTCTGTAATGGAGGAAGCTAGATAATTATTTATAGGCTGCACCTCTACAAAACAAACTGAACATTTGAAGTACTAAAAGCCAATTCGCATTAATCTTAGTTATGTGAATACATGAATCAATATTAATAAAAAAAATTGCAGCTCAATCGTACATGAGATGTTCTGATTTTCTGACAAACCTGGAAATACACAAGATTGTTTACCATTTGTCTCCATCTATAGGTAAATATTATATAGGTAAACGCAGTAGGACATATGGTAGCAGTGTGGTATTTGTACATTCAGTTCTCAGACACCTTTTGAGTAAGATACCAATTTAACTTTGCAACATATGTTCTCTCTCCCCATGCCCTTCTTTTTTCACGTTGCTAAGGATGTGGATGTATTAATTGCACGTATTATAAGGAAAAAGGTGTGAATATAGGCTGATTACTACAACTGCAGATAATTTATGTATTTTTGTTAAATTCGCCATAAGTAATATGGAATATGGAAAAGGTGACATTTACCAAAGAACAATAACTTGTTAGATTGCTTAGTCACATGTGCAAGGTAGAGAGATAAACATCACATGGTTAACATGTACACACATATACAAAAGGGAGTCAAATACAATATCTATCATCATATATGATATTATGTTAACACCTATAATATGCACAACACACAACTGTATTGCATGAAATATAAATGTATTTTTAAGGGTGGGTAGAAACTCTGTCATATATTACTTTGTTCACAGTTGTTTATGTTAAAACAGCAAACATACAGTATATAGAATTTAAAATACTTTATGGAGATCTAGAACCTCGTCAGAATTTTACTGCTGTCTACTGGGGAGGTTTTCTTTAAACAAATGTGTGTTATTTTAAGGTAGCCATACACATCTCAACTAGTACAATTATATCCAGTGCCAGTCAAATATCAATTGATCATACTATCATACAGTGGGATCAATGCAAAACCAAAGGATTCCTTTTCAAAGGCTTGTACAAATAGTATGCTATTTGATCTGAAATAGATCTGAAATATCAACATCAGTCAAATATCAATTGATTATACTATGGCGCAGTGTGATCAATGCAAAACCAAAGGATTCCTTTCCAAAAGCTTGTACAAATAGATCAAAGGAAATCATTACAAATTGTACAAATAGATTAAATGAAATCAGATGCAAATTCATAGAAATACCTGAAAAAAGTCAGATATTTTCCTAACGTTTTGCCAATCGATTCTGTAAAAAAGGAATTACATTTTGAAGAATCGTCTAAAATGATAAATTTTTGAGTTGGTCAAACAGACAAATAAACTGTGTATGGTGGTCACCTTAAGGTTAGGGGAACAAATTCTGATGGGGGGCATCTTAACAATATTAATTTGTTTACTAGCCTTTCCTCACTGGCCAGTAAGGGCAGTTAATGCTATGGATGGGTTGCATCTTATACAGTGGAGGAAATAATTATTTGACCCCTCACTGATTTTGTAAGTTTGTCCACAAAGAAATGAAAAGTCTCAGAACAGGTATATTTTCAATGGTAGGTTTATTGTACAGTGGAGATAGCACATCAAAAGTAAATCGAAAAAAATAACTTTAAAATAAAAGATAGCACGATTTGCATTTCATTGAGTGAAATAAGTATTGGAACCCTCGAACAAAAAAAACTTAATAACTTGGGTGGAAAAACCCTTGTTTTGCAAGCACGAGGTCATACGTTTCTGTAATTGATGAACCAGTTTTGCGCCATTATTAGGAGGAATTTTGGTCCAATCCTCTTTGCAGATCATCTCTAAATCCCTAATGTTGCGAGGCTGTCTCTGGCAACTCTGAGCTTGAGCTCCTCCATAGGTTTTTCTATTGGATTATGCCGTAGACTGACTAGGCCACTCCATGCCTTAATGTGCTTCTTTTTTTTGAGCCACTCTTTGTTGCCTTGCTGTATGTTTTTGGGTCATGTCGTGCTGGAACACCCATCCACGAACCCATTTTCAGTTTCCTGGGATAAGGGAAGGAGGTTTTCGCTCAGGATTTCACGATTACATGGCTCCGTCCATTTTTCCCGTTAGCGATTAAGTTGTCCTGTGCCCTGTTTTGGGGGCATAGGCACATTTTTTCTTTCTTCTCCAAACACAGCGAGTTTGAGTTAAATGCCAAAAGAGCTCTATTTTGGTCTCATCAGACCACATCATCACTTCTCCCGTCACTCTCTGAATCATTCATGTGTTCATTGGCAAACTTCAGACGGGCCTGGCAATGTGCCTTCTTGACAGGGGGACCTTGCGAGCCTGCAGGATTTAATCCATTGGCGGTGTAATGTGTTTCCAATGGTTTTCTTGGTGCTGTGGTCCTGCTATTTGAGGTCATTAACTAACTCCTCCCGTGTAGTTCTAATGCTTTTTCAACCTTTCTCAGAACATTGACACCCCACGAGGTGAGATCTTTCGTGGAAGCCCCAGAGCGAGGTCGATTGATGGTCATTTTGTGCTCCTTCCATTTTCGAACAATCGCACCAACAGTTGTCACCTTCTCGTCCCAGCTTCTATGCTAATGGGTTGGTAGCCCATTTCCAGTCCTTGTGCAGGTCTACAAGTTGTCTCTTACATCCTTAATTTGGACACATCTTTTGTCTTTCCCATGTTGGAGAAAAGTTTGGAGTCTGCTTGATGTTTGATTTCTGTGGACAGGTGTCTTTTATACAGGGACTAGTTTAAGACAGGTGTCCTAATGAGGGTGACTAATTGAGTAGAAGTGTCTAACCACTCTGTGGAAGCCAGAAACTCTTAATGGGGTAGGGGTTCAAAAATACTTATTTCACTCAATGGAAATGCAAATCTTTTGCTATCTTTTTATTTAAAGTTAATTTTTTTCGATTTTCCTTTTGAATGTGCTATCTGCCACTGTTAAATAACTACCATTTGAATGATACGTTCTGAGACTTTCATTTCTTTGTCATTGACAAACTTACAAAATCAGTGAGGGGTCAAATAATTATTTCCTCCACTGTATGTTGTCTATACTTTGCTCAAAGTTCCACTTTGAAATGTTTATAACAACATGACTTTCACCCTTACTTTACACATATCCTAAATGTGTGAATTTTGTTTGAACATTCTTAAAAATAGGCCATTTAAATTAATATTTACATACTGGGTGTATTTCTGAATATTAGCTTATGGTGAATAGGGATGGACCGAACTGTTCGCCGGAGAACAGTTCGGCGGCGAACGAGCATGTTCGCCCATCCTCTCGCCGGTGGACAGTACGGGTGCTCGACCCGCCCCGGTCGCCGACGAGAAGAAGATCTAAACCTGCGAGATCGTGCCGGAGGAAGAATCTTTTCACTACAAGACCGGGCATGCAGTCGGTCTTGTAGCGAAAAATCCGGCTTGGAGCAGGAAGTGACGTCAGTGACGTCACATCCGGTTTTTCCGATTCAAATTTGAATGTGTCCGCGAACAGGGCGGACGGCGGACTTATTTAAAAGTCCGACCCGCCCGTTCGCGGACAGTAAATGGCGATGTTCGCCCATCTCTAATGGTGAATTAATCCCAACATAATGACAGAATTCTTTCAAGGGATATTCACTTTTTCTTAACTCCTATTGTGCTTGGCACTTAGGATGCTGTAAAGAAGAGGCTTATATACATCACATTCCGGTGTGCAGCAGTTCAGATATAAAGATATGATGTGTTGTTTTGTATAAAAGGGTTCTTACAGGACTCCACTGGTCACTCATTGTAAGTTTCTTCCTATGGGATGAAGGGGCCATTCTATATGTATGCAAGCTTATGACAGCAGTAGGATCACTGGACTGGCTAGTAGAAGAAGTAGAAGAAGATCATGACACTCCACCCAGGAGGTTGAGACAACTTTGCAAGAAGGATCCTACTACATAAGCCTCTGTAATTCATTTCTATAAAGGCAAACCTATCCTGATCATACTCATGATATCTTATGAGCATTATTTCTTATGATTATTTGATTGGGAAGCGTATATTGTTACAGCTATGACTACAGTTGTATATAAGTCACTATTACAATGGCCTTATAACTAAGCAGGCATCTCTAATTGTATAAAAAGTACTTAAAACAGACATTAAACAGAAGTTAAATATAAAATATATAATTCATTCAATATATTTTAAGTAAAACTGACTCAATACCATTTGAGTAGAAATAGTCACACTTTTTTTTACTTGATCATTTCGATTTAATTGCAAAGCCCCTGAGCATGGTATTATCACCAAACTTGCTGGAGATGTAGAGAAGGGTTGGGGGTACACAAAAAAAGGGTTACTCTAACACAAATAGTTTTTGCATAAATTAGGTTCAAATTCAAGTCATAATTTAAAAAAATAAAATTTTTACTTTTAACTTAATTTATATGCTAGAACAAAATAGTTTTTTTCAAATGTTCCCACAACCCTTTTCTACATCTACAGTCAGATAGTTGAAAAATTCGACCATGTCTACATTAGAGTTCTGTTGTAAAATGACAGTTTGTGTAGGGTATTATTTTACATTTACATATGTACATATAGTTTTTTTAGGTGTTTCGGAGTAATGTACTAGCTGACCAAGAAAACACGTTATTTTTACTATAGGAGCTGACTAGTGGGCAATATTTGAATTAGAAAAATATTGCATATTTTCTGCCTAATATTCGCAACAAATTTATAAATTTGAGAATTTGTGATCTCTATGCAATATTACCTTCATTGCGAAAAAGATTTTCGCAGTAAAAAGTGCCGAAATGTGTATATTTTTTCTGATCAACACTACTGATGTAGAAATCTCGAATTTTCGCAAGATTCAAAATTCAAGATCTTTGTGAATTTTCTAAGTGCCGAAATTCGAAATAAAAATGAGTGATTCAAATAATTGTTATCAACTCTATAAATGACATTGAAATTACTTTATACATCCTAGATTATATAGGTTTCTATATAGTATACAATTAGCTTAAAGCAGTAGTATATTTTTAAGATGTTATACATATCACACCTGTATTTGAAGCCATGATATGACATATACTTTGATTTTTGTCATGCTAATTAACAGTGCACACCCACATGAGTTCCTTTCAAGGTATTAGGGTTAAATACCTTTTTTTTTTACATACACAGTGCAACCCAAGAAGCAAAACTAACCATCAAACATTGCTTTAACAAGTTAGCAAGCTTTATCCATATGTGTAGTAGGATAGGGTGCTGGAAATTTCATCATAAATCAAGATAAGGCAGTACTAGTTGAATATTCTATGATACAGATGGTATTTTAATAAGGCATTTTAAGAGCAGACATGCTTCAGGCTGAGAAGAAGGAGCCAGCTTGTGGCACACCAACTCAATATAGGAGAGAACAAATTGTACAGCGAGCATGAATTATGCTTCCTGGCTGGACATGGACAACTCATATGTTGTTTTGTCGATGTCCTGTGTGTGAAATGCTGAGTAGGATATTGGAAGTCAAAAACTTTCACCTCTCATGCACCACTATTTTAAAGAATCATGTGTCATTCACCAATTGCAGACAAATTGTATATTATTTTATGTATAAATGTTTTCTTTGTTACTGGATTCACTTTTTTAAACTTCATTTTGTACTTTATTGTAGAACCTAAGGTAAACAGCTGAATACACCTACTATTACTTCTACTATAATCAAATGAATCAAACCTGACATTATTTGCTACTGGTCATCGGGCAGCACTGTTATTTAACTGTATTGTTAGTGAATACATTTCTGTAGGTCAACAACAATGTATCTTTTCCAGTATCGGTTCTTTGTTTACCAACTCGGTTATGTTATGAAACTGGATAGTTTCACTCATCTTTGCTGTATGGAATTACCATCATATAAAAATCTAGACAATTTCTACTAGGAGATATTACCCCGTCATCTCATGTTAATTAAGTTAGTTTCCACTTGAATCTACCTCCTGTACATGCAGTGAAATCACTAAATTTGGTCATGCCAACTCAAGTTCAGTACCTACTGACCACAAATTTTGCTTTTGCAAAAGTTATCACTTATCTTTGTTAATGATGTAAAACAATGTATAAAGCTAAATATATCGCTTTATTCTACAAGATAAACAGGGTGATTGGGTAAGTAAGATTTTGGTATAACTAAAGCTGATTGTACAAAAAATTGTAGTCAACTTGTAATATGTAAGGTGAGCTGTAGGCTATAGGCTATGGATGTTTAGGCATACGGCTAGCCTGGAGCCTCCACCACTCTAGTGAGAGGGTGTAATTTTTTTGCCATGGCTGGTTGGTGGACATGGATCCACAAATGGATACATATAGGTCAATTGTTACTTGCAGTCTGACTTTCATGACAATAGCATGATCAGATTTGAAATTGTGCAGCCAACCATTCAAACCAGACCAAACATTTTGTGAGACATTGTATGTAGTTAGATAAAATATTGACATGGTGGTAAATTGTGTTGAGTGTACTAATTATCAAGCTAAATTGATTTGGAATGAGGATCATATCGCTTTGAGATTCAAATTCAATCCAATGAACTTCAAGTTATTTCTCAATGGGAAGAATATTGGCAGCTAATCTGCTTGTGTGCACTAGGGCTCACACTGTCTCTAGGCAAAATGTGTTAATCTGGCAGGCAAAGCCAGTGCTTCCTTCACAGAATCTTTATATGTGGTAATGTCATTCCTGGATTATGTTACATTAACGTGTTTTACTATTACAGCATGGTGCTTATCTCATTCTGGGAATCTGCTCATTTGTGTAGGATAATGCAAACCAAGATGAAAGGGATTTCTTAAAAATCTAGGTGCCCAACCAGGTTTAAGAACACACCATCAGTCTACTTTTAAAATCTACTCATCTATAGCATGGCAGGGTTCTGAGCAGTGGAGCTTCACTGGTTTAAATTTGGCTCTAATAATACATGTAAACCAGTCTGGAGTCTGCCTTTAAGCCAGATAAAAATCAAGTAAACCTATGCTTTGTAGGTAACTTAGATTTTTATAACCAATTTAGAAAAAAAAGAATAGTAAAAAATAAAATCTAAATCTAAACATGTACGTTGCTTTAATAATGAACATATTAAAAATTCAATAAATAGAATAGAATATATCTCTGATCTGTTAACACGGGCAGGCGGTGTACAGGAAATTAAATAAAAAAAAACATGTTAATCCCTTTTGATTTCTGTAGGTAGTAGCCAGGAGCTGAATTCTTTCACTCCCTTGATTCACTTTTAACATATTTTTAATCTGCGGCACAGTAATCAGAGCGATCTCTATATACCCTTGTTATTCTCTTCTTATGAGAAATATCATATATATTTATATATATAAAAAATATATATATGGAAGTCTTTGGTGTCTGTCCGCATTTTGTGGTCACACAGGGTAGAATTAGTTTAGAATAGGTGATAACCTGGTATTCTTTATCTTGTTTTTCTGCACCTCTCTAACTCCTGCCAACACTTCGTCTGGCTGTTAGTCATTTTAAGCATTCCCCATGAGTCCTAACCTTACTCCCTTTCTCTTCTTGTCAGCTGAAATGTTTCAGAGCTGTCACTGGCTTGTTGCTTATTGATGTTTCCATGTGTTTTATGTCTTCCCTAAGATATGACAGCCCCTGACACAGAGCTGATTTCAATCTCCCTGCTTGTGGAGAGGCCTAAGACTTTGCTCTTAGAAACCTAGCCACTTACATGCTTCAGAGACCAGTGCTTGATAAAAATGTTTTGGTTCCATGAAATAAAAGTGCAGCTCACACCGAAAGCATCAGCTAGACCAGGATGAAGGGTGTATAAATATAAATGGGTAAAAAAAAGGCACACGTCCGCATCCTGGGAAGAAATAGCAAAACTGGAGATTGACTTCTTTGGACAAAAGGTTTCAACATCACATCAAATCCCCCCAGGCCTGGTCTGGTAGGGTAGGTTTTGGTTAACATGGCTTTTCATCATATTGACTGAATAACATATATGTGTTCTACAGGCTTCTATTCCCAAAGTTTATTAGCTTGGGGTTTCATGTCTATTGAAACATGACAGACTGTCAAGAGTGTGTGATTGTGTAAGACGTTGCAAGTCAATTTCAATTCTAGGAGAAAAAATGTTTAACACAAAGAGTTGATAGCCTTGATAACATACAATGTGAACTGTATCCACTGGATCCAGAGTACATTTTAGCTTGGCTAAATATATTATTGTTTTAGTTCAATTATTATTAATATCATTTATTTATATAGCGCCAATATATTACGTAGCGCTGTACAATACATTAGTGGAGATAGAGTGGAGATACAACACAATATAATACACAGGTACAGGTTATGACACAGGAGGAGTAGAGGACCCTGCCCGGACGGGCTTACAGTCTAATAGGTTTGGGAATAGAGTATACAATAGGTGGGTTTAAATATGTTATTACTATATTAGTATAAAACTCATGTTCAATTAGGGTAACAACTTTTAGTAATCACCTTAGTTTACTCTGGCTCATTTTTGTGATTTCCACTACTGGTAACCATTTAAAGAATTCCGCTAGGTGTAATTGTTTCATTTACAAACAACATAGCAACATTTTTTTTCAAGTTACAGCTGCTGAGATGCTACCAGAGGTCAGGCCAAGCTCCCCCCACTTCTTGTTTGTACTTTCTAGTCTGTCTAGTTACAGCTACTTGCCAGCTCCTTGCCATAGCTTATAAAAAATTGCTTTTTAGTATGATCTGGGCCATTCTGTTGCCTTCATGTTACATTACCTTGCTGAAGCTGTTGGTAGCTGTGTGTCTTCAGAGCAAAGCGGAGGCCCACATTTTGATTGAGAAAGCTTGTTAGGGCACAGTTTGAAACTGTAGCTCCCAAGTTGTGTGCCCCATTCCCGCCATTGGGTTTGGTGTGAGCCTGTAAATACTTCCCTTACTGTAAAGACTTGTAAACATCCCTCAACCAGCCAAATGGACAGTGATTTATATGTGTGATAGCTGATAAAGGCAGGGGTACATTGAGCATCAAAAGAACCTGGTTGTTGTAGTTCCCCACATCGCACTACACATCACTACAGCACTCCAAACCAGATTGGACCAACTTACATCAGAGCTAACCAATGATATCCAGTTCAGTTTCTACTAAGCCTCAACCATCAAAATTCCTCTTCTAAACATATTTTGACTTCCCAAATGTCGGAACTTTTCCATTGACTTGACTCTGAAGATGAGGGAGCAATGCTATCAACCTGCATTGTTATATTTGTCTTATTAGCATGTTGATATGTAACACAGAGAAAAAGCAACAGAATTGCTTTTTGAAAATATTACCAAACATGAAAACATTTGTAATTAATCAAACTGAAACCAGGAACAATTCGGTGTACAACCATTAGGGATGGTCGAAAAATTTGCAGTGCGAATTTTTAAGTAGAAATTTCGACTTTTTCGCCTTATGTGAATTTTTTTGGCTTTATGCGAATTTTTGGCATTATGCGCATTTTTGGCATTATGCGAATTTTCGACTTCGACTAGAAAAAAGTCGAAATTTCGCAGTTGAATTGAAATTCGATTGGGAAACTCGAAATTTAAGTAGAATCGAATTTTATTCATTTCGACCATCTCTAACAACCATTAATAAACATTCTTGATTAGAAAAATATCTAATATTTAAGTTTTAAACAGTGTATGGTTAACTGCATCGCCCCTGCCTCCTGTTGTTTTCAGGAGATTTCCCTCCATTTCCCATCCTAGATAGAGATGGTCAAAAAATTTGCAATGCAAATTTTTAAGTAGAAATTTCGACTTTTTCGCCGAAAATTCGCATAGTCGAATTTTGATGGGGTCATTTCGACTTTTCCCCGAAAAAGTCGAAAATCAGCCTGATATTTCGACTGAAATCGAAATTTCAACTTAAAAAAAACTTTGCTTTTGATTTGCCGTGCAAATTTTTGAGTGTTTATGTAAATTTTTGCCGTTGAAATGCCGTTGAAAAAGTCGAAATTTCACAGTCGAATCAAAATTCAATTGGGAAACTCGAAGTTTAAGTAGAATCGAATTTTATTAATTTCGACCATCTCTAATCCTAGAGACACAACAGAAATCTCTTAAAAGTTAACAAAATCCCCATTTGAGACATTGTCCATAAGGGTAATGTGGGTAATAGAAATGCATCACCAAATGCAAAACTTAGCGTTTTCTATGTGCCCAATGCATTAACTTACATTGCATTGTGTCAATGTCAATGCAGGGCTCAACGTAAATTTTTAAGCAACACAAGGCGCCTTGGGGTGTTACTCTCCCTCCTAAGTTCCCACCCAGTGTGTGTAGATGGTGTGCAGGTTGGGACATTAGTAAGGGAGATCAACCCTCCTTCTTAAGTTAGGCAGCTTACAGGAGGGAGGGGGCTTAAATCTCCTGATACCGGAAGTGACAGCGCTGACATCACTTTCAGTATTTGGGATGTTGAAAAGCCATGACAAATTACCAGAAGTGACATCACATGCGTCACTTCCTGTAATTTCCCCTTATTCAGGGACAATAAGGTTCACAGGTATGGTCTAGGCCCTAGGTACCGAACATGTGGCCTGCATGTTAATATTTATGAGGCACATAACTAGTGATGGCCGAACATCGGCCTGGACTGTCCGTGAACGGGCGGGTCGGACTTTTAAAGAAGTCCGCCTGTTTGCGGACACATTCAAATTCCCCGCCTCTAGAATCGGAAAAACCGGATGTGACATCAGTGACGTCACATCCGGTCCCTGGAACGCATCCTGGAACGCATAGTTCCTGGTTAGGGGAGCCGGATGTGACGTCACTGACGTCCCTTCCTGCTCCGAGCCGGTATTTTCATTCTTCTAGTGAAAAGATTCTTCCTCCGGTACGATCTCGCAGGTTCTGATCCTGCCGGAGGAAGAATAAAGATTTTCTTCTCACCGGCGAACGGGGCGGGTCGAACACCCGTACTGCTCGCCGGCGAGAATGAGGGCGAACATCCATGTTCGCCACCGAACTGTCCGCCTTGCGGGTAGTTCGGCCATCACTACACATAACCTTTGATGACATATATGACACAAAATGTGCATTTCCATACTTTTTCATAAAAAATGCTTATACAAGTCAGTATAGATTGAAAATGTTAATGATCCAGAGGGCGCACTTGTGGCCCTCCATATCAACTCTGTTGCCCACCACTTTTTTAGGCATTAGGGATCTTTTAAAATGTGTCTACATTAAAGGATTTTTTTTGTTTATTTCATTTTACTTTTTGCTCCATTTGCCATAATGTTTCCATTTACCATAACTTTCTGTTTCAGTAACAATGATTACCAAAACAAATATTTAGCTAAAGATGTAGCCAAAAAAAAACTAGCAAAAGCTAATTTCTAAGAATTCTAGCATTGAGCCCTGTTAATATTAAGAACACACTTCCTATATTTCCATGAATTTAGTCCAGCAGGTAATATTTTGGAGGGTCACCTATTCATTCTGGCTGGGGAAAGGTTTGGGTAAATGAGCATGCATCTCTTACACAGCATCTCTTATTTCTTTCAAGATTTTTCTTACCTTAAACCTCACAGCATTTTGCTCCCTTTCTACTCCTCCCAGACCAAGACTATGGCAACTTTTTATCCCTACACTGCCCTCTAATTTTAACTCTGCACTCACTATATGCCAAGCAAGCTACTGTATTTTTCGGACTATTAGACGCACTTCAGCCCTAACATCGGGTGGAAAAAGTGCCTGCGTCTCATGGTCCGAATGTGAGACCACCTGTGGCCAAGTAACCGCAACTTGCCTCCCTGCCAGCTCTCCCGGCAGGTGGGAGTTCTGCATCTGAACTGTATTGGTTATCTCGGCAGAGCCCTGCTGATATAACCAATGCAAAGTGTGTGTGGGGAAAGCAACACCTACGCTGGCAGCTTCCCCACACACACAGCCATAGAGAGGAGACATGAGTGCAGATTCCCCCGCGCCCCCTTCTCTCTTCCCCGTGTGTGAGGAAGATGAGATGCCATGAAGTGTGCCCTCTAGTGATACCATTTTCATTTTTGATTAAAATTGGGTACTTCAGGGGATTTTTCCCCAATTGATTAAAACACTTCAAATATTTTTTTTCTGGTTTTCCTGTCTTGTTTTCCTATGGTCTGTTGCGTCTTATAGTCTGAACAATACAGTATTTTTCTTAACATATATCTTCACAAGCCTCAATAGCTTTTCTCCATCTTTGACCTTTCCACTTATCTACTTCACCCTATCCTTCCTGCTACCTTCACACTTATCTAAAATGGTCTTCATTAAGGTGCCAATGACCAAGGCTTGAGGCAAAATTTCTCTAATTCTCTTGGATCTCTTCTTTGCCAGTGTTTATCAACCTCTTCTCTTCAAGAGTCTGAACTCTATCAGTATTCAACACGCTGCCCACTTTGGGTTTGTTTGTTGGGGTTGATCATCCAATTTTCTTTCCCATTTGCCTATCATTCCTCTCCACTTCTGTCCTGTGCACATTTCTACCCTTCAAAATATTCCTTATCACCCCCTCCACTCTTCCACTGACCTACTAATGACATCCCTCATAGCATCTTCCCATGCCTACCTTGTTAGTCCTACTCTCTAAACTCTCTCTACCCTTTGTCCTATTACACATGCTCCAACGTGAACACATTTAGCCTTGGGCATCTCTTCAGACATACACACCCATTTTCCTCTCTCACCATCAAACATCACCATTCTATCTACCCTACCTACTGTATACTCTGTCCCCCAACCTCTTTGATTCTAGAATGGATTGGACATGGACCTCTACTCCTTTTGTGTCACGTATTGTAGTGTATGCTAGTTTGTCTTTTAGCCCCTTTATTTATTGTGCAATGACAAAACATATGCTGCCATTTTATAAAGGAAGATAATAATAATAAAAATAGTGGATCTATGGAAGGCCTAAATGTATCATACAAACACATTTCGGATGCATCACAGTACATGTTATCATTAAAAAACTGTCTAGATGTGAATGTTTTCTACTGGCAAACAATCATTTTCACTGTAGAGTGATGTAACTCAAATGAGCAGCAACAGTTGCATCTTAAGGTAATTGCTGATGTCTTTGCTCTTTGGCATTGTGTCAGCATATGCTCGATGGTTCCTTAACAACATACTTTCCAAACTAGTGTTTTTATAGAAGAGGTCACACTTTGTTGATCGATTTATTTTGCTTGCCACTTACTTTCTTCTTTCCAGTGGAATTTCACAACCTGATTTCGACCTTATCTTTGCTTAATAATTAATGGCACAGTGTAATATGTCATTTGTTGCTTGTATTAATCTAATTTGTTGATAATTTTTAAAATGCCTGGATCTTAGAATTATGAAGGTTTTCTCTTTTTCCATGACTGCATCTAATGTTAAGTAAATGAATGTATAGGTTTTTATGTTGATGTTAGTTCTATATTTCAAGTATGAAGTATGATACTCATCAATTTATTTTTTTTAGTAAAATCCTAGTTTTTATCAGCACTTGTCTACTTGGCCAATGTTATTGTCATCACAGTCAGTCTTCCACCATTGTGTGCATGATGAACATTTTTTTTACAACAGAAGGATAATACCACTTGATATAAAATGTTATCACCCACCATAAGCACTGAAAGTAAACTGGCTATGTTGGAAGAAAGCTGCCATGCTAGTCTTTGCCTAGCAACTGATAGGTGACACGCAGCATCTCCCATTACCATCTACTCGTCTCCAGTGAGTTATTACCTGTAATAATACCATATGGTAAAATGTAAACAACATCTGCATATTCATGTAATAATTTCATCTGTTTAATTAGTTCCAGCAAGGCAGTTTACCCTCCAAGGCCCAGGCTGTCATCTCAGCGATCATACGTCTATGGCCTGCTGTCGAGGTTGACAGCATCCTATTGTTTGTGCGATGCTTCCACCTCAGCAGCTAATGCAACTGAATCCACCAAGAGGTGGAGAGATTGTCCCTATTGATCCAGACCGCTGACAAAAGAGAAAAAAAAATTCTGTCATCTTTACACAATAATACTAAAGACAAACCTGACAGGTCAGGTGATTTGTGTCTGTAAAGTGCTTGTCAAATGAAGAGACAATAATGTGTTCTGAATGAGAACAATTCTAATTCTCTAAATCTCAGCCATGTCTTGCCCATTTCCAAATTAAGACTAATAAGGAAGAATCCAGCTTCAGTTTTTGATTGACTTCTTATACACCTGTGTGCCACAAATAATGGCAGAGGTGTTGCAAGCAGAGAGTCCATGTAGACAGAGCAAACAGACTGATCTATTAAAGGTAACATGACTGAATGTTTCTGCAAGACCCCTCAAAAACATGAGATGACTGCAGATTGTTTTTAACCTTCCATAGCATGGCAGCACATATGGCTTTATTACAGCATATTTAGAAAGCTTAACCGTAAATTTATTGACCAAAGATAAGCGTCCAAATTAATTTTTTATTTCTTTCCAACGTCCAAATGTTTCATGATCACTGCAGTACAGGGTACAAAAATACAGTACAAAAATTTTGATAGTTTAAGCTATGTATGGTTCATGAGACACAAAACAAATGTCACTGAACACCCTCCTATCCAGTTCTGAAGTATCCCATAAAGGCACACATATTTTTTATGCATTGCTACGAACATGCTACCCAATGTCAGATCTGTCCATAGATAATTAGATAATATGATTTTTTTTGCACATCAATATAATGGCCTAGCAGCAAAGTTTCTTATGGCTTTGTGTGCCCACACAGCATGGGTTGTGAACGGGTGAGTAAAAGACTATAGGGGGCATTTATAGTTATGGATACCTTTAGAAAGGTATTATTTTCTATCAATGCAGAGTGAGGACATTATAGGTGTGACTAGTGTATTTTTGTTCCAGGGTCTGGAAAAATTCTGTGGCCACTGTGAAATTAGGCTTCACTAAGAATACTTTGTTAGGGGCTAACAACTAGAGATGGTCGAATATTTCGACTAGCTGACTTTGTGAGTTGATTGTTAAGCCTCTGAAAATGGTGGCATCACTAACATTTGGGCAGATGTAGAGAAGGGTTGTGGAAATATTTTTTTAAAAAAGTTTTGCTCCAGCTCATATAGTTTTTGCATAAATTAAATTCAAAAAGTTAAACTCGAAAATAGTATCTTTTTTGTAGTATACCCCTAACACTTCTCTACATCTTCAGCAGGTTTGGTGATGATACCATGCTCAGGGGCTTTGCAATAAATTTGAAATGGTCAGATTTTTTAAAAACAATTCGACCATCTCTACTTACAACTACTAAGGAACCTACAAAGGCAAACATTGGTTTCATTACACTCTTATTAGTAGATTTAGCACAATTCAGAGGATAGGTAAATGTGTCAGTTTGGTCTTCTCTATTGATAAAGAATAATGTTGCTGTGCAGGGCTGAGACCAAATCATCATTTCTATGACTGTGTATGAGGACTGCTTTTATTAATGATGGCTGGATAGGATTGGGAGTAAAAACTAAGATAGGGAGCAGAGATGGAATAGTATGCTCATATTACAATAGAATGATTGTGGATTTTATACCTTTGATGAATGAAAATTTAAAATAAACAAAAAAAAACATATATATTATTTTTTTTCCCGAAAATTCTCCCAGGAGAAAGCCGTTAAAAGTAGAATACATGGTGATTGATTATCCATTCCAAAAACATTTTACATAGTGTTGTATAGACCACTGAAGCATAGTTCCAACACGATTTGAGGATCCTGGCTTTATCAGAGGATGCTTGTGATCCGAACCCAGGGATGCCTCAGTGTCTGGCTGCAGCTCTGTATGCTGAGCCACCTGAATGTATGATTTAGAACTTTGTTGAATACCTTGCACAAAGACATCTTGCTACCCAGTTCACATTGAACCATGAACCCTTAACCCCTCCCATGTACTTCCAATAAAAGCCATTTCCTTGCTTTGCTTCATTGCCAGTTTATTTTTTTCCCTGCCAATATCTTGCTCCTTGCTGCTTCTTGTGTTATCAATATCATCATCATCATCTGTGTACCGGCCCTTGGCTTGTGTTATTAGACTAAGCTTGCTCCTGCTCCATTACTTACCTGACACCATTGGCTATTGACCTACACTTGTTCCTGACTATTCTTCTGCTTGCTACCTCTCAACTATGCCTGTTTGTGCATTGATCCTGCCTGCTTCTAAGTTGCTGTTTTAACTACTGGACTCCGATGCCTGACCCTAGATCTTGACAGCTTGAGTAAATATAATGAATAGAGGTAAAAGAAAGATTGCAAATAATGTAAATACAAATATCACCAGAGCCACTAATGGATGAAATGGATGCCATGATACCATTAATTTTCTTTGAAATCTACATAGTAAATATAGAGTTTTTGTTATTAATCGATGAAGGCATTTATTTTACATTGCTACATTGCATTGCACATTGTAGACTTTAAAAAAAAATAATAATTAAAAAATAATAATTTTGCGCTCTGCAGCCAGAAAATGTTCAATATAGAAAATCTTGCAAGGTTATATATGGAGATTTCCTTTCAATATAAATAATCTGAGTTTTTTTTACCAATAGTAAATTGTTGTTAATTACCATAGAAATCTCTACAGCCAAGCTAACCTAAATACACAGTAAAAGAAGTCTACCTAGGGTAGTATGACAGTTGACATCTGTACATGGTCCCCTTAACATATCGGGGTCAACCTTTATGGGGGTTATGATCTTACAATGGCTGTAATTGTACCAGTTGTTAAACATATTATAGTGTCACTTTAACTTTAAAATTTAACTGCATTTTGTGTTCAAAAGAGAAAGAACCAATTATACCTATAAAACAAAGCTGCATTATTGTTACTACAAATTATAAAATTCCTGTTACTGGATCTAATGGGCATTTTAGGGCAAGGAGTTAATGGGATTTTTTGTTATCAAAAATGCCTGGAGAAAGCAGTGTTACTTCATCTACATAACTTTACACATTAACGTCAAAAAGCAATTTCAGTTTCCCCAAATTTGCTGCTTGTCCAGAGATTATTAGGTTTTAGCTAAGAGAAAGCCTAATGGGCATGCTTTAATTTGAACAAAGTCTTGCAGGATCATATGCAGTCTTTTGCTTTTGATCCCAGTGACCTCGATCTTTTCTTAGAGTGAAATACAAACACACAAAAATTAGAAGGCACAAATTACCGAAGGGACTACAGTTAGGCTACATTGATCATGCCAGCATAGAAAAATAAATGGAGGGGATAGGTTTTCTCTGTTAAATCAGACTGAAGAAAATAAATGCCAGCTCTTTAACCCATTAACAATAAAGATAATGATACAATACACATTTGAATTTATTGTATAGCAGTACATCTGAGTGCTTAAGCCAATATATTGCATCCTTGGCACCTGGTAATTTTCCATTTATTTTAAAATCATTTTTGTGTCCAAATTTCCTAAACCTCAGCTGCACTGTTTTTTAAAATACATTTTCCATTTCCCCTCCTGCATGTAAAATGAAGATTTGCGAAAAGCTGATTTCAGCTATGCTATCTGCATCCTACCCTCATTTACTCACTTTGCCAGAGCCAAGGTTGTCAATGACACATACACGAGAGGTGTAGAGATGGTCTTGAGATTTTAACTAGTTGATTTATGTCTTAATTGCAAAACCCCTGAACATGGTATCAAAATTGTGGCCAAAAACTGCATGTGCTGCAACAATGCTTACAAAAGGTTCCCACAACCCTTCTCTACATCTCTATTATAGTGAAATGAAATTTGAGATGCTTTGCAACAAAGTGAGCTATTCAAAAAAAGAGGTGTGTCCCCCACAGAACTATGACCATTGCCAATGCAATAATAAAAAATGTAGTAAGGGGTCCAGTTTGGGATGTTGAGGTATGATTATGGGGTTGGATATGGAGTCTGGATTTGAATAATCATTTAATTGGCAACATGAAGAGACTTATGGAGCCATGGGAGGATACCTGAGAAAACACACTTGTAACCTGCACCATTTCTATGAAGCTACATTTCCCAAGATCCCGGCATCGCGTTTTAACCTCCTACTAGTACTTTAGTATTGTAGTGACTCTGTATTTGTACCAGTCTTGTCAGGAAAAAGAGATAAATCCAAAATATTTTTTTAGGAATATGGAGGAAATTTACATTTGGAACAAATGTTTTTATTTTACAGTGGTCTAAAATTGGGATTTGCCTGTGATTGGAAATGTATCATATTTTCCTATTACTTTTAGCTTGCTTTAGAAAACACATAATAGCTAACTTATCTCATTTTAATATGATATCTATTTATTGTACAGGACCAACAAGATGGGTCAAGAAAGGCCATAGACCTCTATGTAAATGGAGGGACTCACCTCTTTTCAGCATAACTCTGTCGGCTCCAGTGACGCCCGAGTTATGCACAGGACCTCTGGCCGGGCAGGAAATCACGGCGGAGCAAGTTGTGCTCCGCGATGATTGCCCGTGCCGCGGCTATAAAAAAACCACGCCACCTGCGGAAGGTTAAGCTGAAGATCGGCACAAGATTTTTTGGTCGACCGATTGGCGAGATTGCGCACAGCGATCTGCTGGCCATAAAATCTAAGTGTGTATGGGGTGCTTAACTCGTAACCATGTTTTTTTTTTTTTAACTGACACGTTTACTTAAAGTGTTTATTAGTGAACAATGATTTACCCAATTCTCATGTCAGTCGACTCAGAAAGAGTCCGAATTATCAGTTTGAGATCCTGTTAGATTGTATTCTTTAGTTTACCATCAAGAGCCATTCAATTAACGTACCAATTCTTTGCTGATTTTTTTATTCACAAAAGTGACAAAAATATAAATAACTAGAAGACGGAAATCCTTTTAATTTCCTGTAAGAGTATTATAAACCTTTAAGGCTTACCCAGGGATAAGACACTAATAAATATCCCAGAGCAGATATTTCCTACCAGTGTCCCAGTAATAATCTTTTGTTGTTCTAGAAAGCTGGAAAGATCCTACTGGGAGTTCAAAATAGATTTCCTAGAGAATTATTACCCTGGACTTCTATGTGTAAAAGAACATGCGAGCATGTGTTATTATTAAGAAAATTCTTTCAGTAACCTAAGGTGAGTGGATAACAGGTGGGTCATTTGATACAAAGGTGTAAAGTTAAAACACAGTCCCTATGTACCACCTGAAAATACTCAGCAACACATACTTATTAAAGGACAGTTTCATTCCAACTGGAGGAGCTGATGGAGCATAGACGGGTGGTGAAGTCAGTGAAGTGAGTTGGAAATCACTACTTCCTTTATATCATTTATATATACATGGGAAAACAGCTTTTGAAGTGATCACACAAACATGATAAAGCCTATGTGTTAGTTTGGGGATTTGGTTAGGGTCTGCTGTAATGTGAAGCTGGACTTTGCCAATGTAAAGGCATTTCCTTAGAAGAAAAGTGACAAGGGAATAATGCATTTCTACAAAAAGTATTTTTTAATTGTCTGAGTGGTGAGTGGAGATGAGTGGTATCTGTATTTTAGAATAAAATGGACCATAGAGCTCAGTTCAGCATTCAGCAACAACACTTATACTTGCAGGCTTACAAGCTATCCATCATGAAGGTTTGGTAAACATGCAAAGGCTGCCAAGTAGCCTTAACTTTGGCAGCATCTAGGCTGGGGATTCTGGGTCTGTGTGAGTGTGATAACTGCTGTGGTCATTTAAAATACGGCTGGAATCAAATTGCTTAGCCTCTGATTCTTAGAGAACTTCACATTCAGACAAGCTTTAATACAGGTTAAACATCTTTTTGGCATTCGTTTGCTTTTTACATTTCATTTTCCTCTCAACCATCTCTATCTCAGACTGCCATTGGATTTTAATGTTTTGACCTTCACCATGTCTCCTAAAAAAAAAAACACAATTTCTGGAACTGCACACTGGAATGTAGACTGTACCTGACCGAAATGACCTGTAACTGGCATTCACCATATTTTCATTTAAACCTTCACAAATGATTGACTTGGCATAAGTTTTGTACTGGAATACGACTTCCACAATGTTTGTACAGAGAAAGTATAAGCAACATCTGCTTTTGTTTGTTTGTTTTCAGTTTTGAATAGAATATGAAATTGTTGAAATTGTTAAGATTTTATTTCTATGTCCCCACTGGGACTGAGAGTGAGGAAAATTTAAAATTTCAAGTTGTCTCTAGAAAAAGAATAGAAGGAATCTTGCAATGTAGACATTTGTTTCTATAACAACTGTATACAAAGGGATTTTCATCACAATTGAAAAATATCTTCTTCCCTCCTATTTAGTATAAAGCACAAGACTTTGGAACTGCCTGATAAAGGATACAAGACCATAGGGAACTATATTGAGTATGGTAGCACCCGATGCATCAAAAGAAGAAAGAATTACGAAAACAAATCTATACTAAAAAGTTCCCTTTGAAACTGTTACAAAAACAAGAAAAGGAGAAAAAGGGGGAAAAAAGTTGACAAGAGACAGAGGGTGATCAAGAGTATAAAAGTTTATATTAACCCCCACAATAAGCTTCCAGTCCATTAATAGAATAGGTGTAAGGTGTTTGCCCCATGGATTGCGGTCATTCACATGGCCAAAGCCTCTCTCCCTGCTCTGGCGGAGATATTCATTTTGGACAAATGACATGCCTCCTTGCTCCATTGGAGGAATCTGTTAGAGCCAACCACTGTGGATGTGCTATACACAATATAGTCCATGCCTGATCTCTGATATTGCTCGAACTCTCCTTGCTCTGACTTTGGATTGCCCTTGACCACACCTCCTGCCTTATGAATCTGTACTTTCTTGGAATAATTTTTTTGTGTATGACAGTTGACTGTAGCTGAGGTGTAATCTTGTATCTGCAAATAATTCAAATATTCAGAGAAAGAAAATTCATATTTCTCTCAGTAATACTTTAATTATGGCATGTAAGATGATAAGAATGTTATAAAAGAGTAGTTTTAAAATGTGTCCAAGTCACTCAATACACAAAAATCTAAAATCTGAAAGAATCCTACAGAGGAACCTACAGAGTTCCTACAGAGTCTATAGTTGGTGAAGCAAGTCAAATAAAATTGTCTATCCTACAGGGTCAACATCCAAAGTCTAGTAACCTTGCCATATATTAATTTCATATCAAATGTGATATTTAGCCAGTTTTTTGCAGCAAGGAAAAGTTTTGGAAATGTCAGGGACTTCCAAACTACATTTGAGAAGAGGTTCTTGGTTGCTAATGATTTCAAATGAAGTAGTGGACCTGGATCTGTAGCATTGTAAGAATGTAAGTGGGAACATGAATGGGTGTAAGTTACATTTCTTTGCAGTTTGCCTCTGGAAGCATTGAAGTGTTGAAGTTAAGAATTCTCTAATAACTTACCTGAAGCCGAGCAGAGCTGTTAAATCAAGTATCGCCAAATAATAAATATGTCAATAAAAATATGAACTGTATACGTTACTAATATAATTTTACAACACTAATGTAAACTAATTGGTCTAAACAGCATTATGAAAAGTGCAGGGGACCAGTTATTATTCTTTATTGTCGGGTTTGAAAGCATAATATACAAATGAAGAGTTAAAATCTAAAGGAGCAGGGACAATCGGAGCATCTGTACAATGCCTCCTTGCTGCTATAATGATATCAGTTGCAGCAAGTCCAATAGGTGACCTCATTATAAGGGTTTAATTGCATTGTTACAAAGTTTCACTTCTTCTCTCTGGCCTCTTTCTCTTTATGACAGGTTCAGAAAGGAATTTCAGCTTGAGGTCAAAGGAAATTAATTACTGCTTCCTTAGTCCGTGCTCATCTACATTTTGAAAACTTTAGGCTTTCAGCTTAGAAAAAAAAAACCTTCTGTTTTTACGTAGGGCCAGAGTTACTGCTGCATCAATGTACTTGAGTCATTTCTAGACAAGAGCTGTTATGGAATCTTTGACATCGAGCACTTTGTGAGAGGCAGCTGATTACACAAGGGTGTAGAGATTATAATCTAAATATGATTTCAGGAGTATTAGCACAAGCTGCCTTAAAAGAGAGGTGACACAGCGTTGCCTCTTAAATATGCTTGTTGTAAAGAAATGCTAAACAGCAAATTTGAAAAAGTCAGAGTTAATAAGACGGGATCTTGTAGAATCAACAAGTGGAATCAGAAAGGGTTCTGTGGTAAATGTGTGACTTTTATTCCCTTTAATTAACTCTGTAGCAAATAACTGTTTTATGACAGAAGGAATAACGGTCAGGCATAAAAAAGAACAAATATGATAACACTAGAATTCTCTCTTTTTTTGTCTCTCATAGCTTTTATGATTAAGGAAACTTTTTTGGTGAGTCAAAATAATAATAACAATGATAGAAAAATACTCTAAAGGATGGAAGACACTTCATACTTACTTGCCCTGCTATGCATTTATGCATTTATAGAATCGTCACTCACATTCTCATACGTTAAGCACCCCATACACGTTTATATTGAGCCCCGTTTTTTTGGCCGATCGACCATGCATGATGACGCCGCAAAATCAAGTCAAAATTGGCTGGGCACCCTTTGTGTGCAGGCACTTAGGGCATCCCGGGGTCCTCCACAATATGTATATATATATATATATATATATATATATATAAATCTGCCATCCAGGACCCATCCCCGGGGTCCTCCACAATATATATATATATCTCTCTCCTCTCCATCTCCCGTGGCGCCCCTTTCCTTTGACCCTCGCACATGATTTGTGGGTAAGTTGTGTGCCAATGACAAAAAATGAAAGTCTCAGAACAGTATCATTTTCATGGTAGGTTTATTGTAGCAGTGGGCAGATAGGGCAGCAATCACAAGGAAATCGAAAAAATAACTTTAAATAAAGATAGCAACTGTATTTGGTCATTTCATTGAGGTGAATAAGTATTTTGAAGCTCAAACCCCTGACCAATCCATGTTAAGTATGTTTAGGCTCTCACCAGAGTGGAGTTTAGCACCCTTCACTCTACTCAATTAAGTCACCCTCTTGAGGACACCCCTGTCTTCAATCTAGGTCACCGTTTATCAAAGACACACATGTCCCAGCAGAATCAATCAATCAAGCATGCCTCCAAACTCTCCAAGCATGGGAAAGACGCAAAGAGGTGCTGTCCAGAGATTGTCAGAGTACAAAAGTTGTAGAACCTGCACAAGGTCGGTGGAATGGGGGCTACAAAACGCATTAGGCAAGTAAGGGCTGGGATGAGAAGGTGACAACTGGTTGGTGTCGATTTTGCGGGGGCTCATCATCAAATTAGCATTAGCAGGGGACGCACAGTCACCAAGGAAGAACCATTGGAACACCTTACAAAATTACAAACAAAACCGCAATGGATTAAAATCTGCAGGGCTCGCAGGTCCCCCTCTGCTCGGAAGGCACATGTGCAGGCCCGTCTGAAGTTTGCCCAATGAACACCTGAATGATTCGAGAGTGTGGGAGACAGGTGCTGTGGTCTGATGAGAGCCACAATAGAGCTCTTTGGCATTAACCTCAACTGCGGCTGTGTTTGGAGTGAAGAAAATGCTGCCTAGTATGTACCCCCCAAAACCCCGTCCGGCCACCCGTCAAGGCATGGGGGTGGAAACATTTGTGCTTGGAGGGTGTTTTTCTGGCTAAGGGGCAGCAGGACACTTAATGCAGAACATTCATGGAGGAATGGACGGAGGCCATGTATCGTGAAATCCTGAGTCGATGCAGAACCTCCTTCCCTCTGCCAGGAGGAAACTGAAAATGGGTGGTGTGATGGGTTGTTCGCAGTGCAGCGATCATGACCCAAACTGACAGCAAAGGCAACCAGCGAGTTGGCTCAAGAATGAAGCAGGATTAAGGGTCATGGTTGCGTGTGCCTAGTCAGTCTCCGGGTCTTCTCCCTACCTTAATCCAATAGAAACGCTATGGAGGGGAGCTCAAGCTCAGAGTTGGCCAGTAGACAGTCTTGAAACCGTTCGGGATTTTGAGAGATGATCTGCAAAGAGGAGTGGACCAACCTTCTCGCTCTAAATGGTGCGAAAACTTGTGTCATGCAATTAGCAAGAAACGTTTGACCTCTGTGGCTTGGGCAAACAAGGGTTTTTCCGCGCAAGTTATTAAGTCTGTTTTTGTTTAGAGAGGGTTCCACAAACTTATTTCACTCAATGAAATGCAAATCAGTCTATCTTTTATTTAAAGTTATTTTTTCGCATTTTCATTTCTTTGGTCATTGGACAACTTACAAAATCAGTGAGTGGGTCAATAATTATTTCCTCCCTGGTATAATATCATATACATCTTGGGAGGACTCGTCCGGGGAGTTGGTCCTGGATGGGCAGATGCTTGTCTCCGCGAAAAGGCGCGCATATTATGGACATGTTTGGTCGCTCAGTGTATTCTGGGTAGAGGAGTCGGCGGGATAGCGCGGGGTAACTGGGGTGTTGCGCACTTGTTAGATTGTTTTAGGGTTCCTGAGAGGCGTACTTTGGCCGCTGGGGAGGGAAGGAATCTAGGGGTGGGGTGCCTTTCATCACTCCACATCCGTAGGGGCGGCAGTACACTCGGGATTTTGCTGCTTACTTTCAGGTAGGCAGGGACTTTATCTGGAAAAGGCTCAGGTTCCTCAGAGAGGGTTTTGTGTGAACGTGTGGAAGTAGTGGCAAGGTCCAACTCTCTCTAGAGACGAGTCCAACTACTCCTGTGTGGAAAGTCCAAGACAGGGCTAGCGGGGTCCTTGGAAAATAGGCAAGGGTAAGTCAATCGGGACTGACATACAGCGGTTGAGGCTGCAAAAGTCATTGTTAATGTTTATGTTTTCCTTATGTGTGAAAATAAACCTACATTTGTTGTTTATTATCGGGCCTCCGGCTTGGGCTGGGTGATCCTTTCCCTGCCCCTAACTTTACAATATATACAGGGAGTGGGCAGAATTATGTAGGCAAAGAGTAGTTTGACGCAATTTCATCGGCTCTTGTATGCATTGTTGTCTTACTCCAAGGCTTTATAGGCTCGAAGAGCTTCTACTAGCATTAAGGATTATTTGGTATGTGCATCTCTGTAATGAGTAAGGGGGTGTGGTTCTATGACATCAACACACCTATATTAGGTGTGGTCATAATTATATCAGGCAACTTCCTTTCTCTGTTGGCAAATGGGTCAAAGAAGGACTTGACAGGCTTAGAAAGTGTCACATAGTTGAGATTATCTCTTGCAGAGGGATGCAGGCACTCTTAAACCTTGCAAAGCTGTCTGAAGCGTGATCATCGAACAATCGAAGCGTTTCATTGCAAATATAGTTCAACAGGGTCGCACGAAGGCTTGTGGAACAACAAAGGTGGCAAAATAACTGGCCCATGAACTGAGAAAAGAAGTCAAGCGTGGTTGCAGCTTGGTTCCAAGATGCCACTTTGCCACCAGTTTTGGCCATATTTCAGAGTGCTGCAAGCATCACATGGGGATTGTCCCAAAAGGCAACAAGGTGTTGGCAATACTCAGGATATCATGGCCACGGTTCAGAAAGGCTGAAATACGACCACCATCTGAACAAGACACAAAGCTGAAAACGTCAAGACTTGGGTCCAATAAATATCTCAAGACCTGCATTTTTCTAAGGTTTTTATGGACTGATGAAATGAGAGTGAGTTCTTGATGGGGGCTCAGATTGATGGGCACGTGGCTGGATTGCTAAAGGGCAGAGAGCTCCATTCGGGCGCTCAGACGGCCAGCAATGTGGAGGTGGAGTATCTGCTGGTTTGGGGCTGTTATCGTTAAGATGAGTCTTGTGGGGGGGGGCCTTTCGGGTTGAGAATGTCAGTCAGCTCCACTCCAGTCCTACTACTGGGGCCATTTTCTTGGAAGATCACCTTCTTCAAGCAGCTGGTACAGGAAGAAGTCTGGCATCCTTCAGGAGAAAACATGATTATTCATGGCAGGACAATCTCCATCACACGGCTTCCACAGTACTCTCTCTCCGGCAGTCGTGGCTGGCTTTGCAAGAAAGGTGTATAGAAGAGAAAAACTAATGGAC
The DNA here is from genome assembly GCA_036250615.1 of Ptychadena robeensis. Lineage (NCBI taxonomy): Eukaryota > Metazoa > Chordata > Amphibia > Anura > Ptychadenidae > Ptychadena > Ptychadena robeensis. The sequence continues at coordinate 130,045,402 of CM070034.1, read as the reverse complement.
ATGGCCTTCTATGTTCACCATGATCTGAAAACGTCCCATTGGAACCTGTGTGTCCATCATCACATGTGTGATGTTAGCAAGGAGGGGAAAACAGTACACGCCTCTCTGAACAGTGTCTGGGAGGCTGTGGTTGCTGCTGCAGCAGCAATGTTTTGATTGGTGAAATCAGAATTCAAAAACAGCTGACGAGCATTCCTGGATGGCCGGCTTTTGAGTGTCTTGCAAAGGGAAAGGTTGGCGTATAAATTGTGTCATCTGATTTTGGTTTTGTTGTTTGTTTTTGATAGTCAGATAATGTTATATTTTGGTGAATGTTGAGATGTTGTTATAATTGGTTTTGCGTCTGGTAAAAATCAAATCATTGACATGGGTATGAGAATTTGTTTTTTGTTAATTGCCTAATATTATGTCATCAGTAATGTCCCGTGCAGCACAAATAATCCCCTCTAAAATAGCTAAAACTAAAACAAACTAAAACCTACTTTTCCCAATATTCAGCTTTCATATTAATGAGTTTCTTGGAATTCATTGAGAACATGGTTGTTGTTCATAATAAAATTATTCCTCAAAAATACCACTTGCCTAATAATTCTGCACTCCTGTGTGTGTGTATGTATATATATATTTATGTATTCTCAGAAAGAAGGGAGTGTTGTCAACTATTTTAGATATACACATTTAATGATTCAACTTCTTGACGCCTATTTAATGTTTATTTTTCCAATTATGAGCACAAGACCTTCATCAAATTCATATTTTTTGCGCTACTGAAAATATGCACAAGGACTAGCAATTCCTTATTACACTTAGTAGTCACCTCAATTAATAATGACAATGAGTTTTTGACAGACTCCATAAAATATATGGTTTACAGATGTCTAAGAACATAAGAACGTTCTATCATATCAGTGGACAGAACATCCCATATGTATGGCCCATGATGTAATATTTAAAAAAGAAGACAAATGAGTTATAGCTCTCAATTATGGTCCACACATGTAGTTAATTATGCTTCCATGAGCCCGACTTCTGCACAAATGATATTTAAAGCTGTCTCTTTATGATGAAGAATAGAGTGTTTGAATCAGAGCTCCAGGTGACAGGAAAGTCACCTCCATGTAATTCATCATTTTTAGCCATGCGCAGCACACCTTCATTTTTATCATAAAAGTCAAACACAGCAGAGGGTCTAAAATCACAAATGACCAATGTCTCGTGAACTTTCTGAACAAGGTTGTATCTGAGAATCCCCACCACCACTCTCTATCAGTTTTCCATTGATAACCTTCCCACCTCATCATCCCAAGAAATACATCTGGAAATGATGGAGAGAAAAATAGGTTAGGAAAAGTTAATGCATATTAATTCCAAGCTCATCTTCTCATTTTCAGTATATCAAAGGTAATAAAGGATTTATTGGTAGTTAAATGAGACCCATTTGCTGAGTGTTATTGCCTCTTTAGGTTTTTGAGGTAAATCTTCAAATATTATGCTGGTATAACATAACACAAGAGCAAGAGTATTATCTCAATTCCTTTGGTCCTATAAGGAGAGCTATGGGTGATAAGGAGCTGGAATATTACAAGTAGACCACATTTGATGATTTTCTTGAATGGTAAAATGTAAATAAGCAATATTACCACCTATGTTCGGTGTTAATTAGTATGAAAATAAGCATTCCTCTTTGTTTACTTACATATATTTGTACATATATTTAAAGAAAATACAGAGATCAGAGAGCATAAGCATTGCAAAAGAGTAAAAGTAAAATGTGTTGCCAACACCTAGCGCTAGCTGACTAACCCTCACCCCTCTCCTTCTATAGGGAATTTAAACCCCTAAATGTATTCTTAACATTTACACCCCACAACCACTGTCAACACAAAAATGTAAAATATAGTCTAAGCATAAAATAGACCTAATGTTTGTCTACAAGGGACAATGGCACTGGTTCACTTATAATTGTGAGGGGGTCTCCCAGGTAGGTAGAGACCCAACTATAAGGGAGAGGCCCACTAGAGGGAGCTCTGGTCCGGAGGACATAAAATGGGAGGAACTCGTGGCTTGGGGCCTTTTGCCAGTGTAGCAGCACAGAGAGAAGCAGTCTCTGTGGAGGAAAGTGTGGTACCCCGGCCCTTGGATGAAAGTGCGCTGAGCGTGCAGGTGGCTCCTAGGCACAACAACCTTCCAGTAGTCGGAAAACCTTTACTCGAGACCCGATGTGTTCACTGAAACGCAGCTGATATAGCAGAGTGGACCGACCCCCCCGGGTTCCTGGTGACCGACGTGCATTTTTCTGCGTTCACCAGTATGGCCCTAGAGGGACAGGGAGGCCTCTGCAGGAAAGCAGTGATTGGGTTATATGGGAGAAGTTAAGTTTGGGCCATTTCTTACTAAAAAACTGTTTTCAGACTTCCAACAGTTATCTTGTTTCCTGTTCTTTGAACTGCAACCACAAGTAAAAGTTGAACTGTTAAATAGTTACCAGTGTGTGTGTCCTGTGTTCACTACCCGTGGTTTTCTTATACAATTACAACGAGGAACATTAACAATTGGCAACATTACTACTGGAGTATGTGAGTCACAAAATTGATTAAACCAATGATTGTGTTTTTCTTCCAGACAGAAAATGGCAATGATGGGCATCTGCTTATTTGCTCTTCAAGGTTAAATCACAGGTTCACTTCACCTAACTTTAACATGACCAAATTTTGTGACTTAACACTCAGTTTTAACACCTAACCCCCTAAATCTCAACCTTAAAATAAACTTTATTAGACCCAAAACCTAACACAATCCTATAGTGTGTGACTTTTGCAGGGAGCATGGGGGGGGGGGGGGGGGGGGGGGGGGGGGGGGTTGCACAACTCATCTGGAGTCCTCAATATGCCAAGATTAACCCTAACTCTTTCTTTTTCAGCATATTTGCATTCCAATTCTCAGCACTATTTTCCTGTTCTTCACAGCCCATTTTTCTAAAGTCTACCGTCATAAGAATTCAAGAAAAAATATCTATATTATAATTATACTGCAGAACATAACCTTTAAAACTTGTTGTTTGTTCATATTTTGAGTTCTATGATTGCCCCTGTGAAGACTTTGACACAGGTCTCTGTAATGTACAGCTACTCTTCTGGCAGTGATATGGAGCCTGTTGGCAAAAAAAAGAACTTGATGCTCTTTCTCCGTCACCCACGTCCTACCCTGTTCATGAGTCCTGACAGGCACTACTTCACACAGTGTGCAAATGACACTGTGTTTATCTGAATTTATTCAAATAAGACAGTCAACTGAAAATATATGCATGACCCCATGATAAATTCATATGCCAACATGACCGAACAAGGCATGTGCAGAGAACAAGTAGCATGCCCCTAATATTTGAACAGAACAAGCCATTAACTACACAGACTGACCTGCATACCCAGTTGTCAAATCTTACACAATAACAACAGAAATAAAGTTTATGTTCAGGCCAGGATTTCATTTCCCAGCAATACCTGCATACCTTATCTGCATTCTGCTTTTATTTCCCTATGCTATGTAAAGATAACAGGCTAACGCAAATCCGCCGAGTTATTTAAGGGTTACTGCAGCCACTGTATATAATTATTTGAAGGGAGACAGACAAGTGATGAAACCCAGTGGTATGCTTCATTTCAACTTCAAGCAGGTACATTTCAGCTCCATCACCAACATTGCCTGCAGTAACATCTGCCATCTTGTTCGTCTCCCATAAGCGCGACGGCTGCTGCAAGTCAGATGATTATGTGCGCAGGAGGTGTCTGACATGTTAATGAGGCATATTAAGGAGACATTTTAATGCATTACAAGGAGATCTTCATGTCAGCAACTACATTTCAATTCAATTTCAGCCTAAAGGAAGCAAATGTCAAATTGTCACTTTCAGGAAACGTCAAGGAAAGACACATGGATTTTGTGTTATCTTACCATTTACTTTAAAAATAATGATAATAATGATGAGGAAAACAAAGTTGTGGATTATTCAGAGATCAGAGAAGAATATGTGGCAAAAGCACAAATTTAGAACTTAAAGTTGCAGGAGTACTGCGAATCTAATGAAGCTCTATGGCTGTTCAAAGCAAACACTAAGCTTTATTGAACATTAAGAATTGATGGCTGAGGATCAGGTAACTGCAGCTACCTACTGATGGAGGGGGGGGGGGGGGGCTAACCTGCTAATTGTTCTATTGATGGGGTTGATGATCAGTAAAACCGGTGATAAGGCGGTAATGCACTCTTTTATGTCATCCTTGCCTTTGTTCTGTCTTAAGCTAGCCATACACGTGTCGGATTCCATGGCCGATTGATCACTGATCCGATCGATTCTGGCGAGAATCGGAGCTCCGATCACTTACTTCCGAAATGGCAACTCCCCCTGATGTGTGCAGAATAGGATCAGAAAGACCAACATGTTGGTTCTCTGTCGGATCCGATTCTGAGCCCCCGATCAATCGGACGCGAACGATCGGACAAGGTGGGCTGCACGCGATTCCGGCACGATCGTTTCGCGTGCACGCGCCCGGAATCGATCGTCCCGGAATCCGGTCGGAATCCGACCCGTGTATGGGGGCCTTAACCATCTTACCATTACTAGATGTCTTACCATCAAGTTTTTTTATGGATGGCAGTTTTAACAACCATTTATTACTATCTTGTATTTAGATAGCATTGACATATTACACAGCGTTTTACAGAGCATATATATATATATATACTCATATCACTAACTGTCTCTCAGAGGAGCTCACAATCTAATGTCCCTACCATAGTAATGTACAGGGAGTGCAGAATTATTAGGCAAGTGGTATTTTTGAGGAATAATTTT
>CM070034.1:130020669-130040453 GCA_036250615.1 Ptychadena robeensis | reverse complement strand
AGAGGATGATGTGGTCAAAATACTCATTTGCCTAATAATTCTGTACTCCCTGTATATGTAACTAACACAGTCATATGTCACATTTTAGGTCTTGTGCAACTAACATAGGAGAATGTTTTTTGGGGAAGCCAATTAACCTATCGATATGTCTTTGGAGTGTGGGAGGAAACCAGAGCCCCCAGAGGAACACAGGGAGAACATGCAAACTCCTTGCAGATTGTGTCCAAGCTGGAATTTAAAGACTGCTAACCACCTCAGCCACCGTGCTACCTACTAAGCTGCTAATCATCATGTAAACCATATTATCTTTTGAATCAAATGACCCTGTTAGCAAGCCCTAAAAAGAGTAGACCCATCCTGTTATACAAGTTAGTAAATAGTTATCTTTCAATTGATCTGAGACATTTCCTATCTCCAGCTGCTTTAGGTTTCCAACATCCCCAACGATGTGTGATAAACCTTTCCCATCTGCTCTACACTTTGGTTGCTTATACCTTCTTCAAAGTACTATGGTAAAAACTTGCTGGGGAACCACAATGTCCTTTATTCCTCAACTACAGTCTACTGCATAGTATTCCATTGTGGATAAGGAAATGGTTCACTGATGGAATGTCAAATGTATACCCACAAAAACAGAAAAAGTTGTTCTCTAAAATATTTATTTGCCCCCTATATATACACACATACAATTTGCTCTTTAGTGAAAACTGGAAAAATAGCCTAAATTTTTTTCTATCAAGAGCAAAGTCTCGCTTTCTGGGAGCCTGGGTTCGATACATACTGTTTTGTTTGAGATGGTATTCTTCATTCAATAATATTCTTGCAAGCCTTGATTTCAAATCTTACATTTGCCCACCATATGTTCTTTAGTAGAAATTGAATTTCTCGTTTATTTTTCCAATTTATGTTTACCCTCACCAAGTTTCTTCATTTCGTTTACATTTTTATTTCCAAACAATACAAACAATTTCCTAGTTTTAATAGTAAAATCAGGAATGTTTCCATTTTAAAGAACAATGCATTTGGATTTTTAAACCAGGTTCCGCATTTCCAAATTACAAAACAAATTTGACTATACCTCTCCCTGTGCCTCCAAATTGAAGCATCATATAACTCTACCAAGAGGATTGTAAGTCTGCGTGCAAGTAAAAAAAAAAACACATTCCATTTATTAGCGGGTGATTCCCCACTAAAATCAGGGGGCCTTAGAAAACATCTACTGTTCAACCAAATGGCGCACCCAGAGGCCATGTTAGGGTGCTCAGCCAAGTACATCCAGGGGCCCTGGACATGTTCAGCTTGAATTTTTCCAATCTGATTCACCAGTCAAATAGTGCCAGGTGGCACAATGGGATTGGGCTATCTGTGCTTTAATGAGGCTCTGTCATGCACATCATTGCCCATTATAGCCTCTGTATAGCTGTGGGCTTGGGTGTGCTCCTGTATTTAAATCATCTGTCTTCTGCAGACAGCAGTCAGACAATTTCGTTTTTCTGATATTGCTTTATCTCTTGCTGCCCTGACTTTGGACCTGACCTGTCCTTACTAGTGATGAGCAGCATAGGCAATATTCCAATTTGCGACATTTCTCAAATTATTCTACAAATATTATATAAGTAAATTCGCAAATTGTAGATCTCCTGTCCATTATATCGGCATTTGTAATGTGATTAATTGCAAAAGCAATGTATGTTGTCATGGCGACATCTAGCAGCAGAATGTAAAATTGCAGCCACAGTGTTATCTTATGAAACAACACAGAAGTAATTATATGTGAAAATCTGCATTTGAACATGCTAATATTGCATTATGATTACAAGATATAGCACTATATTCGAGATCTTCACGAATTATCAAAGTGGCAATATCCGCAATAAATTTGTGATTAGTTAATTCCACGCTCAACAATAGTCCTTACCCACCCCTCCTGTTTTATCCATCTGTACCCCTACTTTTTTTAGACTGACCTTTGTGTATGACCCTTGGTATGTTTTCTGGATTACCCAATAAAGCCTATCAACTGGATATCAGTCATTGGTAGTGATTATGTGCCCAGATGAACTACATGTAATGTGTACCAGGCACTTCCAGTATTGTGGCAGCTACCTTAGCTTTGGGGATTCAATTGAGCTCTGTATATGTCTCCCATTTGGAGACACAGCAGTGCTAACTCGATCTGCATATATATTGTACCCAGTAACTGTTTCTATAAGTTACTATCCCTGAAGAAGCTCAAGGTGTCAAAACATGTTGGAAGATTAAGGCTGTATGAATACAACCCTGTGTATAACCTTTTAAGTCGATGGCCCATTGTAAAAAATTGTAACTAAAGACCTTTTTTCTTTATCTTATACTTTGTCTTGTTATATGAAGTGCCAACAAAAACCCTGGTAGGGCGGTTGTCAAAGGTTGTCCTTTGAACAATGTACTGTAAATAATTTGATTATGTAGGCCCCAGGTGCCCAACCTGCGGCTCGGGGCCGCATGCGGCCCTTTGGGTGTTCAATGGCAGCCCCCTCAGTCCTCCACTTTCGGCCCCACAAAACTGTTATTGCATAGGAACTCACCTGTCCTCCGCTCCCCCACTGACAGGTCCTCGACATGAATTTCTTAGAGTGGGAAGAGGAGGAGAGGCAATACACTTTCGTGATAGGTGTATGTACAAGCCAAACAGGGACCCAGATGGTGCCTGAGTAAGTCCCTCGCTTCTCCTCTTATCTAGTGTTGGCGGGGGATCAGCAGACTGGTGAGTGCCTATGCTCCTACTATTCCACCAATGAACAAGGGATAATTGTATAATATATATTGCGGCACATACCCTTTAAAGCAAGGGTTATGTGCCCCATAGATATCATCAGAGGCTTTGATGATATCTATGAAGCACATAACCTATGATGATATGGCAAAAATGTATGGTATATGGCACAGAATGCACATCACCATACTACAGTCTTCCCTAATGCTTGAAGTATAATTTAAAACAAGGTTTTTTTTATTTAAAAACATTGAAAATAATATCTTCTAGCTCTGCCTGCTGTACTTTTTCATTAAAAAAACGCTTCTACAAGTCAGTATAAGTTAAAAATGCTATGTGCGGCCCTTTAGTGATCCAGAGGGCCGCACTTGTGGCCCTCGTTATCAACTCAGTTGGCCACCACTGATGTAGGCTGTGGCACATTGAGCTAGTACTTACCGACACCCATAGTTGCTTTATATACAAGCTCTGGATATAGCCACCAGTGAATGATGAATGAATGTGCAGCAAGTAGTGTTGAGCTCTAATATTAGAATTTGGAATATATTCTGTGAATATTGGCTATTTCGAGAATTCGTAAATTTCGCGAATATGGAGACGGATTTTCGCAATTTCGAATATTCGCAATGGAGTGCTTATGGGTATGGATTGCGAATATATAGCACATGTGACCATTCATTTTAAAGGTAATTACGAGGCGATTATAGATTCGCATCCACACATGATTGCGAATATTCGCGAATAAAGAATCGAACACTAGTAGAATTATTTGCGAAAATCGCGAATTCGAATATTGCCTATGCCGCTCATCACGAGCAGCAAGTTCTGCTGACACAGGAAGAGTGTAGAATAAATGTAATAAAGGGGTTAAAATCTGTTTTGTGTAAAAAGAAATGCTCTAATTTAGTTATTGCTTATATGTTGAAAAAGTCATTTTTTTACATGAGGGTTTAATAAACCTTTAAATTCAAGAAAAAAATTATAAACAAGCAAAGGTACTTGTTAAACCCTTCCGCCCTGGGGGAACACACTCCACAGTTGAAAACTTTGTAAAGCGGTTTACATTGTATTCAATGTCCTTGTACTTTGTGTGCGATGACTTCACACATCAGCCTGCGTTGTGCACTGTTGCACATTTAAATATGCTTGCCAAATGACACACATGGGAAAAGGGCTTTACTACCAACACTTCACAGCGCACATATTACATATATATCTACCTGCCAGAATTCTGATTACATGCATTTTTTTCTTGCACAAATAAATATATAAATTGACAAACTTCACTGGACAGGACTGCGAATGTTCTCCCTGTTTCCGCTAACATGACACCATCATCTATCAACAAGTGGATAAGACAGCAGCAGCATCTTGGCAGGCAAAAGCAAAAATGAGAACATTGCTGTAAGACGGAGCAATTAGGCACAAAATTGCCTGATTACTAGGTACATGATTGCACTCTCCGAAACTTTGTATTCTGCTGGAAGATGAATGATCTCCCTCTAACCATGATATAGCATGCACATGATTAGACATACGTGCTGAATTAATGAAGATCAAAAACATGTGTTGGCTTGTAGTAATAAAGTATTAGGAAAGCACGCTATGATCAGTACTTGTAATCCTATATATTACTTGAGATGAGCACATGCACACAGGATTGTGATTGCTTTTGTGGTCAGTCACATTATTTCCAGCTGTTATGTAGACAATAACAACATGTGAAAAGATTTCGAAAAAAAGAAAGGCTTGGATCTTACGACTCTGGTTAGGTTTTTACTATTGGCACAATTTTCCTAATTTAAGGAAGCCTGTTAAGACATTTACATGGCCTACAACTGCTGCTTATTCTTTTGTGTCATCAGTAAAACAAGAAGCAGGGGTACCAATTTATGTAGCCTTTGATAAAGAAAAATCAATAAATGTTTTCCTCAAGGAAAAGCAACAGGTTTGCTTTAGAGATGGTCGAATTATTTTTAAAAAATTCAACCATTTCGATGATTTGGAGTCAATTGCAAAGCCCCTGAGCATGGTATCATCAAATAACTTGCTGGAGATGTAGAAAAGGGTTGGGGTATACTACAAAAAAGTTTTGTTCTAACACAAATAGTTTTTGCACAAATTAAGTTCAAAGTCAAGTAAAAATTTTGACTTTGATTTAAACTTAATTCATGCAAAAACTACATGTGATGATGTGTAAGCAGGAAGTGATCTTATCCCTAACCAGGAAGTGAGGTCTTCCTGGAAAGCACATGGCCCTGAGAGATCAATCCAATTAATGTGAGTATTTTGTCTTTTGTTTTATTTTATTTTATTCCATATTATTTAACCATTTACAATACCCTACTTTGTTGTACTAGGTTGTGCTCCTGGTGCCCTTGTTCCTATTTGTCTGTTACAGGGGGCCACACTCTTTCATTTTGAGAGCTGCACACCTACACGCATGCCCCATACTGACCCTATTTTACTTTGTGATCTTTGCTCAGGCCCTATACACCCACTGAGGGCCCTTCTGGCCACTGACATCACTGTAACTGTGTAATCACTGCTGACGGTTGTGCGCAACTATTTATTATCTTTCTTAACCTCACTACAAAGCCTCAGCTTGGCTGATGGTCTCCTATAGGATCTCCTCCCACACCTGGACTAAAGCAAAGAAGGTTTGCTGTGTCTGTCAGTGAAGTGTCTAGAGCATGGTAGGCCTCCTGGTAGCACCTCCATGCCTCTTAAGGCCTCTTTAGATGTATGTTTGAAAGACAATTGCATTGTTCCAAAGTTGGATGAGTAAAGCTGGGCATAGACATCCAATTTCTGCACGATCCGATCCCCGATCCGATGTCGCGCGTGCTACCGCATCCCTTAAGGATCCCTTAACCTCCTGGGCACTATCGCTGATCAAACTGCGCCCGTGCCGGGTTTCGGCACAAAAAATAAAAAATGGTGCGAAAAGCCTGTAACGCCCAGAGGGTTAAGGATCCCAGCCGAAGTAATCAGCTGTCCGATTCTCGGCACTAGCGGGCAGGCGTGATGACGTCATTCCCAGCTTTACGCTGATGAAAGGAGTAAGACGGCTCAAGACACAGAGAAAACTGCAATCACTTACTATGCAATCACGTACTAGGCTATCACATCTCCTCTTTAATTAACAGAACACCAAGCATTGTATAAGTAAGGTCTGTGGTTTTAGAGCAGCTTGGAGAAAGTCATATATATTGATTGGTGGGGCAATATGGTTTTAATCAGCTGTCTAATTCCATCGCCATGAGGTCAGCCTGCAAATCAGACAATTTGCAATTGAGGTTGAAGTTGTTTTACCTCATTCTGCAGCATCCAAAGCACAGCAAGAGCAACAGTTTCAAAGGCTTTTTAATTGTCAATAAATGAATATTTTTAATGTGAAGGAAGTGAAAATATTCAGCTAAATGACCATTCAACTCAACTTTTTCTTTCATATCACTTTAAACTAGGACAGCAATTATATAGAAAAGGAACCGCTTAATGAAGTGCTGACTGCATGTTACCATATGTCTGAAAATCACACGTCTGCTGCTAAGGCACAATTACCTAATGACATTGGAGCAGCACAAGGATGATATTGACTTGGAGGTGATTGTCATTTTATAGGTAAAAAGGGAAATCTGCACACCATTCACATGTATATGTAAGCCTCCTAATGAGAGTCAATGTTATCCTCTAAAAGTACAGGTATCAGGGGTACTAACTGGTTTCTGCATTTTCACATCTACACTTGTATTGACTTTCATGATATAACTTTATTTTCTAATCCAAATCTATATTTTAAGGTAGCCATACACTGGCAAATTCCTTCCAGATTTTTTGGCTTATTGACTGCCGTGCGCATAAAGGCCCGGCAGTCGCTCGGCCGCAAATCGGGTGGGCCCACCTGGACAAATCAACCTTATCAGTCATCTAGTGGGAGTGCACCAGTTTACAGCGCTGGAGGATTTAAGTGTTCTGGTAAAGCTGTCTTTAAAGGTAAATGCAAAGGGCAGATATGCTGAGAGGGTAGTAGGCCATATTTAGAGTGTAGAAGGGGCCAGGGGTGTATTTTTCACATCCTAGAGTCATAAAGGTCTTTAACTAGGCTAATCCCATGGCCTGCCCATGAGACATACACTGCCTGGGTAGTGCCTGGTGGGAACAATGGGTTACCTATTAAGCTGGGAATCCCGACTCCCGATCTGATTTCGGCACTAGGGACGAGCGTGATGACGTCATCACGCCCGCCCGCTAGTGCCGAGAATCGGCCAGCCGAACTAATGGGATCGGATTAAAATTAACCAGATTTTATCACAATCCTGCTAGTTGCAGCACCCGATTTCTGCACGACCCGATCCCTAACGGATGCAGGAGCGAGCACGGCATTCGATTGGCGGTCGGGTCGTGCAGGAATCGGAATGTCTATGCCCAGCTTTAGGGATGAATGTTTTGAAATCCAGGTAGGTAGGTGTAACTGCATATTTCCCTTAAGGCAATCACCATGTCCCTGACCAGCATGTTGCTTTTTATTGAGTTTGTTCAGGGGACAGTGAAGAATATTACCCAGTTACCTTTGTTTAAGCTAGTCTATGGCATGGTGGAATAAACTGGCAAGATTCCAGAGCCTAAGGTCTGCATGCCTTTTGATTTTGAGAGGTGCAATGTTTTAAAGAAATGCATGGAGGCTTGTTCTGCCACAGAAAGGTGGCGAGGCTTGCAATAGATGTTTGGCATCTTTATGTTTTAAAATGAGGGGGACAGTCTGTAGCGGATATAACAATTGTGCAAAGGGTAAAATATCTGTTGTTACCACAACACAACGGAAAATTTTTCAATTATATGTTTTCTATTGGATCTTTGTAGAATGCTGTAGGTTTAAAGTAGTGTGAGGTGTGTTTTTTATTGGTACAGTACAGGTCTGGAAAAGATCATGACATTTCACAACATTTTGCAAAGCCCCTGAACATAATTTTAGCACCAGAATTTTTACTTGATTTTGAACTTTTTTTATGCTAAAGCCATACTTTTGTTTGTTAAATGTTTCCTCGACAATTTTCAAACTATTTTTAGCTATTTTAGGGAAATCGATAGGCACTACCCAAGTTAGAAGTAAAATCGGTAGGGTATTTGGACTGTTACCTAACCCTCCTTTTAAGGTAGACAAAATAAAATAGCAAACGTAACCTGTTTGCCACCACTGGGGAGATTCACCCTACTGTTTGTTGTGGTGATGATTATTGTCACTGAGACATAGTGAAGGTAATCCAAAACAATTTAGATTTGATCAAGTAGTAAGGGTAAAACATACAAATGGAACAAATGTTCTGTTTGCAGGACTGGAGGAGGCCAGTGTTGAATACAATGTATGTACAGAAGTAGCATCAGCAACGCTTTCACTCATGCCTAACAGAGACCCATAATGGAGTCTCTATATAACCATTTCTCAACCCCTCTCGGGTCCTGCAACATACATTTAACACTATTCCATATTGCTTTGAGCCAAATACAATGTTTTTAATGAGTAAATACAAATAAAGGAAAACCAATGTGTTTTGGGGGCTCACCAGTCTCCCTTCTTCAGGGCAGAAAAAGAACCTGATAAAACCCAATATGGCTGGTTAGTGGTGATACATGCATCTTAGATTTCCGATTCAGCTCTTATTTCAGGCATGTGTTACGAATAGAGATGGTCAAATATTTCGACTTGCTAACTTTGTGAGCTGATTGCAAAGCCTCTAAAAAAAAGTATAATCACCAAAATTGCTGGAGATATAGGGAAGGGTTGTGAAAACATTAGAAAAAAAAGGTTTGCTCCAGCACATGCAGTTTTTGCATAAATTAAGTTAAAAAAACAAAGTTGAAATTCAGATTTTCGAAATTTTTACGATTTTTTGAGTTTGAACTTAATTTGTGCAAAAAACGATTTGTGTTAGAGGCATTTTTTTTTCGTAGTATACCCCCCAAAATTCTCTTTATTTCCAGCAAGTTTGGTGATGATACTACGTTCAGGGACTTTGCAATTAACTCAAAATCTTCTAATCTCTTCTTCGTGAAATGGTTTTGTGAAAAAACTATTCGACCATCTCTAGTTACAAAAAAGGTACCAGATAGAGCAATTGTATATAACCTATATGTGACTGTAATAACATTTATTTGTTTATTTTTATATATCGTGAGGGTGGGAGGTGTACTAACTTTTAAACATGATTATTTATCTGGTGGGTTTAACTAATTCATTGATCAAAGCAAACCTTACTGTGAACAAGAAAGCTGGTTATACTTGGTGAGAGATGGGTTAAGCCTTGTGAACATTTAAGAATGTAATGGTCACTTTTTCCCCCTACTTCTTGCAGCCATTACGGTGATCAGCCAAGCTTCTACAAAGTAAATACTTCTGGAAAATAAGTGGAAATTTGCTGCAGATCAGTCCCTTTTGTGCATGGCCACAGAAGCATTCTGAAATGTTTGGACACTAATACCCGTTCATTTTCCTGGTTCTATAAATAAAAGCTGCCAGCTATGTGGCAGCCTTGAAAAGGTATTCTTCAGAGCCCAGCAGGAACCCTCATCCTTATTACCTCAGCAGGGGGCTGGACAGGCCCAAAACAGCAAGACAACTGAATCAAGACATTTTCAATGTCTAACAAATGACTATGGTTTAAAAGAAGTATAAGGTTGGGAGAAATTGGACTGCTTTAATGCTTAGCGTAATACCATTGTTAAAAGCTACCAAGTAATAAATAACAAAAGAAATAGTTTTTGCATTTAAAAAAAAGACTGGAATCTCTAAAATATTTCTGATTCCATTAATAAATTAAGAAATGTTTTCTAAATGTATATCCTGTGATGTGGGGGGAAAAAAATCAACAGATCCAATCACAATATTTTATATGGCGGGGGAGGGAACACGTGAAGATGGCTTCTAAAGTTGAGGGTAGATTTTTCAGCCTTCTTTCTATTATTTGAAATGTCTGACAAAACTAAACAGTCATTTTGACTCTCATTTGCAAGATTTGATAATGCCTTGTGCTTTGCCGCCATCAACGAAACCCCAGGCCTACCAAATCAAACATTCACAGAATGAATAAACAGTTGTCACCAACCACAGAAAGAAGGGAAACCATGAATAAGGTTTTTATTATTCACCAGCAATTCCCTTTGTGCAAACAGATGGGCTTATTATTTTTACACAAGCCATTAAATGATGCAAAAGCCAAAATATAGGCAATGAACATTTACAGTCAAATTGCTAGCAGCTGGATTGCATAGCCGGTGCTGGTTCCATCGTTTGTACCAAGATACCTCCCCCCATAAAGAAAGGAATTGTAAATAAAAGTTTTCATTCACTTGTTGCTGAGTTGGATGCCTCCTCCTCTTGAGTATCTATAAAACTCTATTTATAAGGTCTTAAGATATGATAAGATATATATATATATATATATATATATATATATATATATATATACCATATTTTTCTTCTTTATAGATGTTAAGATTTATACATAAAATGACAATCGGAATGTGCAGGAATACATCAGACAGACAGATCATATGTATGGTAAATGAAGCCTACAGCCTTCATACACAATCTCACACTTACAACATACAAAGCAGATAGCATCTTGGCAACATGCCACTGCACAATATTTGTTGACAATCCAATAATCCAATTCATGTCAGCCTATTATCGGTTTGTCAGGTTATTTGATATGCTCGCAGTTACTCAGCATTAGTATAATTATATCAGCACACACAATTCTTTATGATACAAAGAGACCTATTAAGAAAAGCTCCGTTTTACAATTTCCATGAAACAGTTTAATGCTATTCTAAATACCGGTATATTTTGTTGTTCTGCTTTGTGTTTAATTCTTGCTTCAAGCAAAGCATTTCTTTTTTTGAGCTATACAATGACACCATATATCTTACTTCTTTGTGTAAGGTGAATCATTTGTATTATGTGAATAGGTATAAAAGGTACAACCCTCGCTTGTATTGATATTTGTGCTTATTTGGTAGCCATTTTGTGATGAGTTAAATGTAAAAAAATCAAGATCAAAACATTCTGAGAATGATGTCATGTAGTTGATGTCTCACATTTTTTAACAAATTTGATATTGACGATCAAACGCACTCCTGATCAAAAGGTTCAGGCATCATTTCTAACTTCGTTTAAAAGGGTTCCTACATTTTAGAAGAGCAATTATTCTTAAGGTCCTTCATGTAAAATTAAAGATATTATTTTCACACACGAATACAAACTGAGAGATGTTGTTAAATAAAGGTGGTAGATTTGGAATGTTAATGATAGCAAGCAATAAATATCACCTTACCTAATAGCACAGCAGACACTCTGGACTGGCAGGTAGGAAATTAACTGCATCTGGTGTCAAGAGGAGCTAATTAACATTTTCTTAGATGTATCCTATCAAGTTTTGGATTAAAGAGAAGCCTTTCTGGTTCTTCTGTGCGAGCACAAAAGAATGACAAGGATGTAGTGTGTTTGCAAGTCTCGACTTACCACATGTAGACCATTTTTTTTTACACAATATTGTTGTTCATGCTAAATGTTTATGTGCTTCATGCAGAGAACCACTTTCCCCCATAGCTTTGACATCTCAGTTTTAAGCCCATTGGTTTCTTGCTGCTAGGTAGCATTACAGACAGATGGATCAACAGAATAGATAAACTGGCACATAACACAGATATGCACTCAGACAAAGCGGATGTTGACCTAGCCATACCAAGCAACCGCACTGAAGAGACCTCCGAAAAACTGTTCTCTATCAGGAGCTTGATTGTGGCACAGATAAAATTTATCTTACAGCACCGAGTCAGAATTTAAAAAAGGAAGATAAAATAGCACAAGAGGGGCTAATGTGTTTTTTCAAGCATACGAATCGGCCTAGTGCAATGTCAAAGCCTTGGGCTAAATTTGCAGGTGGTCGAGCATCTCCTTTTCAAAAGGTTAACCTACAAAGAGCACACAAGCTCTACTCCATGTGAATGCGAGAGCAGCACCCAGGGAGCCGGGCAACAATAAGAAAATAATGACATCAACCTGACCATGGTTAAGTACATAACACGCTGAAGGTTCACGGATGTGTGGCCCGGAACAATGAGTGGAGAGAAAAAGAAGGCTGGTTGGATGGAGCCCAGCATTTATTATCCATGCTGTGAGACCAAGGGAAGGTATGATACAGGCTGCCATTTCAATTGACTGCTGGTTAATCTCTCAATTTAGGGAAGAGAGAAAACAAAATAATGTATACAAAGTTCTGTAAGCGGCCCTCGATCCCTTCTTTAATGCTTTCATGTTTTTTTCTTAATTAGTACATTTTTCTGCTCCTGCTTTCTCTTGTGAGAAGCCACCCACCGATGATTGCCTACCGCCAACATGAAAGAGTCAGGGGTAACTCTTTACCCGCCATGGAGAGGCAGAGTACAACACATTGCAAGCTGCAGTAATCTGGACACCAATTGACTGTATAACACATTTTCATGCCATAGATTCTTCACTTCCTACTTGTGAAGACCTTTACATCTATCTATTTATGAAATGACGGATACATTTCCCAAGCTCCTCACTGTCTGCTTTAAGAATGCTTATTTTAGTAAGATGGACTATGAAGAATAATTCATTCTAATTATAATTAGTTGACATTCTCTGGCTGTGTAATTATTTTTTAATGGAACGTTGATACATAGCCAATACACTTTGCTATGCAATTTATTTAGGGATGTGATATTGTGTGACCTCAAAGAAAAGGTATATTTACCAACCCCTGAATGCCTCGACCGCTAGTAGGAGAGGTCCCACTAAAGCGGATATGTCTTTTATTTTATTAGATAATAATTAAATTAGAATGAGAAGGTATTTGTGGCATGCATTAAACGTGTTATTTAAGCCTTATTGATCAAAATATGCTTAATTTTCCCCAATATAGTGCAATTTTAATATTGAAAAGTAAAATCCAACTGGTTGCTGTTAGACATGCAGGTACTTTTTTTGTAAGATTATTGAAATTCTTTTACAGCAAAGTCAAAATAAATGTCAAAATACTCAATGGAAGATCTCAGTTTGTGATTTTTTTTTAGACCCATTATTTCATTCATGTTGAAGTATACATTGTATTGTCAGGTATTGTTTGTAAACAGGAATAAATTGCCATCAATGTCAGTCTGGAGAGTTGGGTGGAGCTTGTTGCATTTGATCTAGAGTTATCATGGCCTTTGTGGACTAATATTAACTAACTAGATTATAATATTGTTACTAAGAAGGTACTTTGGCCAAAATTGATGGCTGGACTGTCCGCAAGGCTGATAGTTCGGCCGAGAACTTGGATGTTCGCACTTCTTCTAGACGGCAAGGAGTACGGGTGTTCGACCCGCCCGTTCACCGGCGAGAAGGATCTTATTATTCTTCCACCAGCAGGATCAGGAGCATTAGATCCCGCCTAAGGAAGAATCTATGCACTGAAGACCGGGTAGAGAACCCGGTCTTCGAGTGAAAAACCGACTCGGAAAACTGGAAGTAACGTCAGTGACATCATATCTGGCAATTGTAACCAGGAACTATGCATTCCAGGTACCGGATGTGACGTCACTGACGTCACTTCTGGTTTTCCTGATTCAAATTCCCCGCCAGTAGTTGGGAAATTGCCCATGAACAGGCGGACATAAAACTATTTGTCTGTTCACAGATGGACATGGCCGAAGTTTGGCCATCACTATTGGCCAATAACCTCCCCTGCCTCTCCTGTTCCCTACTCCATCACCAACTAGCCAAATACTAAGCAGTAAAAAGAGCACCAATTAAATGGACATAGGAGAATAAACATGAGAATGAGCAAGTAATGGGTTGTGTTGGGTCTGTCACTGTGGGTCTTTGAGGTCTTTCACTTGTGTCTTTCACCAAGGAAGGACAGTGGGTGGAGGGTTTGTTAAATAGATCTTCCATTACGAGGTGAGGATTTGTCACTGAGGGGTCTATATCATTGGGTAAGAAAGAAAGGGGAGTCTGTCACTAAGGGGTTGTCACAGTGACCTTTTAGTATGTTCATAATTGTATCTTATGGGGGGAGGCCCCATAAATACTGTAGGCTAGATCCTGACTATTCTTAGGTAATCAACCAGAACTTGATTGTTTATTCAAACATAAGTGTCTCAGAATACATTTCCTTGCCCCATCCCTGCCCAGACTGGGGTAACACTCTTAAACAAACATAAGAGGCACACTAGACATTCTTCATAACCCATGTCTTCTGTGTAATGTAGGTGTAGAAGGCATTGATGCTTTGGGTGCTGCATTTCAAGAGATTTTTTTTCAGTTGGGTGTCATTGGCATTCACATTTACCACAGTCAACTGTTTTGTATTCATGTATATGGCCCAAGTTTATATGGCCCAAGTTGATTATGTTATTGTTACACTTACATGAAGAAACTATTGCAAATGGAATCCATTGCCTGAAACCCTATTATAATCTTGTATTTATATAACACTGACATATTACACAGCGCTTAACAGAGTATTTATAGTCATATCACTAAGGCTTAGTGTCCACTGCTTTGTTTAGAACCCAGAGTGGCGTGTCTTCATTGTGGTGCCACGTCTATTGAACCAGCATCTAGTGATGTTTTCTGCATCTTTTTTATGTTAATTAATAGGGCATACATGCCACTGATTTCATTTCTCAGGTTGCTGAACTATGCTGTACTGTACTTTCATACCACCATTAATAGGGTTAGGAGGAATTTCATGTTCATCAGTTAATGAAAAACTTTTGCTGTCAGGACATTTTAAATAAAACAAATCTGCTCTGTCCCAAGCAAGCAACTAGTCAAATTTTAATTTAATGTCTGACATCAACCATTGCAGGCTTTCATTAATTAGAAGCTTTCTGACAACGCAGACAGTGCTGATTTGAGAATGATTAATAAATAGAGATGGGATTCTTCTTGTCATTTTTTTTTTGCAGGAGATAGAGGAAATCTTAAAAAATCATAAAAAAATTAAGCAGTATTCCCACTGTGCTTACATGGTGCTTCCTATTTAATAAAATAATTAAAAAAAAAGACATGTCATTAAAGTTAACACTTCATTATCGAGAATGGCAAATGCATCCAATAAGAATATTATTCTGAATTAAATATGACAATCATTGCATGGTATAAGAGCAATTCTCCCTGTTGTGATCTAGAGCTGTCAGGAGCCTTGTGAGCATTTCACATCATCAGAGACTGCAGAGAGTCTATCTTTTTCAGACTGGTCCTCTCTGCAGACATGCAACAAAATAAGTGGATCATCAAAAGCACTATAGGCTCACTACACTGTGATGGATGACATTTTAACTTATGATAACATTCTCCTAAACATTTTAAGTTGATAAAAAAAATTTGAATGGCATGAAAGGAAAAAGAAATACCATTTTTTAACGAAGGAGGGATGATTTTGTTATCATCTCATTGACAGCTTCTCGTAATTTAAAATGCACCAATAAAGTATAAACCTGGAGTTACAATTTGTCCTATCTAATAATCCTTCTGTACAAGTTTAATAAAAGGAAAATGGCATATAAATGAATAAATAAAACCAGTTTACCCATGTTGTTGTTACTATGAGCCTCTATACAATATGCATATATAGTTTATATTGAGACTTGTTGGACTACAGAACATTCCGTTTTTGCATTGTGGTGCTATGAAAGGTAGGACAGGACTTGGTAAAGTTTTCAATGTCTTTTTTCAGGATCATAGTAATAGTAGTAAAGCTACGGCCCTGCAGCTCACATCATAGAGCACAGTAGTATTACAAACCTGAAGTGCATTGCAAGCAAATATTGTATGTTCTTATATATTCATATACAGTATACTCTTTGTTTTTAAACCAGTACAACATTTGAAGTTTCCTGTGAGAAAAACCAGCCGCTCGTGGTCTCCTTGTGATCGATTACTGGTCTTGTATACACCCCCTTCTCCAGTTTGCTGGGTGCTTCTAGTGGGTGGGAACACTGGGACCCTCCCAGTATAGTAAGGACCCTTTTAGACAAACTGTGTTTACATTGCAGTCCATAGGATATCTGTTGTACCTTTCACACTGGCCCCATGCTGGGTCTTGCTGCATTATTGTGCCGCAACCTTTGCCGTCTCCCACATGTTTGTGTGCATAGTTTCTTTACCAGTAACAGACATATTTGCATTACCACAGATGGTACGGTAAAAGTCATAGATGTAGCGTGTCTAGTGTGGAAGGGCCCTTAGCTGTGTTTACAATGGCATTTGAATTAATTTTTTTGTGCTCAATATTTAAAATTAATCACTGTGAAGATATGAAATGAAAACACTAAATGTAGCTTTTTGCATTCAATTGTATTAAGGTGTCGATAGGAATCAAGGCCCACCACTTTAGGTTCCTGATTCCCGGTCAATCCTTTGGATGGGGACCAAGGAATGCCTTTCGAGCAGGATTTATGGACATGTCCGTAACCTGCTTGACAGACCTGTCTTCGAGCAGTATTGGTTGATCCCGCTCGAAGACAGTCATCCACGGCTTGACTAAGCTCTAATCTATTAATAATCGAGCCGTGGATGGACACCTTTAAGCTGGGCACACATGGGTAGATTTGTAAATAGATATGAGTACAATCAAGTACTGTGCGCACTCACAGTGCTTGATTGTGCTCTAATCTATTTACAAATCTAAAGAAACGTGATTGAACAGGGTTCCAACATGTTGGAAAACCCCATTGAATCTCCATTACTTTGAATGGAGACGTGATTCTCCATTCAAAGTATTGGAGCTCTGATGTGCAGTGTGAAGGGGACGGGGCCAGCAAGTCTCTGTGTGAGGCTGGCTGCCTTTTCTCCGGCTTGCAGCGTTGTGCGAGCTGGGGAGAATGGGTCCCCATTGAATGGGAATCGATGTGCCCATGTGGTGCACATTGATTTCCATTCAATTGATCTGCTATCAATCACAGCATGGTGACATCACCGCGCTGTGATTGATTGCAGGTCGATTGCATGAGAATCTACCCGTGTATTCCAGCTTTAGAGTGTATTACTTTCAATCAGCAGTTCAACAATATGATCATTAAAGCAACACCTATGTAGACAATTGCAACAATCCATAAAAGCTAATTAAATAAAAGCTGTACTGAGTTTTTATTATAAAATCATCTAGTTTACATATTTATCTGAAAAGAATGAACAAACTGTTCCTTTAAGTATGACAGTGCGCACGGTGCGGAAAGCGGTATAACCGTATTATCAGACTGCAATTTTAGGATTAAACAGCTGCAAATGTATTTATGTTGTGAGCTACATGACAAGATGACATGGCAAACTTGATATTTAGAATGTTCCGGATGTAATCTTTCACAATGCGTATACCAACTTATTAAATACAAAGAAGAGAGACACCTGATAACAGTACCCGTTATATGAAGAGAATTGTTATCTTGTCTCTTATATAGATCTCAGCAGAGCAAACAGGTTGTTGTAGTGAGTACATTTCTAAATATCTCATCCAGTTTGACATTTCAGAACGGTGTTAATGCCATTCAATTCAATATGCTTTATGGATTACATTTTAAAAAGCTAGAAAACACATACAAGGAACTAATGGCAAACACACATACATTTTTTAATCATACCTCCTAAATTATACTATTATGATACTCTGACCAAAGAGAAGACTAAGGTTAAAGCCCAGCTTCACCTTTCTGTATATATATAAAACAGTGTGGCAAAGTATTCTTACAATGAAAATGAAACATCCTTGAAAAGTTCAGTAACTATTGACTTCAGTTTGGGTATAATGATGCCCAACATTAGAAATGATTGAGATGCCAAAATGTCATCACCTGAACATCTGTCATATATTCCCTATTCTGGTTATCAGCCAGTTGGCATAACATTGTGAGCCGCCAGTTGGCATCATGACAAGTGCTCAGCATATCCATGGAGTTAAAGGAAGGAGGAATTGGATTGGTTAATGCTGAGTAAAAATAGTCAATGAGATTGCGAAAATTCGATGTAAGTATGTAAATGCATGCAAACGGGTGCAATCTGAAACTGAGACGAACAAACCCAGCAGATGTTGTATGTGATTGGCTCAGTTTTAGTGTTCATGCAACTGGCATGCACTTGCATAACTATGTCGAACATTCAGCATCTCATTTTTACCCAGCATTATCCAATAAAATTCCTGTAAACCTGGACATGACAGCTGAGCCCATGTCATGATGCCAACTGGCGCACAATGAGTTGCTAACTGGCTGATAACCTGAGTAGGGAATATATGACAGATGTTCAAATGATGACATTTCGGCATCTCAATCACTTATAATGTTGGGCATCATTAAACCCAAACCAAGTGAGTAGAGCATATCGGAGTCATCTGAATATCTTCAGTCCTTCTGGTGTATCAGTCCTTAAACTGCTTTGAAAGAATACATAGTAGAATTATTTACTAACTCTTGGAGTTGTAAAAATGGATTCGATATATCATGAAATCTTGCTATTTTAATGACTTTATTTAGTCAATAAAGGGTGTCACTAAAATTCCAAACTTTCTGTACTCACTGATGACTGATGGTCCCCATACACCTTTAGATTTCTCTGTCAGATTTCCTTTAGATCTCCTTTTGTTTTACCAAAACCATATAATATGAAGGACTTTCTAAACCATCAAGTCTACCTGTGTTCAATCGCAGAGGACCCTATATTACATTGTTGTTGGTAGATCTAAAGGATATCTGACAGAGAGATCTAAAGGTGTATGGCCAGCTTAACACAGTACAACAATCTACTATAACTTTTGGATGAACTTAATTAGTAATAGTGTGGGACATCAGTCCTAAACTTCTGTCTTATTATCTGTCTAAGTATAAAATAAATGGTACGCAGGCCAAATTTGTCAAATGGAATTCCCATACAACAAAACAGTTAAATAAAAAAAAAATCCAGGTAATTTGTTAAAGAATGCACAAATCTGAGGTCTGCTGAAAAACAAATGGCGTTTAGTAAATCTTCTTATAGATCTGTATTGTGTTTAAATAACAGGTGGCTGTAATGCCATTAATTAGTTGACAGCCACAAGAATTTCTTTGTCAATCCCGCTATTCAGCATGAGCGTCACCCGTAAAGTAGAGAGACAAAAAGGCAAAATGGACAAAAAGATTGGTTGACCATTGCAATAATATTGCACTGACCACTTTAACTAGTAAGCTTTAGTGATGAGCGGCATAGGCAATATTCGAATTCGCTATATTTCAAGAATAATTCTACTAATATTTGATTCTATATTCGCAAATATTCGAAACTAGGACAGCAATTACCTTCAAAATGAATGGTCACATGTGCTATTTATTTTTGCATTGCAAATATATATTCGCAATCCATGCCTATAAGCATCCCAATGACGAATATCGCGAACATTTGAAATTGCAAATATCCGCCACCATATTCGCGAAATTTGTGAATTCTCGAATAGCCGATCTTAGCCGAATATATTCGCAATTCAAATATTCGTGCTCAACACTAGTAGGCACTACATAACAAAAAAAAGCATTCTTATAATACTTATGTTATTACAGAGCCTGTAGCCACAAGCAAATAGAATGATGATTGGTAATGTTGGTAAAACAACTTTTGAATAGTGGGATTTTCTGATAGAAATCTTTTACAATTCTGAACTAAACTTAATTTAAGAAAACAAATTTAAATAAAAAAGAGGGTTGGTGTTTGTATGTGCTAGAACAGGGGTACCTTACAGGTACATAGCGATCTGTTGGGAGATGGCAAAGAGTAATTAATGGAGCCTTGCTTGTATTTATGTGTTTGTTTACTATTTTTATTGTTGCTTGATGATTCGACTTTTAAAAGGTAATTTTAAAAGTAGCTCACAAGCCGATAAAGTCTGGGCACCTTTTGCTAGAATTTATTATGGCTTAAGTCAGTGGTTCCCAGGGGGGGACGCAGAGTTATGCCGGGGGGGGGCAGAGCTGAGGTAGCACATGGAGCCCTCTA
>CM070034.1:130005318-130016344 GCA_036250615.1 Ptychadena robeensis | reverse complement strand
GGAAGGTTAATGTGGTTCAGGATTGGTCAAATAAAATCTGATCCAAACACCTGGTTTTACTATGCCCATGTCAAAACCAAAGCCTGGCAGTGCCAACCATGTATTGTAAAAGAAAGCAATTGCAATCAATAGTCAAATGATTAAACCTGCAGACAATTGGGGGTTCTTTTCTCTTTATTCTGGAAGAGTATGAAAGGATATATTTTTCTCTAGCAAATCTGAAAAAACAAACTTAAAATAACAGTGTTTTGAACCAGAGATGATAACAGCTTCAGTCGGGAAAAGGCAAATTCAATAAATGACTTTAAAATGCCTGGAAACCAGTAGATTGTTTTACACAATTAATTCTCTACTGGAGAGTGTTCTGTCATTTTCTACATTAATTTCACCTTTACTCTGAAGGTTGTTTGCTGCATTTAATTGTAGTGAATGTTACACAATACAGTATTAAGATTCTGTAGAATGACAGAAGATTCTGAGAAAAACTTTCTGTAGACAGACCGTCTCATAATATTTCATGTCATGTCAAAAGTAATTGGCGCTAAAGCCAGTAAATACTGTACTTGCATTTTGAGATTAGGAAACCAGTCAGGCAAACGGATGATCATCTTTAAATGCTGCTGAAAGCAAGTAACATTTCATATAGTACCTGACCAGTACTACAGTGTTTATTTTCAAAATATATATAATAAAACCACTGATAAGGTTGAAAAAAAACTATATGAAAAGTCCTAAATCCATGCTGAAATGTATAGTCTACCATGTGTTGAGTCTTCCTTTTCCAGCCTGCACTGTAAGAAAGTCCTTTTCAGATTACCTTATTGCTAGCAAGTAATGTAGACTCTTTCTATTGACTATCATTTGGCCGGTCCAGTTGTGTGACAGTGTAATGAAATAGACTATTCCCACCAATAGCGTGAGTAGCCTTTAGAGGCACCATTTATAATGTCTTTTTAAAAAAATGTAGTGCAGGCAATAAAAGCAGAGTACTTTGATTTACTGCTCTCCTTCTGCCCCTCTTAGCATATTGGGCATCATTGATGATGCTGGGGATGTGAGGAGGAAAAGCGACATGTCATCATTGATGAGGCCGGACTGGCAGCGAGTTCACTGATGTTCAGAGTTGCCACAGGCTCACCACGGATAGGTAAGTAGTTTGTTTTGTAAAACATTCTTACCCCAAGCTACATGGGGCTGACCACTAGGGAGGTTAATGGGAAAAAAGTATCAGTGTAGTTATGTATGCACAGTGTAATTACCTTTTTTTCCAGCTTTTTGCTCTGCGAAATGTCAGGTTTCCTCTTTGCTACTGTGCTGCATCATCAGGGAAAAGAGAGGATGGGTGATGAGGCATATATATTTGGAATTTACTAATTCCAAGTAAGGTCTGTTTTCCAGGCCTTGTTGCCTGGCTGTGCTGGTCTGCTGCGAGGGGGGATCACATGTTCATTTCCCCCCTTACCAGGTTCTATGCACAAAGGGAGTCTGGTATGACCTGGAAGGGGGGGGGGGGCATAGTCATTTATCAGTCTCTCCTTATCAGGCCCTTAACCAAAAATAAGGGTTTGAATATCAAATAGGGGGGATTCCTAGTAATTTAATAGCGAAATAAACTACAATAAACAAACCAAACATTATACTTTTGCACCCCTTTTGCACAAATAACTTCATATGCATGTGCAAAGAGCTGCAGTTATTTTTATTTTTTGCAGAGGTGCTTTAACCTGCTGGGCGTTAGGTACAGGCCATTGCGTTGCAGCACAATAAATGCTGTCGTGATTTGCTGCCCAGTGACGCCGGAGGTGTGCTTGAAAAAAGTAATGCCCCTCCATTAGCATGGAGGTCAATGGCACTGCCCACCCCTCTGGTGTCATATCTGATGTCATCAGGGCAGGTATGGAAGCATGGGCGGAATGCTGATCGTAGAGGGAATTCGGCGGACAGGTGAGTTTTTTTTTTTTTAGTTAACTCTGGGTTAGTTTTATCAGCTGAGAAACTTTGTTAACTCGAGAAAAATGCCAATGAGGTTAAACGTCCGTATAGGCGTTTTCTCAGGATATTTAACAAATGTGCAACCATGAGAAAAACGCTGCAGTGTGTGCCCAGACATTGTTAAACATTGCTATGGGCAATCATCCATGGGAACATAGCCCATTTTCCCGCAATGACTGCAAACTAAACTAGCCATACATTGGTCAAGTTTTGCACAATTAATCTTAGGTTTGATCGTGTTGTGCAATTTTACAATCATGAGTGAGCCTAACATTGACCATACTAACACATGGTGTGTTTCAGTTAAACAAGATCGTACAAGTAATATAGAGCGCACCTTAAATACGACTGTAAATAAGATCGTATACAAAAATACCCCAAAAAATTTTGTACGATCAAGCAAACTTTAGATTAGAGTTTTTGGCCGATGACATCATCATGTGCGGTGAATCGGCCAAAAAGTCTGGTAAAAAACTGCCTTGCACCCTTTGTATGCCAGGACGAAGGGTATGTCTCTTCTGTGTTCTCCTCTTGGATCAGTGGATTGACAGAAAGAGAACAGCCACTGCTGCAGACAAGTAATGTGGATCGGCTGTCTTCTCTGAGTTCTCGGCCCCCTTGTGCTAAGCGCATTCCTTTGGCAGGGACGGAGCCGAGAATACAGAGGAGACATGACCATCCAAAGTAAATAAATTGATGTAAGAATTATGGACATGTCCATAATGGCGTAGATCGATTTAGCGACCAATTTACACTTTTCAGCTTTATATTTACGCCCAATTTCCACCCAAATTGAGCACGATCTGCTGAAAAATCAGGTGAAAATCTAAACATGTATGGGTAGTGTGCACAACATCAGATTCTTTAATTCCCTCCTTGTAACAGTACTTGTATAAAACATACCTGTCCACAGAACTAGCTACAATGCATGTCAGGGAGAAGGATGTAGAGCTACACAAGGCTGGACTAGACTACAAGACTATCATCAAACAGTTTGGTAAGAAGATGACAACAGTATGTGCAATAATTTCTAAATGGAAGAAACACAAAATAACTGTTCCTCAGTCTGGGGCTCTATGGAAGATCTCACATTGAGAAGTTGCAGTGAACATTAGAATGGTTACAAAGCAGCGCATAACTATACATGATGAACTTGCCAATAATCTAAGGCCTGCAGGGACCAAAGTCTGCCATAATCAAGACCTCAAGAACACGGTCCCTACCATCAAACATGGAGGTGGACACATTTTGCTTCAGGGTGTTTTTTATTGCTAAGGGCACAGGACACCTTCACCAAATAGAAGATAAGATGGACAGGACCATGTACTGTCAAGTCTTGGGTTAGCATCTTCCCTCACCCAGGATGTTGAAAATGGGTCATTGATGGATATTCTAGCATGACAAGGACACAATCAAGGCAACAAAAGAGTGGCTCAAGAAGAAGCACATGAAGGTTCTGGAGTGTATAGAATGTTTCTCAGCTCCAGACCTCATATTCCCCCTTATAAATGATAGGATACACTTTTTTTATAATAGAATATATTAGTTATATGTATAAATTCTCATTGTATACTATAGTTCACATGTTTACTATATGGCTGCCTTACTTCATTTGTAATTAAATATTTATTTTCAATTTACAAGGCAACATTTGAAGACAAAAATCATGACTTTACACTGATAATAGCTATTGTTGATCTCTTTTTATTCATTCTTGTCCTCACATTTGCTAATCCAACATCAATAACCTTGAACAGCACATGGTTAACTGTCATGACATTCCAGAAGCATCTGCTTGAAATTACTATAATTGTAAGCTTGGATTAATAAAAATAGGAACCAAATATCAGAATACCCCCCCCCCCCCCCCTAGCATGGCTATACTGCTCATTTAAGTATTTTATCCCAACATAATATATCATCTTTAATCACCATTCCATGTTCTGCTTGAACTGTGACCTGTGACATTCACCCAAATGAAGGTAGTGGCAGCCTGCACCCTGTCCAGATGCTCTGCGATACTTCTTCATTAGCAAGAACCGCTTCACCTTTAAGAAACCCTGCGCTTCCTGTTTGTAGCCAGTCAGATAGAGACGTCTTGGGTCATAATGACATTTTGGAGTAAGCCTTCAACTAAAAAGGAAGTCAATTACATCAGCAGTTCTTCTGCAAAGGAGATGTCACCCGACTCACCACAACCAGAAGGAGCAGATGAACTAGTGTCAACTTGTTAGGTCTGCAAAGGTAATTCAGCCATTGGATCTTGAGGCAAGTAGGATGAAGAATCCTATCATTACTGACACCAAAGAGCTTACCAGTGTCAAAGGTTCTCCTTGTCACAAAAGTTCAGGTGTTGCTAAATTCATTAGTGTGTCATTTTCAGGAGACATGATGTCATTTCTGTTGTCTGCAGGGATGGGAACCACAGTAGGCTCCTTGCTCCTGTCAACACCTTGTCAGTCTGATATCTTCCCTTGTATCTGTCTTTATTGGCATCTGCAAGGAGGAGAGGGACCGCAACAAATTAGTTGGGGGAAAAAAATGAAAGAAATGTTATCTCCGTGCTGATAAAAAAGCTGCTGCCTTATTCATATTTGTGAATAGACAAATGATGATTTGTAATGTTTGTCATGTAAATCATTAAGACAAAATTATGACCTTAAAATTATAGATGCTTAGATATGGATGATATGGAAATATAGAAATAAATATTAACAAGAAATACAATTGCCCAGATAATCATTGTGTATTAGAACAAAAATGTAATGTGCGACAGCTTCCAAGTCTTTATGCTGTTAGGGCATTTGTTTTATTTTTGCAGTCTTTTTCATATTGTTCATTTGAATAACCTAATGCTTGTGCCTGGAAGACAATGCTAAGGGGAAAGAATGATAGGACTGCAGAACAAGTGGTTTGTAGTTCACAGAGAGAACTATGAAAAATGTCTAATTGGCAAAGCCCAATCAATGTAAAGGCCCCCATACACGTCTAGATTTTTCGTTCAATTTGAAGATCTATGGCAGCTCACATAGTTAGATCGACCTCAAACTACCCTGTTTCCCCTATGATAAGCCATCCCCATCAAAGAGTTTTGCCCAAAACAGTAAAAAAAGCCCTACAAATAAGACACCCACCGTTACCTGCCCGAATCTCCCATTTGGGTGGTACAATGGGTAACTGTGTGCCTCTGTATGACTCCATCAGGGCTGGCTGCAGTGCAGGAAGGACAAGCAAGTTGCTGATCCCTGCCATAACGAAGTTTGTTACCCGGCCGTACCGGTAGAACCCAAAAAATTTACAATGATTGGCACAGAGTGTTCAAAAGGGGGCAATGATTGGCACAGAGTGATCAGAAGGGGACAATGATTTGCACAGAGTGATCAGAAGGGGACAATGAATGGCACAGAGTGATCAGAAGGGGACAATGATTGGCACAGAGTGATCAAAGGGGACAATGAATGGCCCAGAGTGATCAGAAGGGGACAATGAATGGCACAGAGTGATCAGAATAAGACATCCCCCTGAAAATAAGGCCTAGGGCTCATTTTGGCGTTTCAAAAAAAAAATAAAAGACAGTGCCTTATCATTGGGGAAACACGGTATTAAAATTGGGAAAATTTCAGATCGAAAAATGATCAGACATGCTGGAAAATTCTAATCGGTTGTATTGAAATGGAACCTTAATTCAATTACGCTTTCAGTCTATCCCAAAAAATTTGAACAAATATCTGTTATTACAGGTAGCATACATTAATGGCATACCTTTTAAATTGATTGAACAGAAAATCTAGACATGTATGGGAGCCTTTATATGTCATAAATTGGCAATTTGGGAGACCAGTTTGTTAAAGTGTGGTGCCACCAAAAAATTTTTGTCCAGGTGAGGGAGGATTCCTACCATTCTGCTCCAGACATGCAGATATTTGCAATTTAGAATGTCAAAACACATCGGGGCTCCGGGAGCACATACCCACAGTTCTGCGCTGTCTGGCAGCATATCCTCCGTCTCTTCTCCCCCCCCCCCACCTCCGAGTGACGTAATGACCTCACATCGGGGAGGCGGCGGGAGATTCAAAAGTACAGTACATGAAATCAGTTTTCTATGTGCTTCTATGTCCTAAATCTCGCCAGAATAAAAAGTCACTGGTGCCCCAGATGTGCCCATATGCAGTAACCCTCTAACCTGGTGTGATTTTACCACATTCATCACACCAGGTTAGAGAGGGTTAATTGCAAATGGGCACATCTGGGGCACCAGAGACTTTATTTGGGTGAGATTTAGTACATAGCAGCATAGCTTTGTGCCCTGATTTTTGTGTTTTCTCATAAAATTTATAAAAAAAATGTTTATTTTACATAATTGTTTGTTTTAAACATTATTATATTCAGGATGTCTATTAGACCCTTGTACGGACATATTTTGGGAAGTTACAGGCCTACAACATAAAGAAAAATGTACCATTGAAGTCTATGGTGCGCTTTTGGTACAGAAATCTGAACCTCAGCAGTGCCTATCCAACGTTATAATCCATCTCATCCCTGGTATGGGAACAATATATATTTGGATGTATGGCAAAACATGACTATGGGGAGAGGGGTCAAAGTTTGCCTCCTTTATAATGTATTGGAGGCAAACGAACATCAGAATATGTTAAGAAAACACGATGATCGCGCAAACCGACCTCCAGGTGGACTTTTTGGCCATCATGCCCTACTATAGTAAAAAAGGCCTTTATTTCTAAGTTTTAATATTTTTGCCACATGTGAAAGAGATACTTTTATCCTAAACACTAAAAGAAAACTTTAACTTTTTTTGGCAGGAAATAAATTATTTAAAATGTCAAATTTAAAATGTAAATTAATATACATGACAATGAACCTGCTTTTTCAGTGGATAGATTGGGATTTTTAGTCCCCCCAAAAGTGAGGTAAGTGATCTGTATAGCATGAGCTCTATGTCGTGCTGTAAGACACAACTGGCAACAAGAGGAGTCAAGAAATCTTCTTTCTTGACTCCTTCCTGGTGTTCTGCTTCTTGTATTCAAATTCCTCTATCTCCTGGTTTTGTTTCTGCTTTTTACCCAAAATAAACACACATGTAACCGTGCTGTCTTCTTTACCATATTAATGGCCATACCGTATTAATGGCAGTCCGTATTTTTAATTCACTGATCTCTAGAAAACATTGGAACACACCTGTTTAGGTGATCAGAATTAATTGGTAAAAAAAATAAGGTTATGTATACACTAACAAAGAACACATCTAATTTTGTTCATATTAGTGCTATACATGTATAGCAGGGGTGTCATATTTAAACACACAGTAAGGCTAATATAAAAAAAACTTGGACAAAGTCATACATCAATCTTCATATTTTCTAAAGAGAGAGCAATTCCTGTGGGGGTGGCCACATCCCAAAATAAATAAATAGGGTTGGAGGTCTCCAGGCCTTAAAAGTCCCCTTGCCCTTGGAAACTATATCCCGAGGGGAAAAACTGGGTGCTGAGGGATTTATACCCTCACCACCTCCAACCCTATTTAATCTTCATATTTTATTGATGAAATGTCTACAACTGAGGATATGATGAAGAACCTTTTCATATGGAAAAAAAAAAGTTTACATCAATTTAAAACATGCAACACATAATACTATAACACTGGTGAAATCAAATCTCAAATAAAAGATTCATCTTTGGCAATCATTTCTATATTTCAAATATAGGTCCAGATTGTCCCTCTGCTGAAGTTTGACACCCCTGTTCTATAGTGTTTTGCACTATTTATAAAAAAATAAGAAAATACCTTAAACTTTTCTGGTCACCTGATAATTTCCTGTAATTCTATTGTATCTCTGTCTGTTAACATTGCTTCCAGCTTCTCTGAGGACTATATAAGACAATAAAACATGAGGCGTATGTGTTAGGTAATGCTGTCTCGTGGAAAAGCAGCTTCTATATTGGTACTGTGTTTGGGTGTTGCACCAGGGCCATCTCTCTCATTATGAGGAGTATGCGGTTTCTCTACCATGCATGCATATTCTGCATGCATATTCTGCATGCATATTCTGCATGCCCCTTGAAAATGCCGTACGATGTGGCCAGCCGGCTGGGGTTTTGGCTGGGGATGCAGCACCGAAAAAATGATAACCCCCCCGCTAAGCACTTTGGCCATCAGGGGGCCCCATGAAATAACATTGCATAGGGCCCCCAAAAGGCTGGTTACCACCTTGGACTGATTGCTTGAGATGGTGGCATTTTTTGACTTGCTAACTTTATGAGCTGATTGCAAAGCTTCTGAAATGGTATCATCACCAAAATTGTGGAAGATGGAGAGTAGGGTTGTGGGAATATTTGAAAAAAAAAAGTATGGCTCTAGCACATGTTGTTTTTGTATAAATTAACGACATTTCGATTTTCGAAATTGAACTTAATTTGTGCAAAAACTATTTGTGTTTGAGACATACTTTTTTTCTGCAGTATACCCCCAACCCTTCTGAAAATCTCCAGCAAGTGATACCATGTTCAGGGGCATTTTAAATGAACTGTAAATCGTCAAAATGGTCGATTTTTTTTCGGAAAAAAATTCGAGCACCTCTACTGTTTGCATGTTACTGGCAGGATCACCAGCCTGGAAATAAAATGGATGCAGCCATTACATCTTAGTACTAATAAAATGCAATATATTAAATTTCTGTTGTTTGGTTTATAAACATTTTAACTACTTAGAAATAAAGCAGATGTAAGACCATGACATAGATTAAACAGGAGATTAAGTTATTGTGGCTTTAATGTCAAGTTCTGATGAAGTTTAACTCTAGAATACCGAAAGCAGAAATATTAACTTTTGGAGTACTAAATTCATTTCATATCATGCATATGTCAGGTTTTCTCCACCGCTAATATACCTTCTGTTTTTTTCTTTTTGTATTTGCTTTTCTTTCAGTATTAACAATATTAATATGGTTAAAAGGTGATGGTTTGGGGAATTCATTGTCAATATCTTTGAATCTGTTAGAGAAGGAGCACTAATGGTTGACCTTGAGATTTGACCATCCGAGGCCCAGTAAGGTCAGGTTTGGGTTCCTCCCAAGTGCTGTGACCCTTCCATTCTCTGTCTCGCTGTCTAACCTCTCACTGATCTCTGACCAAATTATTAGGCAAACACCTGCTTTGGTTTATGACCAAGGGACTTTCAATCCAGAGTGACAATAATTTATTGTTTATTATTCGTTAAAGAAATTGCAAATATCATCCACACGAGGAAAGCTGCCTTCTAGTAAAAGGTTTTAAGAGTGACCCGAATTCTGAATCAATCGTCTTGGCTACATTAATCAAACAACTCAAGTAACAGATGTATAATTCTGGTGGCTGAACAATTAGAAAAATGATTAAATGCAAGCAGGAAAAATGTGGAAATACATTTCTATGATGTCAGCTGCTGTAACAGTTGCTGGCGCCAACAAGCATCTACTAAATTAATATTTATAGTGCTAATTGTTCACTTATGCCACCCAAAATCACAATTAAAACGTGATGCAATTTTACTAAAAGACTGAAGTACTAAAATCCTCTCTATTGGTTTAAATCTACAGCATTGTGTGGGTGTTGATTAAAAAAATATACTGTACACATTATTAGTAGCAAAATGAATTTATATGCTTGTTAAAAGTCCAATTTACTCTAAAGCTAGCCATACACGGCACGGATTCCCTGGCTGATCGATTCACCATCCGATCGATTCCGGCGATTCCGCCGGGATCCTCAGGTGTGATCGATCGGCCAATTAAGGAATCCGATCGCTGCATACCACCTTGTCCTGCCGGATCCGTGTCCGATTGATCACCTCCCGGAATGCAACTCCCGCTGATCTGGGCAGAATCGGACCCGAAAGACCAACATGTTGGTTCTCTGGCGGATCCGATTCTGAGCCCCCGATCGGTCGGACCCGATCGGACGGACAAGGTGGGCTGCACGCGATTCCGGCACGATCGTTTCGCGGGCACGCGCCCGGAATCGATCGTCCCGGAATCCGGTGGGAAACTGACCTGTGTATGGGAGCCTTAAGACCCAGCAGTACATTTCGTTTCCAAACATTTTAGTAAAGTAAACACCTAAAATAAACCCAGTCACCCAGTACAAGAACATAAAGTGAGCATAAAGCCGCTACACTGTAAAACTTCCTGGAGTGTCATATAAGCGTTCATTGTTGTGACACCAAACTGGAGACATGCTATCTAACGCAAATGACCATTGGACTTACCAGCCCCTCCTAGATCGCTACATCTTCAGCATGTGATTTTATAGGGTGGCTCTGTTTATTTTGTTCTGGTACAATCAGAAAAACATTCATGTAAAAAAAACACATTTAGATTACTGCATACAATCTCCATTAGATCTACCAACAACTCTGTAGTATAGTGGCCTCCCTGATAGAATACATAGTGATTGGAAGGTATAGAAATGTCCTCATATTACATGGTTTTGGTAGAACAAAAGTTTATTGTACAGACATTTCCCGGGTTACCAGGGACGCTTGGGTTCTACCCGCCCACAGTGGAGTTCCCTGCTCCTGTACGCTGACCCCCTACTTCCGGTAGCGGCTTTCATATAGCTGCACGAGACACTGGAGTATTCAGTCTGCAGGACATTTCTGCGGCGATGGCCGCTTGGAGATACTCCCAGGAGAGGATCACTGTGCGGACTACGTGGCAATCTTCCCAACCAACAGCCCTTCATTACCACTTACCGGCACTCCATCAAGGTACTCTCTGGTTTCTATTCACCCGGCATCGTAATACACATAACAGTAACACCTTGATCAAATAAGTTGTATGCAATTAACCAGTCACGTCACAATGTTAATTACAAGACAGGATATTTTTCCAGACTTGGATCTGCATAATAAATTGTTTGACCAGTCATTAATGTTACATATGACACGTTATTACTAGTCTCACCTAAACTCAACGGACACCGCACAATTAACCCTTCCAGGGGCGCAAGATACATACTACAGGCATGTCATTGTGTATTT
>CM070034.1:129990697-130005218 GCA_036250615.1 Ptychadena robeensis | reverse complement strand
AAGCTTCCATAGCGAAACATGTTGCCCCATATGCACCTATAATCACCTACCTCAATCGTCTGCCTTTTTTATTACAATCTGTCTTTTATCTGTGATCGTCATATATGTGATTGATGCCAAGGATACTGTGCAATTTATCTGTATATGTGGTATATTCCATCTACACGGTAGATTTGTCAATGTATTTCTGAACATCTGCTTTTATACCTGTATAGTCAAGAGACTACACAATCTTTATCGATATCTCCAATAAACTTCGTTTTTACTCTACTGTATCTAAACCAGCCCTCACTGTTCCAATCAAAGTCCCAAGGGGGATCTTTTTTCTTATCTCAACATGTCATAGTTGGGGGGCAATTTTTGGACAGTTGCCCATATTGATTGCATTTTTCTGTATTTGACGGCCACCCCAACCAGAATCACAATATTGAAATAAAGCTAAGGTGGGACAGAGTCACAATGTTAGTGGTGTGTGCCCTAGCCGAAAATTTTATACATATGCACAACACCTAATAGGCAACAAGATGGATAAATGCCTAATTGAAATTCTCGATAGACGGCATTGCGGGCACATGGATCAGACCAACAGTCATTCGTATTTTTGAAAGTAAAAAGTCTTTATTGTGTCGGACTAGTGTACAAATATTATACTGGGCAATGAGTATATCCAAAGGTAAAACACCCGTAAATCGGGTGGTCCAAATGGAGGTATTCTTACAAACAACTTTAAAAACACAGTAGGCAGTACAAA
Source organism: Ptychadena robeensis (assembly GCA_036250615.1). NCBI lineage: Eukaryota > Metazoa > Chordata > Amphibia > Anura > Ptychadenidae > Ptychadena > Ptychadena robeensis. The sequence goes on along the minus strand of CM070034.1, from coordinate 130,004,467 downwards.
AAATTTTTGAAAGCATCCGGTAGCAGCTGAAAGTGTGACAAAAAAGCCTCTTCGATCTCCGACGCGTTTCGCCCACTTGGGCTTCTTCAGGGAGATATACAGAGAAGAGGGAATCTAAACATATATATATTGTATAAGTTAGAAATCAAATAACGTAAATATGGGAGTACATGTATTTGGACCACCCGATTTATGGGGGTTTTATCTTTGGATAGATTCATTGCCCAGTATAATATTTGTACACTAGTCCGACACAATAAAGACTTTTTACTTTCAAAAATACGAATGACTGTTGGTCTGATCCATGTGCCCACAATGCCGTCTATCTAGAATTTTAATTAGGCATTTATCCATCTTGTTGCCTATTAGGTGTTGTGCAGAATCACAATATGTATAATCTATGCACATAGTGGTTAAGGCTTTAAAACTGACAGTGTGGATGGAGCCTTAACACATAAATTCTTATCTAATCTTTAAACCAACAACGGCCCATGACACAGCCATTGCCATCTGCCTTTTTTCAGTTACAATAAATAGGGCGCCCTTAAACAATCCAAAGTTTGGGCTCATTGAGGCATCATGCCACACTGTGGACAGTCACGTACCCCAAGCCACTTGTATTTACTTTCTATTAAGAAGTATTATCACCCCCATCCAGCTTTAGACAGATTACTCATTGCAACATAAGAGAAAACATTAACAAAGGTGTAAAATGAGCCACAACCTTTAGCAACAGAGACCTTGTGAAATAAAGCTGTCAGATGACTCTGACTCCATGCGATGCACTAGATGCCTAACTGGTCGCACTCTTTCTATTCCCACCCATTGTAACATGGTCTTTAGAGATTATACTTCATTCAATAAACTGGACAAAATGGGAAAAAGGGAAGATTACTGCAGATGTCTATTGATGACCATTCCCATTGTTTTTTAACCTCCCTAGCGCACTGCTGAGGTCCAGAAAGTGCACATTAGACTGCAATAGTAAATACATTTTTCTTTATGCTGTAGGCCTGTAACTTCCCAAAATATGTCCGTACAAGGGTCCAGTAGACATCCTGACTATAATAATGTTTGAAACAAACAATTTTGTAAAATATTTTTTTTTTAATAAAATTAATGAGAAAACATAAAAATCAGGGTACAAAGCTATGCTGCTATGTACTAAATCTCGCCCAAATAAAGTCTCTGGTGCCCCAGATGTGCCCATTTGCAGTTTACCCTCTCTAACCTAGTGTGATGGATGTGGTAAAAGCACACCAGGGAAGAGAGGGATACTGCAAATGGGCACATCTGGGGCACCAGTGACTTTATTGTGCCAATGTTTAGTACATAGGTGCACATTGAAAGCAGTTTTCTACATAGAAAACTGTTTTCGTGCTATTTACTGTTCAAATTTCCCGCCGCCTCCTCGAATGACGTCATCACGTCACTCGGAGGAGGGGGGGGGGGGAGAGAGTGAGGATCCGAAGAGGCATGTCGCATCGGGGACACTGGGACAGCGCAAAACCGTAAGTATGCGCTGCCGGAGCCCCGATGTGTGTTGTACGGCACCATCTCGTCCAGTGCTATACTAGCAGTAGCAGCGCTGGACGAGATGCTGCCGTCCTGACCGCTAGGGCGGTTAGGTAATTTGAAGTTAAACTTGAGATCTCAACATCCTGATATCCAGTGTTTTAAAACTGGAAAACCAGAGCAGGTTCTTGATCCCAACATGTGCAGTTAAATGAAGATGAATGCAAATGTTTTCTAGTTGTATACTCTCTAGGCTAATGTATCACCCCTATTACAATAAAAAAACAAGGTAAACTATCCCAGTACAACTGCCTGTTATTTACTCTGGATAAATGGTATTTAATTATTTATATGTGAAAATTGTTTCCTCTTCCCAGGCATATGTTACAGATTAATTTAGTTCACTGTATTAGGTGTAAAGCTCCATAGGTTAGCGGTTCAAGTTATTCAACACCCATAATATAGCTATTGTCCCCAGAGTTTGCCCTACTCTGACCTTACTTTCTAATAAATTAAGCTTTCTGTTAAGTAATGCTGAGACATTACAGCTGTTTCTAATACCATGACATACATTGCCCTCTTGACCACAGGGACAGTATCCATTACAAAGGCATGTTCAAAGAGAATGGATAGTGACTGGTGCAACAAGATTCCTGGAATGATGAACCTTCCTTTAAAATAGGGTATTTACTAAACAAATCTGTCACGTAAAGCAGATTTTCTATGTTACACACTGGCCTAAGTCAACTAAGATATTGGGATTCATTTACTAACGACTATTCACCTTGCAAACTGAATGACTTTTCACTTCTTTAAAATGTGAGGAATACCCAATAAGTACAAACTTGAGCATGATTGGACCATTCAAGTTAGAAACGCTTCACTTTATTGAGTAAGCTAAAGGGAGATATCATTACAAAATCATAGTTCAAGATACAATTAATTAGCCTCAATCTGTTGGGGTTGATTTATTAAAATCTCCTAATAAGTTAACCAGAACTTATGGGTACTACAAAGTCAATTTGGTGCCATTAAAGTCCCTGGGGAGTAGCCACCCCAATGGTGTTCTATTTACTTATCATGGAACTGTTATTCAGGTTTTTTTGGGCAGTATAAAAGAGCCCAAAAAAGTACACAGTACCTAGACAGCAACAATATCATCTTAGCCCCCTGACAGCTACCTAATTAGTACAATAATTTTACCAGGGAAGTTTCTCCCGCCATACTGAATATGTGTGCACATGGGTCCCCCGGAGACCCCTCCCTCCGTGTGCAGATCTGAACAGCGCAAGCTGCATAGGGCCCCCGAAAGGCTAGAAACGCCACTAAATACAACACTGCTTCTGATTGATTGCTAGGCTGGCCATACATCTCTCTTTAGTATGTACAAATAGGAAATTAGACAATTTAGTCGAACAAATCAATCCAATTTTTTTCAATAAATTTTTTTTCCAAAATCCAAAAATGTTCAAATTGAATTCATAATGAAAATGACTATCAATTTCACAAATATCTGACAGGTTTTTAGTTTTTTCAATTGATTTCAACAGAATTTGGAGGATGCGCACAAAAATGAATCTTCAGTAACTGAAAGATTAAGCAGGTGGAAGTAAAATCATCACTTTTGCATTTGGATCACCTAAATAGGTTGTAAATGAAAGAATCAGTTGTACATTGATTACAGCGCGTGGTTATAGGATTCATGTATTTCAACTGACAGTCAAAGAAAGTAAGAATCGATCTCTGAGCACAAATCACAAATGTTCCAATACAGAGGTTCTAGCGCTCATTATTTTTACATGACTTCATCTTAACAAGCAATGCTTAGGCATGATACACTAATTCTCATTGGAGTGTCATTAAGTATATTTTAGTGTATTTAATGGTAAATGTGCAATAAAAAATCTTATCTGATCATATTGGATTATAAATGCAAGATTGAGCCCAATCCAAAGCAGAAAGGGCTACTTTACAACACTGATTTCCATGAATACCTGAGCTGGTACTCATTTATGATATAAATATCAATATATCTAAACTGATAGAGACAAGTCTATTGGTTGGCTCCTAATTTGTAGCAATGCTACAGTGGAGAAAATAATCTAATCTCCATTATTACTCAATGTATTCCAATGGCTTTACTTGACGTTTGTATTTTACTCAAACCTCTGTTGCTTAATCATTAATTGTCTGCATCACATTTATAATGGGATTTCAATGTCTCTTTTCCTAAAAGTGTACCTGTCTCCTGCCTGTGATGTTAGACATATTCAACTCTAATTATTACCAAATTAACTTTATCTTGAATTTCTTGACAGCTAGAAGTACTTATGGCTTGGGTTACATTAGCATTTATCAGCTTAGCCTTCACTTTTTGAAAAGGTTGTGGTAAATGAGTGGAATGCCATTAAAAAGACAATGAATTACTAACGTTGCATAGAATCATGCAAGATTTTCGTATATGTGTTTGACACACATGGAATAATGAGAATCTCTCTATTCGTTCTATCATTAGTTATTCTTCATTCCATGCAATATATGTAGACACTATAGGTTTAATGAACTAAAAACATCTCCTATTGAGCAATGGAATAGTTCTACTTTACTTTCATTTGAATAGCAAGGTTTGTTTCAAAATAATTTCAGATGAGATGGCTTGGTGTGGGATTGAGGACATATAAGTATATAGTTCAGTGTTGTATAATAATAAATCTTGTTTGCATTGTCAAGGCCACATTTATCATAGTGTGTGTTAGCACCCTTCACATCAGTTCAAACTGTTTTAATCTTGGTTTTCTGGTTTTCACCTATTTAGTATTGCGTGGTAATTATTAGATGTGTTATGTAAAGCCAGCCAGTTCAGACCAACCTTAAGTCTATTATTTCTTATGAATGACTTCTGGTCACTAGGAGCATTGAATCCTATTATAATCAGATATCTATAGATTACTGCCTTGTTTTCTCATAGTTTGAAGGTCATACATTGGAACATTTATAGTTCTTTTTCTGCTATTGGTTTTCATGATAACATGATTGCGGTTCATAGAAAAAGATTCTACTCCTAAAGCCCCCCATACACCTTCAGATTCCTCCATACAACTTCCATGAGACCTACCAACAACTATGTAGTATAGTGACCTCCCTGATAGAATACATAGTGATTGGAAGGTGTAGAAATGTCCTCATATTACATGGTTTTGGTAGAAGAAAAGTTGGTTGTACAGAAATTGCATGGTAATTGTATGTGGTGTATGGGGGGCTTAAGGGCCCCCATACACCTTTAGATCTCTCTGTCAGATTTCCTTTAGGTCTCCTTTTGTTTTACCAAAACCATGTCATATGAGGGACTTTCTAAACAATCAAGTCTACCTGTGTTTATCCCAGAGGACCGTATACTACATAGTTGTTGGTAGATCTAAAGGATATCTGACAGAGAGATCTAATGGTGAATTGCCAGCTTTACAATGAGATAGCCGTCTATGTGTTTCTTTGTGTAATGAACACTACTCCTTTGTGATCAACTTACGCTTAAGTGGTTGCTTAAGTGGTATCATAAAAAAATGATATTTCATACAGTTTAGTAGGGAACACATGTGTAGATATGGCCCAGATCAATGGCTGCTTCAAGCGCAGTGCACGCTCACAACCATCTATCTGGCCCATAGCATTGGCGGCCATCCCTGTTTTTGAAAGTGACCAATTAATCCTGCTTGAAAACAGGGATATCGGACATGACCGCAAACCACGGTTTATATCCATTGCTTTGCATGGAGACTGCAGGGTCTCCATTAAAAGAATCGGCTAAGCTGGAGACACAGCAGTGCTGTGTCTCCAGCTCCTTCGATATCGGACAGCAGCGTGATGATGTCATTGCACTGCTGCTGGGAACATCGAACGGCTCCAATATCAAGCTGTGTGTTACCTGCTAAACAGAACTGATAAATAGAGATGGTCAGGAAAATTCAACTAGTCAGCTTTACGTGAGCAGCCATTAATTTGAGCAACAGATGTATTCTTACCTGCTTAACACAGTTACTTAAGCCTGCCATACACACGCCGATGTGTGCAGGCAGACTAGTCCCGATATCTTTCCGGGAGGCTAACGTGATGACGTCATCACGTTAGCCTCCCGTTGCAATATGGGGCCCCTTCAGTCGGCTGGGCACCCTTTGTGTGCCGGCCATAAGCTGCAATGAAGACGCCGCTTCATTGCAGCTTATGGCATCGGCTTTCATCGGCTCCCATCGGCCAGAGAAGATCGGACATGTCCATTCTCTGGCCGGCCGAGAAGTGGGGCGACAGGGATCTGCCAAATAGCGGCCGATTTTTAACCTGACCGACGGCGTGAGCGCGCGCGCTCATCGGTTAGATTAAAAATCGGCCGCTTATGGGCATGTGTATGGCTAGCATTAATGAAGAAGCCACAACTAAACCAATGGAACTCTTACATTGTCCTGGCAAACCTATACTTCTACATTGTAAGGTTGCAATCTGACTAAAGCATATTTGAACTATCTTTATTTTACCCATGCAGAGATCATTGTGCAGGAGATTTTACTCTTAATTCATCCCATTTTAGGTTCTTTTGGTACCTATCAAACAGATAAAACACTGATAAAAATTAATGAATAGAAGACTTTAGTTATGATTTAGATATGATTTCAGTGTTACAAGGAAAGTAAAAAGTGGGGGTATACAAATTATCCTTTTTAATTGATTCCACTCACACAGGTTATAGTCAAATAGAGAAGTCTTGGTTCTCAATGCATTCCATCCACACTCCGGGTAGCTTACGTGTTCCAGACAAGCTTGTGTTGTCCCGCTGTGTCAGGGTCCTCAGCTCTTCTTCCTGGTTTCACCTCCTCGACGTCAGTGATGATGCTGTGGAGGTGGGGATGTTCTCACCATTCACCAGTATGTAAATACATGAAAAGGCATCCTGGGTACTCACATCCCAGGCATCATTGATGTGAGGGGGTGGGGGCACAATACAAGCAAATTACAATGTATATTTTCCATGCTGCTTTTAGGCAATCAGGGAAGACATACCACTAGGGATGTTAAGACCAGGAAGCAAGATAACCTATCAGTATCTGTATGGGCAGCTGTAAACTTTGCTTCAAGATCAGATAAAAAAAAATCTAAAGCAGCGAGGTTAAATTAGAGAGAGAAAAACTTTTTTTGATTAGGAGCTTGTTAAGAAACAGACATACTCATAAATGGAAAACATAGAAAACAAAACAGGTAATAGTGACTAACGCTTTGGGCTGCTGGTTTAGCCTCACCCTTTGGTGGGGGTGAGTATAACTAAAAACATCCTATCAGTATGTCTTAAATTAGAGAGAATTTTTTTTGGGGGTGGGGATAATGAGCATGTTAAGGAGCGGACATACTCGTAATAAGTTAAAAAATATAACAGGTAATAGTAACTTACGATTTGGGCTGTTGGTCTAGCCTCACCCTTTGGTGGGGGGTGAGTCTAACTAACCCAGCAACCTATTGTAGCTGTAGGCCTGAGGAGAAATTGAGCTTCACCGTCTCCATGCAGTAGTGTATTGCAGGTGTCTTGGTCACTTTACTGGGGCCTATGAGAAAGGTGCAAAAAAATTTTGTAAGTCGACATAAAAAATTCAGCTGTCAGGTAAAACATCCTATCAGTTATAACCATTGAGCCACCCCCCCCCCCAAAAAATATTTTGAATTTTTATGAAAGAGAAAAGTCTTAAATAGAAGAACAGCAAGAGGACCAATCTGGCTAGTGTGCAGTTTCTATTATCTAAGAACCCTATATTGAACTACACTGATTGGTTTGCATATTTCTACTTCCAGTAGCATGCAAAATGATGATTATATACATCCCTGCCATGCATGGACAAAGAAATGCATACATTGTATGAACTTTGCTTGCATCTCACCCAGTGGTTTTTTGTTTCAAGTAAAAAAAACCTTTTTGAAATTACACAACAGCTAATTTAATGGCATTGGGGGCCCACTCTAATGAAGCCATATAAGCCTCTTTTTTTCTGCCTATCTGCTTCTGCTGATTGCGTTGAGCTCATTTTACTTGGAAGAAACTGTCTGTACAGGCAAATGCTCATGTGAAAATCGGAACTGATAATTTTCTTTAGAGGGCTCAACGTACAGAGGAGGCTTCCAGAATGAGATTTCCTGCACTTTATGATAAAAAAAAATTAAGCTGTTATATTTAAAAAGCAGTATTCCAGCAAGCAAAGAATACAATCCGTCAAAAGCATCAATAAAATGTGCCTTTTTTCATATGCAAATTCAGATTTTGAAAGAAAGCATTGTTTTTTCAACAAGAGATAATATTCAGGAAAAAAAAAGGTTAGCGGAATTTCTATAACCTATCTTCATCAGGGAAAAATTTGGAGTTTACTGTTGCTGTTTCATTAAAAAGGGCTTTTCATCTAGAATCATCTAAGAAGACAAACTTTGCATTTTAATTAGAGATAGTTAACCCCTGTTGTCCTGAAAGAGTTGGCAGTGTTGCTAAACAGCGACGGACACAATTCTACCAGAGACTAAAGAGGGTTAAATAATTGTAGCGCCATGAAGCCTAAATCAAAAAGAGCCTTTTAATAAAGCCAACTAACATTTTAGCTTTTCCAATGATCATGCAAAGAACGATGATGAGAATAATCATATTATTTTGTGCGTCACAGCATTGTCTTCAATTGCCTGACTTGCCGTTTAGTATGAAAGCGTATAATGTTTAACAGAACAAAAATAAATAAAAACAGGCAGACAACAAAATAAATTGTAAGTCATGACTAGATGTTGGATTAAAGGAAAGTGGCAATTACTGTACATGCTTGGAAATTGATGAGTTTGTAAAAGAATTAACTATGAATTACAATGGAGGAAACAAAAAACTGTAAAAAAACTGTTTTTTCGGAAAAAAACATAAAGCCTCCTCCTCCTATATGCTACAGTTATTTCTAACTTCGATATACCTAAAAATGTTTAAGTTTTAACCCCTTAACATTTAAATAACACATTTTCTATATAGTTACCAATATTACTCAATAGAAGTAATACTCACTTCAATGGTTTCCCCTCTTAAAGACCTTCAAAATCCATGTCCTAGGGTTCTGCTGTGGCAGCCTGGTGCAAGATCTATGGAGCCCCCTAGGTCAGTGATGGCAAACTTTTTAGAGACCGAGTGCCCAAATTGAAACCCAAACCCCACTTATTATCTCAAAGTGCCGGCATGGCAATTTAACCTGAATTACACATACACAAATATAACATAATAGATACAAACATAAAACATATAAACACACACTGTACTTTCTTATAAGATAGAATAGGAGAGGGTTTGGGGCACTGTGTGCAATCAGAAGAGAGGGAAAGAGAACTGACAGCATTGAGAGCCAATAGGCTGCAGTTGCCAATAGACAGCTCAGAGAGGGCTTCAAGTGCCACCTCTGGCACGCGTGCCAAATGTTCACCATCCCTGCCCTAATTAGTTCCCGCAGCATTGTCTCTCTATGGGGAAAATAAAAGAATATAACTTCTGTATTTTATATTGGGTATATAATTTACTCTATAGAAAATTTGTTTTTTGTTAAATATGATTTTAAATATGAAGCCTTATCTGCTAATGTTACCTTCTTTGGTTGCCGATTTTTCTATTAACCTCCCTAGTGCACTGCTGAGGTCCAGATTTCTGTACCAAAAGTGCACCATAGACTTCAATGGTAAATATTTCTTTATGTTGTAGGCCTGTAACTTCCCAAAATATGTCCGTACAAGGGTCTAATAGACATCCTGAATATAATAATGTTTGAAACAAACAATTATGTAAAATACATATATATTTTTTAATAAAATTAATGAGAAAACACAAAAATCAGGGCACAAAGCTATGCTGCTTTGTACTAAATCTCACCCAAATAAAGTCTCTGGTGCCCCAGATGTGCCCACCTGCAACTAACCCACTCTAACCTGGTGTGATGGATGTGGTAAAATCAGACCAGGGAAGAGAGGGTTACTGCAAATGGGCACATCTGGGGCACCAGAGACTTTTTATTCTGGCAATATTTAGTACATAGAAGCACATTGAAATCTGTTTTCTACATAGAAAACTGATTTCATGCAATGTACTTTCAAATTTCCCGCCGCCTATCACGTCACTCGGAGGGGGGGAGGGGGGGGGAGAACAGATGGAGCTGGCTGGCAGCATGTCACATTGGGGACACCGGGACAACGCAATACTGTAAGTATGCGCTGCCGGAGCCCTGATGTTCACTGGACAGCACCATCTCGTCCAGTGCTGCAGTAGCAGCGCAAGACGAGATGGTGCCGTCCCGACCGCTAGGGCAGTTAATAACATGTTTAAGTGGACCTAAACTGAAAACATTAGAATGCATTTTATATATTCACATGCTTGCATTAAAATTTCAGCATGCTTTTATGAAAATTACCATGGTCACTGGGGTTTAGCCATCAAGCAATCACCTCCCTCTCTGTACCAAGTCCTCTTTCACGACCCAAGCTCTCTTGCCAATCAAGATGCAAGTGCTTCTGATATTGCGATTGGTAAGAAAATGAAAAGGTGTGGCACTAGAAATCTAATATGACTGGGTGCCATTTTTTAACTAACAATGTAGAAGGAAGCTTTTCTGTCTATGATATTTTCCCCACAGACACAGCCAGATTGGTATAACGTTCCCTTAAAAGACACATGCAAATGTAAAACTATGAAAAAGTCAACAAATCAGTTGAAGTGCAGTAACAGAGAGCACATGAGATGACGGTTAACACAAACAATAGCTTGAGACAAACACCTGTATTTAAAGCAGGTCCTAAATTTGCTCATACCTAGTAACACCATAAGTAACCGTTCCTTAATAATACATTTCTACAGCGTGGAGTTCTGAAGCTTAGAGAGCACATAGAGAGACATAACAGCTGGCGCACAGTGTCTTCTATACTCTAAATATACTCTGATGTATTGCTTTATTGAAGACTTTTTTCAAACCCAAAAAGTATAAAAATTATGGTTATTCAAATCAATCCATGCAAAGCTTAATTATGATTTACTACTGTATATCTGCACTCATCCACCAATCCAAATAAAAACAGCAGCATTCATTTTTGTTACGCTCTGAAGTATTTATTATTGAAGAATCCTCCCCATGTGGATTGCTTTACTCTTCCTTACTACACTTTATACTACTATAACTTTCCACTTACCCTTCTCCTCGTTGAGTCCAAACCACTATGACTTGCTATCAAAATAGATATCACTCAGAGATCATAATCATCATGCAGCTCAGATCATGATGGCCCTGGAGGGGATACACACCTCCTTACATACAGGTTAGAAAGTAAGTAATGGTTACTTATACTGATAATGCTGTTTTCCCCATTTTTTTAAATAATTATATGCACACAAAATAATCTCTGGATTTGAAATAGTTTTTGCATAAGTTCATAGTCAAGTCAATATTTCGACTTTGAACTTAATTTATGCAAAAATGTCATGTGTTAGAGCAAAATATTTACAGCATCTACAGCAACTGGTGATGATACCATTTTCAGAGGCTTAGCAATCAATTTAAAAGTTAAGCCCCCCATACACGTTCCGATTATTCTCCCGACCGATTTTTCGTCCGATCGTGTCACCCGATTTTCACCTAAAATGTTATGGTCGGTCGGTCGGCTGGCACGAAAAATCGGAATTCGAATTATCACCGATCGATCAGCCTGACACTATTTATTAACAGCAGATCGACCAAAATTTACGGACAGGTCCGAAGCGGTCCCGACCGATTTTTCGGCCAATTTTGAGAAATCTGGATCGGTCGGGTACATAATTCCGAATCTGATTAATCTCACGAGCGATTAATCGCCCGACCACGTTGGTCGGTCAGGCAAAATTCGTACGAAAAATCGGAACGTGTATGGGGGGCTTTAGCTAGTCGAAAAATGTTACCATCTTTAGTATTAGGTATAAAATGAACAGCAGGGCACCTCACTTTGTGAATTATAACATTTATGTGTTCCACAAAGAATAAATACCTCAATGTACAGGGAGGCGCAGTATAAATTTAGCAAGTGTTTGTATACAACCATCCTTTTACACAGCAAGATACCTTAAAAATGGGTCATATGCTAATGCTCATACCATGGTCATAGTTTAACAAAGTCAACTTTTTGTGAAAACCAATAAATCAACCAATATGTTTTATTTCTTGCAGACAGCATTTCAGCCAAAGTACATTGAAGTGATAGACACAAGACTTTAAATAATGTATAATACAAAGTAGGGTTGTAAAGCGTACATGTATAACACAATGTTTGCATGTATTTCCCATACACACTTACATTCTATGACTTTTACATATGTGCAACTTTTACATAATATCAATGACTTGCTATATGAATGAAGTATAGAAGTCATAACTTTTAACTGAAACCTAGAATATAAAACACATACAGGCACACATGTGAGAGATGTCTGACAGTCTTCCAGCTGGGGAGGAATGGTGGTAGATGGAGCTGGCAGGTGGAGAAGCTGTGTTGCCTATTTCCCATCGGGGGATGGAATAGCAGCTGGGATAACAACAAAACAAATAGCGCATGTAAACATATTTTCTTTATTTTACTTGACAGCTCACATGCAAAGTTGACTATATGATAAACTGAGGCACTAAAGCTAATTGTACAACCAACCCTGTCACTATTATTATGTAATGCATAGAACAGAATTCTCTGCTTATGTTCAAACTTTAGTAAAAATAACAAAACACAGTTTTACTTTCCTTTATATTAGACAAGTAACATGTTAATTTCATTATCATATGTTTTGTTTTTATTTTAAAGAAACAATTCAATCACATTTGAAAATGTATTTAGAGAGCACATCCTACTTTATAGGTAATTTTTTTTAACTAACTGGCTTTGTTTGTTAATCGCAAAACCCATGAGATGTAGGGAAGTGTTGTGGGGACATTACAAGAACAGAAAGTATTGTTCTAGCAGGTGTAGTTTTTGCATAAATCAACTGCAAAGTCTAGTCGAAATGTGTACATAAGTTAATTCATGTAAGAACTTTATGTGCTAGAGCAATAGTTTTTTTTTACTAATATTTTCACAACCCTGTTCTCTATCTCTGCCAATTTTTGTGATGATACTATGTTCTGGGGTGTGCAATTAACCACATAATAAGCAAGTTAAAATTTTGCGACCAGATCTACTATATGGTTCTTAAGAATAGAGATGGATTTTTTTTCGAAAATTCGATCACTTTGACCAATTCGAGTTAATTGCAAAATTCTTGAGCATGGTATCATCACCAAACTTGAGATGTAGATAAGGGTTGAGGGTATACTACAAAAAAGAAAGTATTACTCTAACACAAAGAGTTTTTGCATAAATTAAGTTCAAGTAACAATTTAATAAGTTGAAATTTCAAATTTGACTTTGAACTTAATTTATGCAAAAACTTGCTAGAGCAAATTTATTCAACAAATTATGCAATTCCCCCCCCCCCCCCCCCCCCCCCCCCCCCCAATGTTTCCACATCCTTTTTCTATATTTCCATTAATTTTGGTGATGATATAATTTTCAGAGGCTTTGCAATAAACTCACAAAGTCAGCTAGTCAAAAAATTTGACCATCTCTACTTTCTGGAATAGAAAAGTGGGTACGGAAAGACCCCCTTAAATATTTCACTCTTTATTATATTGCAACCATTTTCTAGAATCTTTGAGTTCTTTTTTTTGAATGTACACACACCACCCCACATTGACAGAAAAACACAGAATTGTAGAAATTTTTGCAGATTATTAAACAGGAAAACTGAAATATCACATGGTCCTAAGTATTTAGACCCTTTGTTGTGACACTCATATATTTAACTCAGGTGCACTCCATTTCTTCAGATCATCCTTGAGATGGTTCTACACCTTCATTTAAGTCCAGCAGTGTTTGATTATACTGTTTGGACGTGATTAGAAATATTTTGGTGACAAATAAGATTCTCTAGTCTTATGAGACCAAGAAAGAACTTTTTGGTCTTAATTCTAAGCGGTATGTGTGTATTTAAACAGGCACTGCTCATCATCTGTCCAATACGGTCCCAACAGTCTAGCATGGTGGTGGCAGCATCATGCTGTGGGGGTGTTTTTCAGCTGCAGGGACAGGACGACTAGTTGCAATCGAGGGAAAGATTAACCTCCCTGGCGGTTCACTGAGGTGCAGATTTCTGTACCAAAAGTGATACAG
>CM070034.1:129974090-129990597 GCA_036250615.1 Ptychadena robeensis | reverse complement strand
GCGATTGATCACCAAGCGATCACCCCGAATGCGCATGGTGATCATTCGCAAAATCGGACAGAGATTGAAGCGCTATGGCCGGCTTTAGGAGTTCCTTTTTGTTTATAAGTTTACGCTTGTTTTCTTTTGATTTGGATTGGATAAAACATTTATAAAACATTTACCCAATTGAATCAAAATAAAAAACAAACGTAAAAAAAAAAATATAAAAAAAAATCTAAGAAAATTTTTTTTTCTGTACCTTTAAATCATGAGTGCCGATCACGGAAATAGCTGGCTTTTTCCAGAGGCACTGGAGTGCAGCCGGAGATAGATCAAACTAGCAGAAACGCTCAGCGGGAGCGTTTCTGCTAGTTGGATCTACTTTTGAACTGGATTATAGAAAGACATTTATCTCATCCAGTCCAAAAGTTAAAAAATAAAGATTTAAAAAACAAAAAAAAAATTTTTTTTTCTTTAAGACTGGGTCCCGCCTCTGTGACGTCAGCCGGCGACGGAGAAGAGGACCGTGGCAGCTGGACCAGGTGAGCTCCCACGCTGTGCCCGAACCCAGTTCGGGCGTATTGATAGTTGCTGGGTCCCTTTGCCCGAACTGGGTTCGGGCATATCGCTAGGGAGGTTAATGCAGTTAAGTACAGTGATATATAGACGAAAACCTTCTCCAGAGTGCTCAGGACCTCAGACTGGGCTAAAGGTTTACCTTCCAACAAGACAACACCCCTAAGCACACAGCTAAAATAACAAAGGAGTGGTTTCACAACAACTCCGTGACTTAAACCCAATTGAGCACCTAAAAATAGCTGTCCACCAACATTAACCATTCAACCTAACAGAACTGGAGAAGATCTGCAAGAAGGAATGGCAGAGGATCCCCAAATCCAGGGGTGAAAAACTTGTTGCTTCTTTCCCAAAAGACTCATGGCTGTATTAGATGCAAAGGGTGCTTCTCCTAAATACTGAGCAAAGGGTCTGAATACTAAGGACCTTGGGATATTTACAATAATGTGTATTTCTGTCAATATGGGATGCTGTGTGTACATTAATCAGGGGAAAAAGAACTTAAAAGATTTTAGCAAAGGGCTGCAACATAATAAAGAGTGAAAAATTCAAGGGGGTCTGAATACTTTCTGTACCCTCTGTATATAACAAGATCCTAACATGATAACATTCTAGAAAAGCAAAAAATTTTTTTTCTATAACTAAGGTACTCTTGCTGTTCTTTGGTAAAATAACATGTTCTCTTGTCCCCCACCTGTGGGAATTGGGTGGGGCTTGGGTAAGTCATAGAAGATATAAAAGGCTAGAAATGTGGCTTGTCCTCTCCTTATTGGACTGGATACATTGCTCTTTAGGAAGCTAGTAAACTAGTAGACTGTTGCAAATGGGCCCATTAAGAAGACACATCAACCTCAACATAACCTACTTGTTCAATACTCGAGTGGTAATGTTCCAACCATAAGAAGTTAACTAGTGATAAATCAGATGGAAAGAGAATTAAAGTTTTACAGTGAGCCTTCCGCCATATAAATTTTCTCCCTGGAAATTAAAGAGAAAAAAGAATTCTGCCACTTCAGGTTTTTTAAAAACTGTCATCAAAGGAGTGTTGATTACTTGGTCCCTGTTCTCTGTAGTTGCTTTGTGCTCTGAGGTTACTCCAGCTTAACCCAGCATGACTACAGATCACAATATGGATATAGCAGTCTGTCGGATAAGGGCCATTTCACACTAGGCGTGCTTTGGTACGTTCTTTGCCCTGGTAACGGAGATGCTAGCAGTAATGCTATAATATCTGTTAACTGCATCTGCTACCAATGAATCTGCTGCCATCCACATTACTGGATTGTTCTTGCATCTCCCATACAAGCATGGGAGACATTTGTGTCTCATGTGTGGCCAGTGTGTACCTTGTATTAGGCCAAGGCTCCACAGTGTCTTTTTGTCAGCCCTCAGCACGCATCTTTTAGAGGTGCCTGAAACTCTGGCCATTATATTCTATGTGCCAGTGCACATAAGCGCATGCGGCAAAATGTAGTGGTATGTAAAAATCATGCCGCAAGGTGGTGCATGCACATCGTGGGTTAACAAAGTGGAACCTCAGCCGTAGAGGTACTGCACCTTTTTTGGCAATATAGGTTTGATAACACATATTTTCATAGTATATAAAATAGATGGATTATACACAAGAAGAGAAAGTTACACAGCTTTGGTGCATTTAGATAAATTGGATTACTGAGAATTTTGAAGAATTTTCATATATAAGCTTAGTATACTTTCTGCCCTTAGCAGCTGGAAAAGTTGTAGCTTACTGAATTATTTTATGTGGCACTTGGAATTTGTATTTATTTATATTGTTCATAGAGGATTGGCTAAATAATAAACAACTGAAGCTCCTTGCTACAATAAAACCAGGAACGACGTTTTGCAAGAAGCACGCACACACCAAAACTCATTCATAAAGTGCGGCCCTTATTTAAGGATAGATTTGTGTTACCAAACCTAGGACAACCAGCTAAGCCCCAAACTTCCTAATTAATTTAATACATTTTTCTCAATTCTACACCCTAAAACAACTAGTTTCAGTTTTAGTTTTAGAACCCATTGTCTTCTTGTTGCATGTTGATTGAGAATATGTGAATCAGCCCAACCAAGCCAAGAGGCAAAGTGCCAGCTGCTATAATGGCAAGGGTGGAGGACATCTAAAGAAACAATGAGAGAGACTAATAAAAAAAGTTATCAAAAAGTAGAAATGACAGAAACACTGAAGACCAAGATAAAAAATAAGCCAATGTGATCTGGTTCAAATAGTTACCTCAAAACAATTTGTTCTGATGTAGCCTTAACATTCCTAGACCATCCTTAATAGAAGATCCAAGCAAAGAGGGGATGTTACAATGGACCCAAAGCAGGATAAGGACTAACGTGATCCCACACACATACACAAGGGTATTATATTAGCAGCATTGTTACACAAGGGGTAATTGGAGTGCCAAAAGGTAATTTGGAGTGCAGAATGCTTCTCTCTCCTCATCTTTATAATAAGGCAGTGTGGGTCATGTAGCTCACAGCAATGGCCTGAGCAGGGATCATGACAACCTTTTGGTGTTTCAGTGTAGAGGAGACCAGCAAGGTCAGTTCACTACATAAATTATTCCTGGCATGAATAGCAAATATTTTACGTATTTTTTATACATAACAATACATTTTCAATCTGTACTATTTTACTTTAAGGGCCCATTCACACTATATGCGTTGTGGTGTGTTTCCGCATGTGTTTTTGAAAACGCCCTGCTGTATGCATGTTTTATTTATTTTTCCTGCAATTTTCATTGATTTGTTCAAAAACGCAAACGCATATGTAATGTCAAAAACGCATGCATTTTTGCATATATGCAGAAACGCATGCATATAAAAAATGCATGCCTTTTAAAAATGCATATAGTGTGAACGGGCCATAAAAGCTTGCTTATTTATTGTATTAAAACATGAGTAAATCTAGCTCATCAATAGCTAGGGTGCAAATGGGACATTGCACTTACAATTCTCTATTGGTATTGGTATTTATTTTATAATATATATATATATACCTAAACTCCAAGTGGAGACTTCCAGTTGTGTCAATGCAGACAATTCTCTTAAAACATTTCATGTTTGTATGTGTATACAGAAAGGCACTGTAAAGAGGCTGGGGAAGATAAGCAGCTTTAAAAGGAAAAAAAATATTGTTCAGTGTTGTCTATCATACATGGTGCTTTGGCAAAGTAGAGTTTATAAAAAAAAATAAGAGAAAAAAATGCTACAAATATGTCTTTTATTTGAAAAGTGTATGCATTTAAAATGTATATATTATATTATTACCATTCTCTTGTTCCAGATTCAATATTTAACCAAAAGTTTGTCTCCATGTAAAAAGGTTTATTGTAATGTCTGATGAAAAGGAAAACTGCCTTCATTGTAGACATTTGTTCAATAATTCTCAAGTTTTGGCCGTGGCTTCATCCAAGTATTTAAAATTGGCTCACTCTTTGTATTTGAGTTGACACCCTGGTCAAGACTGTGATTCTGATTGTGTGTTAAGGTTTAACTGATGTCACATGTTGCTTTTATCCCAAATGCAACACTTCAACAAAAGTAAAGAAAGCATTGTTGTTATAGACCACATCTAATTTGATAAGGTTGAATTTCAAAATGTCAAACCCTAACAGTTTCCAGTGACTGATTTCACATGATCATATGATTGTCATATATGAAATGACAGCTCTATAGGACACACCGGGGATTGGTGTAAGATGCAAAAAAAAATATTGCTTTCCGTCTGCTGTCTGTGTGTCCTAAAGGACAGCTCCTTTAGAGAATGCATCCCCACGGTCAAGGGCAGAGGGGGACAGAAGTCCAGAGCGAGCGGGTGCTTGTCCCCATCCACAGCCCAGAGGGAACACAGGAGACTGAGAAAGCATAGACATGAGCCATTAGAGTGCGGCTTGGGATTGACACTGACCCAGCTCTCCCATTCCTCATTGTCCCACCATCTGCACAACTGTGAACTTTGCCTCTAAAACTTCTTCTCAATTAACATGTCCAGCTGGGAAAGAATTGCGTCATATTTCTGACACCAGTATGGCAAGCGGCCTGCCGCTTTAACCCTGCGAAGTCTGAAAGAGATGTGTTTCAAATTCAATGAATAACAATTGTTTCTAACAATTGATCAAAAACTCTATAAGTTCCAAATACCTGGAGCAGAGCAAAAGTTCATGTGCTTTTAATATTTATTTTGTATAATAAAACAAATCTACATATAATGGTATGTATAGCAGATATGCCTATATGTTTGTTGTGTACATGTTTTCCAATAGCTTCTATTGTATTGTGCTTTACTGCAGAAGGTATGTATCGCTATTCAATATAATGATAATACTAGAAGACAATATGATTTCAATGTACCATGGGGCATATTTATAATGCTGGAATGGGACATTTACCACATATTTGTGCAACTTACTGAAAACCAGTAGTTAATTGCATACCATTTGGAAAGATGTTTAGATTTATCTAATAGACTTAAGCTGGGAACACACATGTAGATATGGCTCAAATCGATGGCCGCTTCGACTGCCGTGCACACTCATGGCCATCTATCTGCCCATATTATATTCGGCCATCCTGCTTGAAAACAGGGACATCGGTCATGACTGTAAACCACAGTCAATGTCCATTGCTTTGCATGGAGACTGCGGAACTCTATGCAAAGCATCATCGGGGCTGGAGACACATCAATTGGGTTTGTGGTTTTGTGAAGAGATGGTCGAATTTTTCGACTTGCTAACTTTGTGAGCTGATTGCAAAGCCTCTGAAAATGGTATCATCAATTGCTGGAGATGTAGAGAAGGGTTGTGGGAACATTTGAAAAAAAAAAAAGCTTTGCTCTAGCACATGGAGTTTTTGCATAAATTTAGTTCAAAGTTAAAGTTGAAATTCCGATTTTTTTAATTTTGACTTGACTTTGAACTTAATTTGTGCAAAAACGGCTGTGTTAAAAAAAATTCAACCATAATAAAATTTACAGAAAACAATTATATAGAAGGGAATAAGTAAATCAAGCAAAGTACCATACTTTATAATAGTACACTGAGTACAATGCAACCACAATGTTTCTACTTATTGTTTACATGGCAATCCTGGTCATGCAATCTGTGATAACATTAAGGTTTTAGAAACCATCTATAAGCAGCTTATAAATCATCTTACTCAGGGGTGACTAAAGCAGCCCATACACGGGTCCGATTTTTAATCAATCGACTTAAAACTATAAATTTTTTAGTCGATTGATTGAGAATTGAGTTTTCCCCACCTGGTTAAATCGACTTAATCCGATCAAAATTGAGTGAAAATTTAGTCGTTTTTTGATCGGAATGGATGGTAAATTTTGATCGATTGAAAATTGGTTCGGTATTTTGAGAACTAAGTGTGGTCAACCAATTTTTGATCGATTTTTTTCTACCTATTCTACCTCACTTCTGATTGAAATTTTAATCTGACTATTTTGGATCGATTGTTTTGTGGATTGAAAAAAATAAATCGATCAAAAATCTTGTATTACATATGGCCCATGATACAATCGACATACAATTTTATACCGACTTAAAAATTGATCGTTTTAAGTTGATTGATTGAAAATCTGACCTGTGTATGGGCTGCTAAACTCAAATGCACAGCCGGCAAAATTAAAGAAACTTGGGCAAAACTTGCAGGCTAAACTTGATTATTATTTAAAAATATAATTAGACTACAGGCCATTTTTGCCCCACAGGTCAGAGTTTAATCTCCCAAACGAACAAAGTTTGTTCACTCTGGACAAAAAGTGTCTGCAAAAAGTGCACCAAATTAACTGGGTCCAATTGAATAAAAATTTAAATTAAAATAATAAACACATATGAACACATTGTAACAGTTAAAAACAGTTAGGCTGGTTGTTTCCATGGTATCCAGGCAAAGGTCAGATAGGCAGTAAATGATCAGCAATGGTAGTAGCACAGTGATAAACACTAGAGGCTTTTAGGGATGCAATGATACCCCCTGCGTTAATCACATGCCTTGACAGGTATGTTGGCTAATCTCATACATATGCATGACTTCCCGCCCCGCTTGTTCACACGACGTTCATCATGTCCGCTGATCGAGAGGTTAACGCAGGGCAGTCCGTCAACCTCCGCTGTCCGCTCAGCCGAAAGACACGATGAACACTGTGTGAACCGGCGGTTAGTGATGGCGCGAACCCTCCCTGGGGTGTCCGCGAACAGGGCGGGTCGAACTTCAAAGATGTTCGCCGTCCGCTCTGTTCGCGGACATATTCAAATTCCCCGCCTCTAGGCGGGGAATTTGAAACGGAGAAACCGGATGTGACGTCAGTGATGTCACATCCGGTCCGTGGACCGCAACCTGGAACGCATAGTTCCTGGTTACGGCCGCAGGATGTGACGTCACTGACGTCACATCCGGTTTTTCCGCCGGTCTTCTCACTACAAGACCGGCTTCTGTAGTGAAAAGATTCTTCCTCCGGCAGGATTACACAGGTTGTGATCCTGCCGGAGGAAGAATTTAGACCTTCTTCTGGCCGGCGAACAGTACGGGTCGAACACCCGTACTGTCCGCCGGCGAGGCGAACGGCGAACATGCCGTGTTCGCGGCCGAACTGTTCTCCGGCGAACAGTTCGGCCCATCTCTACCGGCGGTATGGGAAGTCGTGCATATGTATGGGATGCGCAAATGGAGTATGATGTCAGTGCTGAGTAGAGATGGTCAAATTTTTTTTCTAAAATTCGACCATTTCGCCGATTTCGAGTTAATTGCAAAGCCCCTGAACATGGTATCATCACGAAACTTGCTGGAAATGTAGAGAAGGGTTGGGGGTATACTCCAAAAAAGAAAGTATGTCTCTAACACAAATAGTTTTTGCACAAATTAAGTTCAAAGTCAAGTAAACATTTTGAAAATCTGAATTTCGAATTTAATTTTGAACTTAATTTATGCAAAAAGTACATGTGCTAAAGCAACACTTCTTTTTTTCAAATACTCCCACAACCCTTCTCTACATCTCCAGCAAGTTTGGTGATGATACCATGTTCAGGGGCTTTGCAATCAGCTCACAAAGTTAGCAAGTCGAAAAATTCGACCATCTCTAGTGCTGAGCTGCCTGTCAGCCCATAATTCAGAATGTCAGTGCTGAACTATGTGTTTACATTATTTATAATATTGTCAGAGCTGAGCTGCTTTAGCGTATCTATACACAAGAATACAATGTCATAGATTGCAGCTTTATCATCCTGTGGAGCTTCCATTCATTTTCAAGGGCTTTGCTCACTGTGTGCAGCCAAGGTGTTCTGCCTAGTGTAGTGCACTTATTTATAAAATGGAACAAACACGTATTCTATACAAGTTCCCCCAAAGAAATACGTTTGCATTATTTGGTGATTAGTGATAGCCGGACTTCGGCCAGGTCCGTCCTTTAAAAAAGTCTGATGTCTGTCTGCTTACGGGAAGATTCAAATGCCCTGTCTGTTCGCGGGGAATTTGAATAGAAAAAAAACGTACCTGGAACGCAGTGTTCCCGGTTTCTCTATCCAGATGTGATGTTACTGACACCACTTCTGGTTTAAGCCAGTTTTCTTTGACAAGAGACTGGCTTCTCTCTGCGGTCTCTTGTTAAAGAATTCTTCCACTGGCCAGATCGTTCTGCTCCTGATCCGGCTAGCGGAAGAAGAGTAACCTTCTTCCCACCAGTGAACAGGATGGGTCGAACTATTGTAGAGCTCAGATATTCGAATTACAAATATTTTTGACAAATATCGGCTATTCTAGAATTCGCTAATATGGTGGCGGATATTCTCAATTCAGAATATCCAAGATATTATGCACTGGCAAGCTTATGGCCATGCATTGTGATAATATATTCACAATGCCATAATAAAAAGCACATTCGATCGTTTATTTTGAAGATAATCGCAATGTGATTATTGTTGTGATTATATTATAATATAGTATGGTCATACATGTGAATAGGGTATTATTGAATGTACTAGTACTGAATCTACTAGTACTGCAGATACATGATATGTGTAAAATAGCCAGTGGACTGCTTCTTTTATAGACGGGGTGTCCTCCTGGAGGAAAAAAAATTTGACCATTTCGACAGTTTCGACTTAATTGCAAAGCACCTGAACATGGTATTATCACCAAAGTTGCTGGAGATGTAGAGAAGGGTTGGGGGTACACTCCAAAAAAGAAAGTGTGTCTCTAACACAAATAGTTTTTCACAAATTAAGTTCAAAGTAAAAGTTTTGAAAATCGGAATTTCAACTTTAACTTTGAACTTAATTTATGCAAAAACTCCATGTGCTAAAGCAAATCTTTTTTTTCGAATATTCCTCCAACCCTTCTCTACATCTCCAGCAATTTTGGTGATGATACCATTTTCAGGGGCTTTGCAATCAGCTCACAAAGCAAGTCGAAAAATTCGACCATCTCTAAAGAGGAACAGCTAATATTGAATGTGCTTTGATTGCTGGAAACAGTTCGCCCATCACTGGTAATTTGCCTTCCCCCAGAATCATCCTGGTAGCCCACTCCCCAGTTCTGCTTTGCCTGAATCACCCCTACAAGCTGTACTCTCCACACCTCTGTCCTCAACTGTGTGCATAGAGAAACATTGATCTCAGAATAATCTGGGCAGCCTGCACTGGAATGCAAGCTAGGACTCCAAAGTGGGAGGACAGAGGGGCAGTGATTTCAGTAGGTCAGTAGGGGTGCTGCTGGGAAGCTTGATCTAGCAGATCTGCCCAGGTATTTGCTCGACGGGCCAAGTATGGCCCCAGGGCCAGAATTTGACACCCATAATCTAACTGATTGTATAATTCAATAACTCTTGATGCTTAAATTGTAAATTACAATCTTGAAATGTGAAAAGTTCCTACAGGTGGGTGGTAATGACTGAGTTCCCAAAGCGGCTGGTACAATAAACGATTGTGAAAATTTGTAAAAACATATAGCATACACAATAAAGTTTATACAAAAATAATTTAGACCACAAATTATCAAAACTTTATATTACTTTGAAAACCTTTTATATGTTTCCAAGATGATTAGATGATTAGATACATATTTGTAAAATTAATTATGTTTAGATAAAGAGATAAAATGCTAATTTCAAGCATATATAATCAGACTGTCAAATCATTCTACCGCATGCCCTTTTTATTAAAAACTTTTGCTACAGAAACATAGCAAATTTACTGCATGTTCACAACTAGGGACTATAGGCTCTCCTAGTAAGTCAGGTTGATCCTCCATGTTGTACTGGTCAGAACCATTTCATCATAAATAATCAGATCAATCACATGTTTCTCTATCAGTAAAGTATAACTATACCTAGGAGATATTGCCATCTCTTCATAGTCAGTGGCACTGGGTTATGCCTTTGACTTACAATTTGGTCGTATTCAAAAATATTGAATGTCAATGAACCTGAAGCCACAAAGGAGGCTGAACTCATAAATCAAATTATTTAGCAAGTAAAACAGAAACCATGGAGTCAATATTATACTTCATAGTTAATCCTGAGGAATACATTTTGTGTTAGGGCTCATTCACATAGTCGACAGACCAACGACTCGGGCACATGATATTTAGGTGGATGGTTTTCAGGCAATTGCCCATAGGCATTACCTGGGGGTCAGTTGTCAGTGATTGGATAACTGCTCATGCAATGAAGTGTCTGATGAGTGTCAACCACTCTGAAACGACAAACGATCAAAGCCAGACCATAAGGCACAAGCTGTCTTGGCAGGAAATATTATTTCAGGCGATACCTATGCATTTCAAAGCCAACATCCCCAGTAATAATTATTAACTTAGCATTTCTTTCTCTTCCATACCTACAAACAACACTAATTTCTCCTGACGAAACAGAATGATACCACGAAATGTGCCGAGACTTGAATTGCAAGATTGGAAGTGATGCACTGGGTGCATGCCCAAGAGACTGTTACTCGGGGTCAGACCTACCAAATGTAAAGTAGGTAAAGTATTTTCGTTATGCTTTACTAATATTGTACAGATAATCTAATTTAATTTGTGTCAATAAAACCATATATTGTGTATACCAGGAGCAAATAGGCAGGTATAGGGTGCCACAAAACGAGACCAGTGAGTAATCTGGTTTCTAGTGTTGTTTTGATATGTTTATTGTCAATAGCATGAGCTTTTTTTTTTACGGAATGCATTTTATCATAGCTCCTCTAAAGCTGACAAATCATCATTTTTTTTTAATTAACATTAAAATGTTAAGAGAAAAGAATACAGCGAGAAAAAACACAACCTGTTATCAGACATTAAAATTGGTAAGAGAATAACATATGGGAAATCCAATGTAATAACCCTAAACCCTTAAGCAGCAGTTATTATTTCACAGTTGTCAAACAGTAGAAGACCAATTGTTTCCTGGAACAAAACAATACATACGACAAGTTAAATAGTATAGATGTTACCACCTGAAAACGTTTACCTAAATTAGAAAAATGTCATGTGTACCATTTTAATGACCAGTTATGTACCGTATTTTTGGACTATAAGACACAATTTTTCACTCACAAAATTGAGGGGGAAAGTGCCTGCGTCTTATGGTCTGAATGTGCTACCATCTGCAGCCATTTGTAGTGACTGCTGGTCATTGATTAGTATTATTAACTCTTAGTTACATAGCGCCAACATGTGCAATCACCTTGAAGAGTACATAGTCATATTACTTACTTTCCCTTATAGGAGCTCACAATTCTATATCTCTTTTATGGCCACATGTAACTAACATAGTCTAAGGCCAATTCGGGGGGGGGCAATTAAGCTACTAGTATCTACCTAGAGGAAACCAATGCAGAGGCAGGGAGAACATACAAACTCCTTAGCTAGGGTCCAGAGTGCCCTGAGCAAACCAATGCAGAGATAGGGAGAACATACTGGATTCTTAGATAGTGCCCAGAGGAACCCATGCAGAGACAGGAAGAACATACAAACTCTGTAGATAGTGTCCAGAGGAAACCCATGCAGAGACAGGGAGAACATACACACTCCTTAGTGTCCACAGGAAACCAATGCAGAGGCAGGGAGAACATACAAACTCACTACATTGTCTCCAGAGGAAACCCATGCAGAGACAGGGAGAACATACAAACTCCTTAGAGTGGGCCCAGAGTGCCCTGAGGAAACCAATGCAGAGGAAGGGAGAACATACAAACTCCTTAGCTAGGGTCCAGAGTGCCCTGAGGAAACCAATGCAGAGATAGGGAGAACATACTGGATCCTTAGATAGTGTCCAGAGGAACCCAGAGATAAGAAGGACATACAAACTCTGTAGATAGTGTCCAGAGGAAACCCATGCAGAGACAGGGATAACATGCACACTCCTTAGATAGTGTCCACAGGAAAACCATGCAGAGGCAGGGAGAACATACAAACTCACTACATTGTCTCCCGAGGAAACCCATGCAGAGACAGGGAGAACATACAAACTCCTTAGAAAGGATCCAGAAGAAACTCATTCAGAGACAGGGAGAACATATAAACTTCTTAGACACTAGGCAGAGGAAACCCATTCAAAGGCAGGAGACCATACACACTCCTTAGATAGTGTCCAGAAGAAACCCATGCAGAGGCAGGGAGAACATACAAACTCATTACATAGTCTCCAGAGGAAACCCATGCAGAGACAGGAAGAACATACAAACTCCTTAGATAGTGCCCAGAGGAAACTCCTGCAGAGGCAGAGAGAACATACCTTCTCCTTACATAGTGTTGGGAGGAAACCCAGAGACAGGGAGTACAGACACAGTTCTTCGATAGTGTCCTGGCCAAGATTGGATCACAGGATCCTAATACTGCTAGTCTAGCGTACCAGCCACAGTAGTTGATTGGTAGCTTCGGTAAGCTAGGTATCCTGCATGACCTACCACATAAAGCAAAAATGAAATACTCAGCCCTGTCAGCACAGAACACTACAGTGAGATGAAGAAAGCAGAATATGATAAAATGTAACTTGCGCTTAGCTGTTAAAATGAATATTGTTCCCAAAAAAATAAATAAAAAGCTAATCGCATTGTATATTGTTACAGAATGATTTGCTTTGTTTGCAGTTTATCTTCAATATATGTATTATTTATATTGTATTTCAATGTGAAAGCACGCAGTAATGGAAAATAAACATTTATTGACAATGTACAAAATAGAATCTATTATAATAAAATATATGATATTATAACAGGTAACGTAGAGAGAGGTGGGGAGTGAGTCCTGCAGCTGTCGGATAATACCTCGTACTACACATCCATGGCCATCCTAAATCCGCAACAAGAAAAGTAATATAAAGCAATGATATCTTTGATCATTGTAAGAACAGAGAAACAATGGCACACTGTCCGGTGTGGTTATCATCAACACATTTTCCATATACCGAGCAAAGAAATTACTCTGTATTCTCCAACCCTCGCCCCTGTTCTGGGCTTCAAAAGCAATTTCAGCAGCAAAATAATGTGCTTTTCTTCAATTTTCAAGCCATTTGTACAAGGTTAGTGTTGTTTACCCACCTGGTACACTGATATTTACATACCCCTTTAAAGAAAAATTGGTAGGTATGATTTATGGAGTACAGTAAGAGCACAATTTTCCATGTACTGCACCTAATCTGAAAGGGCTGCAGCAAAGGTTATGATGGCCAAACAAATAGCAAGTCTGCTTTTCACAATGAGCTGGGATATTCATTTTTTTCAGCAAAGTAATGTCAGCAAGACCAAAGTTTTTTTTTTTTTTCATGCAGATAAAGGTGGGCTTTGGCATAGTGGTTACTCATACATAAAAGCATAAATGACTGCTGGGTCATTGTCTTTTCTGAATAAATAGGGCAGTCATGAGGATTTTCTGAGCAGATATATTCTGACTTAAAAAAAATGTATATATATTGTATATCCTTTTTTACAACAACTAATGCAAATTAAAAAATTTTATGCTAATTTATTGTTTTGTAGTTTAACCGTAAAATGTTTGATAAGAAAAAAGGGATATATGGTTCAAATGACAGAGGGTCATTATGACCATGGGGCTATTAGTGGCACCCGTAAGATAACATCATAATAATTTCAAAATGTCATGATAATGAGTTTAAGATAAAAACATGATTTTATTATAAATATTTAAAAAGGACAAAAATAATACAAATACAAGATTGAAAGCATGATTAATGCGGACTTCGATAGTGTTAATCAAACCTGTATGTTACATCTACAGACAGGTACACATGAGGAGAACTTAGGGTCCCCCAGATCTTATATGGTGGAGAGGAACTCCTACGCGTTACGCCCCCATCGGGGCTTCTTCAGGGAGTACGGGGGTACAGGGGTACCTTGAACAGGTGCTGGTGACAGTTCAAATAAATGTTAGAGCCTCATCAAGGAGGGAGAAAGATGATTCTTTACCGGGGAAGGGGATTCCACTGGTGGCTTAATCAGCGTTCAGGCTTTTGAAGGGAAAGTAATAAATACTATATTACAGATTATATATTTGGGACATAATTTAAGGGGGTTGTCCCCCTGATGGGTGGATATAATGAGCATGTAAGATCTGACATACCTGAGTGATTCATGATATGTAGTAAGGAGGAAGGTCAATGATCGTTTAGTCAGGAGAATCAGTATTGCGTCCCAGTCAGTAAGTGGTGTCTTGGATCATACGATAAAGTTGTAATCTACAGGTAGTTGGTCATGTTGTCCGGGTCAGAGGTTAATGGTCCAACAGTCTGTCCATGTGTCCGTTACGGGAATTGTGGTCAGGGGCAGCCTTAGCCTGTTTGGCGCCTTGGGCATTCACCTCCTCTCCTCTCGTCTGTCAGCAGGGGGGTTTAGTTGTAGTTGTGTCCAACCAGGGGGTGGTATCGATGTCTGACTAGGGGTGCTGTTTAATATGAACGAGGAAGTAATTCCGCCTGGCCCTCTTGCGTCACCACCCCCGAACTGAGCTCCTCTTCCTCATGGGATGATGTTGGGGGCCGCAGCATGGGTGGATAAAAACAAAAATTTCCGATGCCTATGATGCCACCCCACCACAATTCCCCCCTGGACAACCACCCATGTTGCCCATGCTTAAAAACACCACTGATAGTGTCTTACAGCTGCACATATGTGAACAGGTTTAAAGTGTAATAAAGACATGCTTCCCCCACAGTGAAGCTGTGGTGGTGGAGTTACCATGATCTGGGTTTGTTTTTGTTTAGGGAACTTTTCAGCAGTTCAACATACCAGTCACTTTTGGCGCAAAACTTTCAGACTTGTCAGAATGCCTCCATCATCAGACAAATGGCTTTAGATGAATATTTACTAAATATCTGACAGATGTGGGCCATTTTTACAAAACAGAGATGTGTCAGGCTCATAGACTCTGAAAATTTAATGATGTAGTTGGAGCAAAACATGTTTTGACAAAGTGTTTGAATAGGGGCAATCATTTGTGCAACCAGCTTACTGTGTATATATATATATATATATATTCACAGCCTTTGTTTAATACTTTGTAGATGCACCTTTGGCAGGAATTACAGACCCAAGTCTTATATCATTGGGCAGTTTCACCCATTCCTCTTTGCACCATCTCTCAAGCTCCATCAGGTTGGATGAAAAGTCTCAGTGCACAGCTATTTTAAGATCTCTCCAGATATATTAAATCAGATCCAAGTCTGTCTGGGCCACTAAAGAACATTCACAGAGTTGTTCTGAAGCCACTCCTTTGATATCTTGGCTGTATGCTTAGGGTGAACTGTTGCCCAGTTCGAGATCTAAAGCAGATTTTATTCCAGGATGTCTTTGCATATTGCTGCAGTCATTTTTCCTTTAATCTGACTAGTCTACCAGTTCCTGGCGCTGAAATATATACCCACAGCATGATGCTGCCACCCCCATGCTTCACTGTAGGGATGGTATTGGACTGGTGATGAGCGATGCATGGTTTCCTCCAAACGTGACACTTGGCATTTACACCAAAGAGTTCAATCTTTGTCTCATTAGACCAAAGAGTTTTGTTTATCATGGTCTGAGAATCCTTCAGGTGTCTTTTGGCAAACTCCAGGCCAGCTGCCTTGTGCCTTTTACTAAGAAGTGGCTTCCATACAGGACTGGTGGATTGCTGCAGAGTAGTGATGGCCGCAAGGCGGACAGTTCGGCGGCGAACATGGATGTTCGCCCTCCTTCTCGCCGGCGAACAGTGCAGGTGTTCGACCCGCTCCGTTCGCCGGTAGTGATGGCCCGAACTGTTCGCCGGAGAACTATTCGTGGCGAACATCGCATGTTCGCTGATATGTTTGTTTCTTTTATTGTTTTTCTGGTCCCTATTGGTCAGAATTTTCTCATTCTTAGAAGTTTTTACTATATTTACAGAAGTTAGTAAGCAGAACAGGAAATCCCCCTATTGGAGAGTAGGTAGCCATCACCCATAGGATGGTAATGTGGGGGGTGGGGGGGGCTTGTAGGGTTTCAACAATAGTGGGTAACAATGTGTTTTTGTCCTTCAGTGAGTGGGACCTGGTCACACATTGCGGGATGAGAGGTGAAAGAGATATATTGCTTGCTCTCTCTGTTGAACGCATCCAAAACAAGATGAAGGATTAGTGGAAATGATAACCCACCACAGGTGGCAACAAGCTCAGATGAAACCCACCACCAGGTGGCGAAATTTAGATCGAGAAAACCAACACCAGGTGCGACATAGCTTCAGATGATAAAAACCTCCACCAGGGTGGCGAAATCGCTAGATGAGAACTCACACCAGTGGGCATGGTTTTTGGGTCAGTATGGTTTTGTTCTGTGGTCCCATTTGTTCAGAATTCTTCTCACTTCTTACACCATTTTGACCATCTTTACGAAACAGTTAGTAAGCAGATATCTCCCAGGAGAGTGGTGTAGCCATCACCATAGGATTTGTTAAT
>CM070034.1:129957513-129972600 GCA_036250615.1 Ptychadena robeensis | reverse complement strand
CGGAGGTTCGCGTTCGCCGTTCGCGAACATCAAATTCCGGGTTCGCGCCATCACTAGTTCCAGGTACCAGAAATGACGTCAGTGAAGTCACTTCCGTTTCTTCTATTGAGATTTACCGAGATCTGGGAATTTGAATTTTCCCGCAAACAGGCGTATGTCAGACTTTTTTACTAGTGATAACCTCGCTCATATTGCCTTCAATTTCATACTGAGCTCATCTGTAATATGTCAATTTTAGGTTTGGCAATAGTGTTACTCATATATGAATATCTGCTTTTTTAAACGTCTTTATTGCCTGCCATCATCTCTGTGTCCTAATAATGGAATGGTCTCGCGCAGGGGTCTGAAATATACTCTTTGAGCTGACTGTAGATTTCTAGCAATGTCATAGAACAGCCCAAGGTAAATCTGTGTAGCGAGATCACTAATTCCCACAGAGAGCAAGGTAGGGCACAGGCATTTCTTTTCAGTTTCTAGGTGTTTTAAAGAAAATGTACTGTAAGACTTTTTACACTCATGTTTTAATGCAGATCAAACATTCATTCAAGCCATCCTGTCTAGGTCAGCCACTTAGTGCATTTGTGTGCTGAGACTCTATTCTCACCTAACGCCCATACTAGAAACTTTTTTATTTTCTTTACTTTTTTTTATTTAAACTTGCTGACTTTGTGAGTTAATTGCAAAGCCTTTGTACATAGCACCATAACCAAAAAATGCTGAAGATAATTTTGCATAAATAAGTTCAAAGTCAAGTTAAAATTCAAATAACCTTATTCATGCAAAATTACATGTGTTAAAACAATAAAGATTCTCTGCATTGCAAGCTATTTTGGTGATGATACCTTGTTCAGGGGCATTGCAATTAGTTGACATTTTGCTACCATCTCTCGCCTATACTAAAGTCACATTTCCCCCTATTCTTCCTTAAAACTAATCAACTAGCGTAACATGCATGTCCCTTTTAGTTACCGGAGCCACAGTCACATGAAGCTGCATGAAGCTTGGGACCTTCCCAGTTGTCCATATCACTGTCACCTGTATGACATGAACATGGGACTGTAAGGAAATGGAGAGCATGGAGGGCTTCACTGGATCAGGGCTCCTGGGAAGACCTGGCTGGATTGTTTAGGTAATATATTCTGTTTCACTATGATTTTAAAACAAGTGGGTTGTGAGGATATTTATTTTCGCTCAAAGATGGCAATACCTACGTTTAACATTATCAATACAGTGCTAGCTGATCAGATTTCAGCTTAAAGGAAATGGTAGGAGAATCCTACATAACACATGCACAAAGCACCATTGTACATTGACCCTTGACATCTTTTAGACTATCTACTAAATTCCAAATTGTCTTTATAAAAATTATCAAAGGGAATCCATCAGAAGGGCAAAAATAGTCTGATATAATTTCCATGGTTGTAGAGCAAATTTATTACAAGTTCTTTAAATCAAGTTTTTCACATTGCTTTGGTTGCGCCTATCAGCTGTTATTTTGTATTTTCATGTGCAGATAGGCTTGCTTGTCAAATTTTTCTTGCCACAAAACTATCACAGAGAGAGGAAAAAAATCAGTGTAAAGACTTTGGATGTAATTCTTTCATACAACAATTTTGGTGGCGGTCGAGTTTGGAGACTTTGATAAATAACCCCCTTTTGACTCAGTTGCTTTCCATATGCCACTTTATCTGTCATGCCCAACCACTTATTAGCTTTTATAATCTGTCCTTGTGTTCCTGCACTTCACAAACTTGGAGTTTCTTTTCTCTAAACAGAATTCTCACATGGGTTCCTTTTTCTTTCTTTCCGTGTTATCACCAGCTAGCAGAAAGTTAAGAATTGAGTCATACCATGGCAAATCTGTAAAGAATGAAATTTTTCAAAGGTCAGCTTCTCGAACTTGTCTGTTGTTGACATTTAGGCATTTATTTCAGACGTCGCTGATAATTTTCTTGGAGATAATGTGGAAGACTAGCTCCGTTGATATGCAATTATGTGCATAATGAAATGCAAAAATGCAAATACGTCTGGTATATGCCAGTTGCTGGCTTGGCTTTTTGTCAGCCATGCAGTCATCAACCGACTTTGATGGATAAAGAGTCATCACTTCTCAAACATCCCTGATATCTTTTAATGTAACATATAGGACATGTTATCTTCTGATGGTAATTAGCATCAACCTTAAAATGTGAAAGTTCTCTAGGTCAACGTTCCTGTTAGTAAATTCGGAATAAAAAAAAAACCACAAAGGCTTAATTGCAACATTAATTTATTGTAAGACTTGAAATTCAGCTGGGTTTCTCAAGCAAGTAGGGACTATTATAATGTCTTCATTAAGGATAACGGCTCACGGTTGTCCTGCTGCTTCAGAAATAAGGGTTATGCAGCCCAGTGTTTCATTTCATATATTATATTTTAAACCGTAATTGTGAGAAAATTGTGCAATAAGTTATCAATGAGTCAAATGTGCCCCCAAACTAAAGTCTTATAGATGAAGTTTAAAAAAGAAAACAAATTTATTAATACATTACCAACTTCTTAGGTTAAAGTCTAATTGCAGACAACATAGTTCTTAAGACTAATTATCCAACAACTTCTGCGTTGCCAAATATCTATACTAACAATTATAAGCATATTAAAAATCTTAGGGGGCTCTTCTTTTTCCGTTATTTCACACGTTAGTAAGCTTTGTTTAGAAACGGTAAAATCTATTTTTACACGTATTCGATAAAGTGTTACATAGATGAAATAAAGAATTTAATGTAAAAAGTTAAGTCAAAGAAGTTTGTTTATTATTAAATTTTATTCACAGTGTGATGTATCAGTCAAACTTAATCCAGCGCTTCATGGCATGCCACAAAAGGATTAATTAGCGAGTCATCCCACACACTGTGTATTCCACAGTTGAAAAGGATTCATTTAGAATAATACAATACAACGACAAAGTAAATAGGTGTTCATCACCATCACCTTGAGTTTAGTGTATACAACCCAACTTTAAAATCTGAAAGTCAGGCAATTTTCATTCAAGACTATACACCTGTTCCGTTGACATACACAAAAACTGACCTAAATGAAAAGAAATTGTACTTCTTTAAAGTTTCAACACTCTGGCCATATCTTTGGTTGTAGAGGGAACAGTTTCTATGACATCTGCTCAACCAAATACACTGGCTTCTTGACTGGGAAGAAGGCAAGAATGAGGAGCTTAGGCAGTGAGATGGCTAGACTGACAGTGCCACAAAATGGCGCCTCTAAAGCCCCCATAGACGGGATACTCCCAGATTTGGACCCTATTGGGACTTTGTAGGCGCCAGTGCAGTCAAGACTGTCTGCAAGGGCGGATAGTTCGGCCGCGAAAATAAGCATAACATGTTTGACTTTCGTCCCCTGCCCGAACGATACAGGTGACTATTCTTCGCGGCTTGGAGATCAGGAGCAGAGGAGTAGACGAAGGAACCTGGTCTTTGTGAAACGAAAACCGGTGGAACCGAAAAGTGGAATCAGTGATGTCACGTCCAGATATCGCAAAAACCTTAAACTTGCGTCCAGGTAGGATGGCCCCCCAAACTGGTTCGCCGCGAGAAGAAGAAACTATTCGCGGAGACACCATCACATGGTCGCGTTCGCCCATGTTCGGCGAAATATGGCAGGGAGTTTCGGTCGCCCACTATCTTTTAACATTGCAGAAAGAAACTTTGACCCCTGTGATGTTCACAGTCAGCAGACATTAATCCAGCCAATGGGCCACCCCCACCTCACAGACCCTCTCACCCATGTTGTATAACATATCAAGAAGGAAGCCATTACACATTCTGCTGAAGAAGGCAAGAGTTAG
Organism: Ptychadena robeensis; assembly: GCA_036250615.1. Lineage (NCBI taxonomy): Eukaryota > Metazoa > Chordata > Amphibia > Anura > Ptychadenidae > Ptychadena > Ptychadena robeensis. The sequence continues at coordinate 129,968,762 of CM070034.1, read as the reverse complement.
GATAAGAGAGCTGTGCTGCTGCGTATCGGGAAACAATTAGCTTTGGGCATGTTCTGTGTGATCCAGTTCTTCAATGGCATATCCACAATCCATACATGGGGGAATATCCAATCTCCCCCAGTGTCCTCCACACTGATCATTCACCACCACGGGTCCTACACACTGGGTCAGCATCTCCCAAGTGTCCACCACATGACTGCCATCACCCACCAGGTCCTCCACAAGACCATCACCACCAGTGTCCTCCTACACTTGACAATCACCCACCAGTGTCCTCCACATGAACATCACCACAGTGTCTCATAATGACCATCACCCACCAGTGTCCTCACACTGACCATCACCACAAGGGTACTCCACAAGGACCATCACACCAGTTGTCCTCCACAATGTCCATCTCCACCAGTGTCCTCCACACGACCATTCCACCACCAGTGTTCCGCCATACTGGACCATCTCACCGCTGTCCTCCATAAAATTAAAATTCACCTTTTAAGCTTGTAGCAACGTGGAAGGGAAAGCAGATTTACAGCGTTGTTCAGTGGAATTCACACAGGGCATGTCCCAACATGTTATTATGCTCTCCAGCTCCCCTCTTATGTTCAAATCCCATTGACTATCATTGTAGAAAATTCTTCTGTGCGGATTTCTTGCGTGTTGAAAAAAAAAATCTTGGAGTTTTGCCATATGGAATCCCCCTCTGTATGTCATGTCCAGGGTGTTAGACCTTGAAAGAACTTTTCCAACCCACATTGTGGCCAAAAAAAAGGGTTCCCTTTGTTTTTTAATGTTCGACTGACCCCCCCACCTGAATGTCGGGTATCGCCGGGTTCGCGAACTTTTGCGGAGGTTCTGCTCGCTTATAGCAGTTCGCGAACATCAAAAGTCCCGGTTCGGCGCCATCACTGTCTCCATGGGGGTACCAGAAATGACGTCAGTGAAGTCACTCCGTTTCTTCTATTGAGATTTACCGAAAGTTCGATCTGGGAATTGATTTTCCCGCAAACAGGCGTATGTCAGACTTTTTTACTAAGTGAATTAACCTCGCTCATATTGCTTCAATTCATCAGAGACTCATCTGTAATATGTCAATTTTAGCGTTGGCAATAGTGTTAATGTGGACTTATAGAATATCTGCTTTTCAAACGGTCTTTATTGCCTGCCATCATCTCTGTTGTATAAATAATGGAATGGTGCTCTCGCCTTCTTAACGAAGGGGTCTGAAAATATACATCTTTGAGGCTGACTGTAGATTCTAGGCAAATGTCATAGAACAGCCCAAGGTAAATCTGTTTGTACGCGAGATACTAATCCACAGAGAGCAAGTAGGGCACAGGCATTTCTTTTCAGTTTCTAGTGTTTTAAAGAAATGTTATGTAAAGACTTTTTACACTCATGTTTAATGACAAGATCAAACATTCATTAAGCCATCCTGTCTAGGTCAGCCACTCTTAGTGCATGGTGTGCTGAGACTCTATTCTCCACCTACGCCCAGTACTAAAACTTTGTATTTTGCGTGACTTTTTTGTTATGTAAACTTGCGGACTATATTGGTGGGGAATGCAAAGCCGATTTGGACATATCACGACCAGACAACAAATGCTGAAATAAGTTTGCATACATAGTCAAGTCGGTGGAAATCAAGAACCTGATTCATGCAAAAATTACATGTGTTAAAACATAAAGATTCTCTCATGCAAGATATTTAGAAGTCCGACCCGCCCGTTCGCGGACAGTCCTGGCCGATGTTCGGCCATCACTACTGCAGAGATGGTTGTCCTTCTGAAAGCTTCTCCTCTGTCCACAGAAAACCTCTGGAGACCTATTGGGTTCTTGGTCACCTCCCTGACTAAAGCCCTTCTCCCCTGATCACTCAGTTTAGATGGCCAGCCAGCTCTAGGAAGAGTCCTAGTGGTACAGGTGATGAAGGTCACTGTGCTCACTGGACCTTCAAAGAAGCAGAAATATTTTTGTATACTTCCTCAGATAGGTGCCTTGACACAATGCTGTCTCGAAGGTCTGCAGATGATTAATTTGATGTCCTGCTTGGTTTGTACTCCGATAAAAAACTGACAACTGTGGGACCTCATATAGATAGGTGTGCACCTTATCAAATTATGTCCAATCAACTGAATTTACAACAGGTGGACTCAGGATGCATCGGAGTTCAACTTTGACTTTGTGGCAAAGCCTGTAAATACTTATGTACATGTGCTTTAAATTTTTTACATTTTTTTATATTTTGCTAAATGGCTTTGCAAGTTAATTGCAAAGCCCCTGAACAAGACATCATCACCAAAATAAAGGGAGACTTAGGAAAATTAAAAAAAATGTATTGCTGTAGCACTCAAGGTGAAAATTTTGACTTACTTACTGCTTTATAAAATGCATAAATCAGGAAGAAAAACCTGTGTGTCTAATAAAGCAAATGCTTTCCTTGCAGGGCCCCCTTTTTTTATTTAGGACCATTATGGAGTCCCCCCTCCCTATTCAAACACAGGTTAAGAATGAGGGCCCGCGCCCCCCTGGAATACCTTCGTTCCCCCCAGTTTGGGAGCCACTCCTGTATATACATCCTGCATCTTATCAAGCACAAAATAAGGTAATTTATGCAAATGTGGACCAAACCTTTCCTACATCTCCAACAGTTTTGGTGATGATACCATGTACTTTTGCTTGTCGAAATGTTTTAAAAAATCCCTGACCATCTCTACTTACTACTATGCTTAGATTAAAAACATTGTCCACCAAATGACTTACTTAAACTATAAACAATATGAAAAATAATATGTACAGATATTAAAGCTCTACATATTTCCAACTTTTGTATTTTGATGGGGCTCTGCAGGATATGACATGATATCACTTATCATATTGCTACGTTACTTTTGATTATGCCTTGGCCTTATTGCCCTCTACATCAATCTTTAAAACAAGCATGAGCACCGCAGGGCAGACCTTTTTTGTTTCTACAAGTATTTCTCCCATGCCCTGATTAACAATGCATTTACATAAAAAACACTTACCCACATGGACATACATATATATTTTATATTGTCTTTATTTAATGTGCCAGCAAGAGAGCATAGATAATGAGCTCACACACAATCCCGCTATACAAGTGACACTTCAAAATCTTCTCCACAGTAATTGCTTTCACTTAAACATGCCACAAAGTGAGCGATGAAAAATAAATTGTCATAAGGTGGAACCCATGCATATAGCTAAGTGCACAATTAAAGTTGAACTCATAGGAAAAGACAAAATTACATTTGCAGTGGGGCTGTCCATATACTAAAAGGGTTTCATGTTCAATGATGTTTGGAAGAAAAAAAAATTCTTAACGTATTCCTTTACTTCAACTAACTCCTCCTCCTGATTTCCCAGTCCGGCCTTTATCTGGACACCAGGACATCATCCCTTCCAATGGTAAGGATAAACCACAGCCCAGAGCACCGGAGAGAAGGTATGGGACCAGCAGCCACAGGAGCACCATATCCGGTAATACTTTGTGCAGCCAGTTTTGTGGAAAATACCTCACCAGACGTCTGAACAGGTTTCTCTGTTCTGTTTACTGACCATGCAGTAAGCAAAAGAGAAAAGATACAGAACACAAGTGGTAATCACAGTAAAATAATTTAAAAACATACAAAGTATTAACTTATACATAAAAAAACAGATACATTTACAATTTATCCATAAACTCAAGGAAATGGAGCTCACATGTACACTTGGCAAAGCTCTAGCTAGAAAGCTTTATTTAAAGAGAATGTAAACAGAGGGTATTTTGATTGACATCCAAAACTCCAATACTCAAAATTTAAGATTGAGTCACATCTTTTTTTTAAAAAGTAAATCAATGACAGTTTATTCTTTAATTTTTTTTAAAAACAATTTATGTGTGAAATGCCCACTGTTTACTCTCTACATCCATATGTAATATTGTGTTATGACTGTAGCAAATAATGACTAATTTGACAATAAATGCATTGGGATTTCTCCAATTGTCAACAATTCAACTTCCATCTACAATGCTGTCTCTGTAGCCAGCGTGTTTCACTTTACAGGAGATTCTTCAGGCCAAATACTTCAGAATAGATGAACTGTGGTGTGAGTCCAATTGTTTCTTAAACATGGCACACCTATTAATTCATGGCACACCTATTAATTATACTCAGTGATAACTAGCGATGGTCGAACTGTCTGCAAGGCGGATAGTTCGGCCGCGAACATAACATGTTTGCTTTTCTTCCCCTGCCGAACAGTACAGGTGACTATTCTTCCGCTGGCTGGATCAGGAGCAGAGGAGTAGAGAACCTGGTCTTCTAGTGAAAGAAAACCGGTGGAAACCGAAAGTGGCATCAGTGATGTCACGTCCAGATATCGCAAACCATAAACTATGCGTTCCAGGTAGTGATGGCCCAAACTGTTCGCCGGAGAACTATTCGCGGCGAACATCACATGTTCGCGTGTCAGGTCACCACTTAGTCATCTGTTGCTTAACTCTATTCTCCACCTACGCCCAGTACTAAAACTTTGTATTTTGCGTGACTTTTTTGTTATGTAAACTTGCGGACTATATTGGTGGGGAATGCAAAGCCGATTTGGACATATCACGACCAGACAACAAATGCTGAAATAAGTTTGCATACATAGTCAAGTCGGTGGAAATCAAGAACCTGATTCATGCAAAATGACAGGGTGGAAACCAGAAAGAGTTCGCGTAAACATGGCAAGCTAATGGGGGGGAGGAGACTTGTCAGGCAGTTGCAGGAGTTGACATTGGCTACCATCTCGCCGCCGATACAAGGCACAGGCCCTCCGCCCCCTTGCGTCTTCAATATCACTCACGTAACTGCATGACCCTTGGAGTTACCGAGCCACAGTCCCAGAGAAGCGCATGAACTTGGACCATTCCCAGTTGTCCATAATATCACTGTCAACCTGTAAGACATGACATGACGTAGAAATGGAGAGCGTGGAGGTGCTTCACACTGGATCAGGCTCTGGGAAGACCGGCTGCGATTGTTTAGGCTATATCTTCTGTTTCATCCCTATGATTTAAAACAATGGGTTTGTTGAGGATATTATTTTCGCTCAAAGATGGCAATACCACTACGTGTTAACTTATCAATACATGCTAGCTGATCCTAATTTCAGCTTACAGGACTGCGGAGAATCCTACTACACTGCAACAAAGCAGCCAGTGTACATTGCCCTTGCCCATCTTTTAGACTAAATCTACTTAATTGCCAAATGTCCCTTTAAAGTATCAAAGGAATCCCTCACGAATGGGCAAAACTTGTGTCTGATAATTTCCATGGTTAGAGCAAATTATACCATTTTACAATCGAATTTTTCACATTCTGGTTGGTTGCGCCTAGTCAGCGGTTAATTTTGTATTTTCTGTACAATAGGCTTGCTTTCACTTTTTCTTGCCACAAAACTATCACAGAGAGAGGAAAAAATCATCAGTGTAAAGGACTTTGATGTAATTCTTTCATACAACATGTTGGGTGGCGGTCTGAGTTTTGGAACTTGATACTAACCCCCTTTTGACTCAGGTTGGCTTTCCCATATGCCACTTTATCTAGTCATGGTGCCCAACCACTTATACGGTTATAATCTGCCTTTGTGTTCGGCACTTCACAAACTGGGCGTTTTCTTTTCTCTAAACACGAATTCTCACATGGGTCACGTTGTCTTTCTTTGTCCTTTCCGTGTTAACACCCACTAACAAAATTTACGAATTGAGTCATACAGGCAAATCTGAAAAGAATGACAATTTTCATCCCCCCCCCAAGATCACTTCTCGAACTGGTCTTTTTTGACATTTAGGCTTTAATTTCACACGACTCGCTTAGATTTTCTTGGAGCATAATGTGGAAACTATCTCAGTTGATATTATGCAATTATGTGCCATATGAAATGCCAATGCAATACGTCTCGGTATAATCCCTTGCTGGCCGTGGGCTTTTTGGGGTCATCCATGCAGTCATCAACCGCTTTGATGGATAAATAGTCAATCACTTCTCAAACATCCCTGGATAGCTTTTAATGTAAATATAGAACATGTTATCTGTCTGATGGATTATCACCTTAAAATGTTACGTTCTCTAGGTCAACGTTCCTGTTAAGTAAATTCGACTGAAAAAAAAAACCCCAAGGCTTAATTGGGCAACATTAATTTAGTGTAGACTATTCAGCGGGGTGTTCTCAAGCAAGTAGGGACGAGTATAATGTCTTCATGAAGGTAACGGCTCAAGAGTGTCCGGGCTGCTTCGAAATGAAGGGGAGCAGCCCAGGTTGCAGTTCAGATAGTATATTTTGACACAAGTTAAAAACCGTAAGTGTGAGAAAAGTGGACACTAAGTATCATAAGTGTCAAATGTGCCCCCCAACTACAGCTTATAGCTGAATTTAAAAGAAAACAAAGGATTATACATGACCAACGTCATAAGGTTAAGGCTACTTGCAGACAACATACGTCTGAAGACAAGTATCCAAACAACTTCTGGCGTGCCAAAGTCTAAACTAAACAAGTAGACAGGGAAAAAATCGAGGGGGGCTCGGCGGTTGCCGTGAGGGCACACGGGGGAAAGCGGTGTGAGAAAACATAAATCTATATTGTTACACGTCTTCGATAAAGGTACATTAGGATGAAAAAAGAGGTAATGTAAAAAGTTATCAAAGAAGTTGTTATTAGTAAATTTTATTCCCTATTGTGATGTATCAGTCAAACTTAATCCGCGCTATCATGCAGCCACAAAAGGAGTGAATTCGCGATTCATCCCACACACTGTGTATCCACAGTTGAAAAGGATTCATTGAGAATAAGACAGATACAACACCAAGTAAATAGGTGTTCATCACCATCACCTTGAGTTTAGTGTAATACCCCCAACGTTAAAATCGAAAGTCAGGCAATTTTCATTCAAGACTATCACCTTTGTCCGTTACATCACAAAAACTGACCTAATGAAAAGAATTGTACTTCTTACTAAAGTTTCAACACTCTGACCTATCTTTGGTGTTGTAGAGGACATTTCTATGACATCGCCTCACCAAAATACACTGGCTTCTGGACTGGGAGAAGGCACGAATGAGGAGCTTGCAGTTGATATGGCTATACGACAGTGCCAAACAATGCCGTCCCTCTAAAGCCCCATAGAACGGATACTCCCAGATTTGGACCCTATTGGGGACTTTGTTGCGCCAGTGCAGTCAAACGTAGTCTGTCAGATGTCAAATTAAAGGTCTTTATTGATGCGCATAATGGGACCATAAATAATCATACAAATGAACTCAAATAAAAGTCCTTTACAGTACCACACATACGAATGACAGTATTTGCTAGCACAGATATAGGCACTTCTAAACGTTTACCTACCAATGGACAGTTAGATAGACATACCACACATCCCACATCTTGTGTTCAGAAGATGGTGCCCCCAACGGTTTTCCCCTGATGGCTTCTTCATGGGGATTGTGGTTTCAGGATAGAATATACATGGGATTAGCTTGTTCAGACGAGTGATAGTTAAAGATATATAGACATTTGGGTTTCTGGGGACCATGTCAAAACATTATATTACAGAGGATCCGATCAACGAAGCGAAAATACATCCTTTCCCTCACATAATCCATCAGTATTTTGGTTTAGAATACCATCTTTGCAAGGTCACATATCCATCAAATATTGGGTTTAGAGAGATATTTTGCAATGTGTTGCTGATGAATGATCAGACAAGGGAGGGGGCGTAGAGTCTGGCTGTGCAGTCATGGTACATCCATACATCGTTTCATATTGGCATGTCAATAGTAGCAATCAAATTTGGTATCAGATATAAGGGTATTGTATCCTGTACAGTGCATCAGTACACATGTTTCAACATTGGCTGTCATAATGCATAAAAAATTGGGGGTAATCAGATCATAACAGATGCATTATCTGTCAAGGGAGTCAAACCTGTTTGTACTCACATGTTTATTGTGTGCTATTTGGGTATCTTCTGGGGTCAGTTTTCCCTCAGACCGAGCAGCGCTGATCCCACACGGCAGCTCCCCACGCAATTGCTCACAACACAGCTCCTTGGGACCCCTACACGTGTCCCAACCCCGGCCTGACTCGGAATGGGCATGCCACCTTGTCCACTGGTCCTACACATGGGGGTGGGGGATATGACATGGAGGGAGCAATAACCAGGGAGAGAACTATGAGGACCCCCAGACCTAGGGCGTCCTCCTCCCTAACCAACATCCCCACAAGTAGAAATCTCCCCAGGGAGACTGCTCCCCCCCATTAACTAACTGCCATTCCATATTACCTGGATAGATGGAGTGAAAGAGGCCAGGATCGTGCTGTAGTGGTACCACAAAATGAAACACGCTGAGGAATTCTACCTCTACTGGGGTGCCAAGCAGAGAGTGCAACACCGTCCAAGTGAGGAGCATCCTTCCCCTTGGCCATTCCCCACCCCCATATTAGGGCCATGTCCGCCAAGATCTCCCTGCCTCCCATGGTGTACGGCGTGACCTACTGAGGGGGCCTCACCGGGATTGGAGGGACTCCGGAATTGTGAGGGGCAGGAAAAACACCAAAGTGATGTGAATATGGATCCGGGGCATACAAACATGGGTGAACATGGAAAAGACAAGAGGAAAGAGAAGGGGTAAGTTGGGAGGGGAAAGCTCTCCAATCCCCTTCCCCCACCCAGGCGATCCGGTGTCCGGCGTGCGGACACCCAGCATGTGGGTGCTGGACTGTGGGCCCGGACCGCACTTCCCCCCGGTCCATCCTCCCCTACAATCCTGGGTACTTGGATCAGCAACGCAAACCGTGATCGAAAGACGGAGATTGAGTGCGCGCATCGCACAATCCAAGAGCGTGTTCGCGCACGCGAACACCGATCAGAACCGCAACCAATTGCCATGGATGACAAAGTCACCAAGTCAGACTGCTCCCCCTCCCGCTAGTGCGCATTGTTGCGCGGGCTCGATCCAAGTACACGGGACCGTTGCCCCGCCCCGCCATCGCCCACTTACCGTACCCACAAGCTTGGTTTTCCCGCACCCCGGGACGCCAGACGCCTGGGTGGTAAGGGGATTGATGAGCTCCTTCCCCTTCCCCCACCCCCCTTCCCCCTCTTCTTTCCTCGTGTCTTTTCCCCTGGTTCACCCATTTTGTAGAGACCCGCCATATTCACAACGCACTTTTTCGTTGGTTTTTCTTTCTCCTTACCACTCTCAATTCCCGGGAGTCCCCCAATCCCTGTGATGGGCCCCCTCATACGTCACGCCCTCCACCCAGGTGCACGGATGATCCCGGCGGACATGGCCCGACATTGGTGGGGTGGGACATGGCCGGGACAGAACGATCCGCACTCTTGACGTTGCACGTCCCGCTTGCACCCGGTAGAAACCTCAGCCCGTTCCCATCTACCAGCCACACTCCTGCCTCTTCACTCCATCTATCCCGGATGGAAGTGGCATTAATGGGGGGGCCGCAGTCTCCCTGGGTACTTCTACTGGGGATGCTTGGTAGGGGAGACGCCCTAGGTCTGTTTGCCATAGTTCTCTCCCTTGGTCCCTTTCTCCCTCCCCGTCCTCTCCCCCCACCCCCATGTGTAGGACCATTGGACAGGGTGACACGACCATTGCCCGGGTCAGGCCAGGTTGACACTTGGTAGGTGTACCACGAGGCTGTGTCGTGAGGCGATTGCGGGCTGCAGCGTTTGATCAGCTGCTCGATCTATGGAACACTGCCCAGAAATACCCAAAGCCACATCAACAGTGAATACAACAGGTTGACTTCCTTACAGATAATGATCTGTTTTATTATCTGATTCCAATTTTTTATGCTATATGACTGCCAATTTTAACTTGGTGTACGATGCACTGTACAGGATACCATACCTTATGATCTGATACCAATTTTTTTATTGATGCATACTTATGACATGCCAATAATGACACTATCATGATGTCACCATGACTGCAACACCAGACTAGGCCCCTCCTGTCTGATCATTCCATCAGCATACACATTGCAAATATACTCTAAACCAAATATTTGATGGAATTGACATGCAAAGATGTATTTTCTAAACCAAATACTTGTATGTATGGGAGGAATATGGTATTTGCTGTTGATTCTGCTCCTCTGTAACATATGTTTTGGACATGGTCCCCAGGACCAAATGTATATCTATCTTTAACTATGCACCGGTAGTAACAAGCTACACCCATGTATTCCTCATGCTAGAAACAAATCCCCCCTGAAGAGCCACAGGGCGAAACATTTGGGGGCAACCATCTTTTGAACAACACGATGGGATGTTGGCTTATGTATATATAATCCATGGGTCAGGTCAAATTTTAAGATGCCTTATATGGTGATAGCAAATACTGTCATTCAGTATGTGTGTACTGTAATGACACTTTTATTTGAATGTAATTTTGTAGGATATAGGGTCCCATTTATGCGCACACATAAGACCTTTAATTTTACTTTCCTGACTGACTACTTTGGACTGCCCTGGGGCGCCTACAAATCCCCTAGGGTCCAAATCTGGGAGTATCCTCCCACAAATATTAGTTTGTATACAATTAGTAATGGGATGGCGCATATGACTTATCTTCAGGCACCCAGGATACCCTTTTTCATTTATTATCACTACTAAACTAAAAAACGTATTTGATTGTGTTAAATTTCAGCTTAAGCTATTGAAATCTGTAATTCATTTTTGTATAAAGCGGAAGTAAACTCAAAAAAGAATTCCCCACATACATTCACGGACATATTACACACCTGTCAGCAGTATACATCATGTGAAAACTGCTAACACAGAAAAAAAAAAGGTATCTTACAATCTTCACTTCCTCATCCAAGGCAACCATCTTAAGAGTACTGGCGCCTTAACTCTACTTCCACCTCATTCTGTTGAACATACTAGGTGCCCCTCCCCTGCAGACATATTTACCAATACCCAAAGTTTGGTATGGGAGGACATTTCTGGTCGTTCACGATTCTATGTGCTGCAGTTTTGTCATAGAGAGCAGGAGTGAAAGCGCCAGGGCAGACCCTGTAGGAGACAGGAGAGATTGAAACTGAAATTGGTGGTGAAGGTGTCAGTGGTGCGGTGATATGGGGGTGACATGGATTTGGGGGGCACACAGTTAGGTTCAGGATGCGGTTAGTGAGTTATTTACTAAATATCTTATTACCTCCTCTGCTGCCAGTCCCAGCA
>CM070034.1:129930356-129957488 GCA_036250615.1 Ptychadena robeensis | reverse complement strand
CAGCAATGTCTCCTCTACACTTCCCCCACAATCACCTCACAGATGGCACTCCGAGACAGATAAGGGGAGGGGGAGGGAATCACCAATCTACAGGTCAGATACCCCAATCACCGCTGCAGTCTTCACCTATAGACAAGCCCCTGCTTGAACAGGAGGCACGATGCACCTACCGACTTTGGTTGCCCCTGGGCTTAGATGCACAAGGTATTCCACCTGAGAGCTGAGATCGATGAAACCCCACAATGACCCCCTAGGGAGCGAGTACAGAATGAAGGGTAATGCAAAAATGTCCAGGTTCACAGCAGGGGTCATACACAGAGGATCAGCCCCGCCAAACACAGTATCCAGGGCTAATCCAAAGAGTAGTCTAAAGGCAAGCAGGGGTCATACACAATGTTAACCTTTGATATCACAAACCGATTGGAATGAGGAATCCAGTAGTCGAGGGAACTGACGCTATTACAGGCAGGGCAGCCATGCACCATTTGGGTTTATTTAGGGAAGGAGATGCTAGAAGCCTATTAACAGGTGCAGTACCACCTGTGAATGCACTCTAGTGCTCCCCATGCCTGCAGAAGGTGGATACGAAAACCCGACATGGACAAGGTAACTGAAGCTGCGGTGACAACACAGATTATGTTGATGCAGTCCGCCTTGTGGAGAAGCAGAAGTGAGTCTGCAAACGCTGGCGCCGGCCTTCTGCAGCCCTGACAACATGAAGGCAATTTCTCCTGCTCTAGTAATTCTCTTCATTTTCAATTGAGCAGTTGTATCAATTAGTTACCTTTACCTTTTATGATGGCTGGCTAACATTTGATTTTCAATCATTGTCTTTTTTAGACACCAAGCCAAATAGAGAAGGTTAATCTCTCAAACAGGGACAACAACAAGCACCATACTTACACCTTGGCCACCGAGTAAAAATAAAAAGACTGACTCAATAGACAACTTGGTCTTTTTTTGCTGTCACCCTTCTGTGTCTCTAAAGGATAAATCCAGTACAACATGGTTTACTGGAGCTCCAAACAAAACCAACATAACATTTTGTGCTTTTTTTTCTTACTCTAAGATGGCACCTTACACACATACAGAGGTCATGTTACTTTTTACTGTTTACCTTACACACATACAGAGGTCATGTTACTTTTTACTGTTTACCTTACACACATACAGAGGTCATGCTACTTTTTACTGTTTACCTTACACACATACAGAGGTCATGCTATTTTTTACTTTATGTGGGAGAGAGATTCCAATGGATGTTAAGGTTCCCTCAAATGTTTACAATGGCCATATATGGAACTTCAGTAAACCATTAAACTGGATACAAATGTTGGTATTCTTTTCAGTTTATCAATTAAAACAGATGGGGTTTTAATATTTAAAAAAAAAATAATTTGAAAAATTGTTATACCTATACTTTAGTACTCCCATGTCTCCCATGTCTATCATCCATCCAGGCCACCTGAACCCATGTAGTTCCCTTTTACATGCATATAATAGGCCTCCGGTATTTTTAGGTCTCCATGGGGAATCCATGCTCATGCAGTCCATTAGGTCTATTTATTTCTGTATTATTAGTAAGAACATTAAAGTTATGAAGCTTCTTGCACCATATATTGACTGTTTACTTATGATTGACCCTTTTGATTGCATTTGGTTTCAAGTTAAATGTAGTCACGCAACCTGAGTACATTGCCTTCCCTGACATTGGAGTGTCTTATACTACAGCTGGCTTCCAACACGGCTGGTAGGTAACTGTGATCTATAACTTGCAAGCGGCCCCGCTGTTTGTTACTGGCAATTAAATTCAGTGGTGCTTTTCTTCCATTCAAAGAAGGGTCTTTATGCTTTAAATCCGACTCTTCTAAAACTCCCCACTTGTGCTCTGGTTAAAAAAAAAGGCTCAGACTGACAGATTATCGCGAGGCAGTTAAGCATGTAATTGCTCAAATGAGTTAAAATCCCTTCAAATATCTGTCTTTGTACCTCATCACACCACTTCACGGACTCAAATATTTGACAATTGATGAAGATAAAACTAAAAGGATCTTCATTAGCTACCAACCACCGTGACAAGCTTCTTTCAGCTGAAGGCTGGCAAATTTTGGAACTTATTATCTACTTAAAAACTGTAGGGTAGCAAGAGAAATACTTCTGTAGTTTACAAGAGAGAAAAGTGGAAGCTTAGGGGCACAATATACAATCATATTTGCTAGCCCTGAAATTAATTCTGATGCTAACACTCAGGAAGCTTTGTTTACTATGCACAGTAAGAAGCAGAAAAAGGTTTGGTACACCAGTCTTCTCATTATTATCATCCCACACCTCTAGGTTTTTATCCCAATGGCAAAGTGCGTATTTAAATGGACGTTAGGTATGGTTGAGCATTAATAGTTCAGTTTTCCTCCTCACTGTGTACAAACTCTTTTGTTGAGTTGCATGTGTTCTTGGACAAAAACACTTATCTAGATATTAAAGGAAACCTGTAGGGTTAGCGATTGTGGGATACCAGTGATTATTGCCTTTTGAAAATTTAGAAAAATATTGAAGCCATTGGATTATTTTGACAATAAGGCAACTAGTAATTTTAGTATATGCCAGTAATGACAGCCTGCATTTGTTCACCACTATAGATTTCCTTAATTGAGTGATCTGGTTGGGGAATATCTGACATAGTTTATTTGTTCATCAAACTAATGACTGAAGACTGTATTATTTAGCAATAATGTATAATAAAAGTGGTTCCCGATCTCGACTCCTTTACAGGTGTTTTTTCCCCTAGGCAGACAATAGTAAGGAAAAGTTGGACTTCTGGCTTGCTGTTGTTAGATTTGAATTGGGGCTCCTATTCCAGAGAAAAAAAAACTATTGATGGTGCCGGCAAAGGTCTGCACATCATTAAACTTAACTCATGGTATGAGCACTACTGTTAAAGGTGTACAAGATCTTGGGTATAAACCTATATCCAACCCCACAGTTGTATGTTTCTGATGAAGGAAGCACTGCCTCTTTGCCACAGATAATGATAGGTCAGAAAAGTCATTCTAGGGCTGGAAAGTATTAAGGTGGGTTTACACATGTAGATGTAGAAATTTGTTCTGTAGCCCCTGCCAGAATCAGGGGACTAATGTGTTAATATTTAGGAGGGAAAGGAGCAGGATTGTCACCACCAGGTGCAGGGATGTTGCCTGTCAGTGAGTGATTTGGCTCCTTGCCCAGTTCTGTGAATGTATCTTTTTGTCCCTAGATGCTAGAGGCTCAGAGTTTGGCACCTTCTAGAATCTGGGAGGAGGAAAAGTTATAAAGTGTAGAGTCAAGAGGTATTAGTCAGTCTTGTCTCCAGGGAGCTCCCCTGCTGGGGCCCTGGGGGTGCAGTGAGACGACGGAGTCTAGACGGAGGGCCCAGAAGTGTGTGTGAAGTCTGGACACTCGTCTAGAAAGGAGAACCTGTTATCTGGTCTGAGGAACAGCATAAAGGTTTCCTGAGCAAAGCAGTCTAGGGAGGCCTACTGGAGCTAAAGGGGAACTCTGTTGCACATTCTAGAAGAAGACTGGTCAGTGAGAGTGAAGTCTACTTCAAAGTCCCCAAGAGAGGTTAGCCAAGACAGTGATTTGCTTGTGTGAAGAAGAAGCTGCCTAGTGAGGTACTAGGGCCGTGCTGACTGTGATTACTCGTGTCTGGAGAAGAAGCTGCCTAGTGAGGTACTGGGGTGGCCAAGACAGTAATTACTTGTGTGCGGAAGAAGCTGCCAAGTGTGGTGCTAGGACCTCAGGGTGCTCGAACAGCCTTGTCCCTTGACCCTCTCTCCCATGACAACGTGTGCAAATAAACTTTCTTCAAGTTCAACTACAATACTTCTCATTGGTCATTTCTGCTACCCGGTTTCCCATTCAACACACAGCGGCACCGCTACAGTTCGATCAATGAAGAACAAATAATTTTTTGGTTGATTGAAAAAAAATCTAAAATGGCCAATTTGTTTCATGGATAAATTTAGTTTGACCTTGAGCAAAAAATCGTTTACAGGTTATGTAAACTCACCTTTACTGGCAGAATCACATTTTGAAAAAAAAGCTTGAAAAAAAATGAAATAATGTAGCCAACAATTAAAGGTGTAGCAATCTAGTAGGCAAAATATTACATAGACATTTGCACACAAGACATTTACTAAGGGTTAGTAGGGTTAGAGAAATTGATAAGAGAGGCATAGATAATTTTGAACTGATGGTAATAGTGCAAAAGGCTATCATCAAATCAAGAGTCATCTAATAAAAGTAGAATCTGATTGATTGGCTGGTTAATGTGAATATTCCAGTAAATTGATAAGACTACAGTTGTTTTGGATTACCAGTCATAGTTTCTCTCTTCACTGTAAGAAGCTTAAGGTAATTTGGTAATTCAAAGGCTATTATAAAGCATAGTTTAACAAAAAACAAATAAAAATGTTTCATTTGCCTAAGAATTTTCATTATATTATTTTGTGTATTTGATGTCTGGTGAGTCCAAAAATTACATCAGTTCGATCAAACAATCACCCTCCTGCATGGTAGATTCTGCTGCAGATGGACCTCACTGTTGTTCATTGGACCTCTGATAAGTCTCCATCCACAGATCAACAACTAGCTTTGTGTCAAAGGCAGCTCTCACAGTACAACACAGTTTGAACCCCCAGATCTCATACCTCAGTAGTCAAACAGTGATTTTTTCTTGTCAGACTTTACCCTCACATATTTACCCTCACCTACTCTGACCTTGAACCCCCCGATCTCCAACACCCTAAGAAGCCCAATACTTTTTTGGGGGATTAACCTTCCTAGCGGTCTGTCCATACCACACTGTTTTTAACAGCGTGGTACGGGCAATCACAGCAGTGTACACTGCAGTACACTGCCTGCAATTCCCCTCCAGCTGTGTGGGCTGGAAAGCCTGCGCTCCTCCATTAACATGGAGGTCTATGGCGCAACCCCGGAAATGCTTCGGCTGAAAAGAGAATCGCCGTAGCTTTCCTGGGGATATGCGGCTTTCATGGGAGCCCAGCTCATCCACAGTTTGTTCTTCACACAAACTCTGGACGAGCTGGGCTTGTCATGACTGCTAGGGAGGTTAATAATTTACATTCCCAATTTGACACCCCTAACAGCAACCCTTCATAGTTATTAATGTTTCCCTGCCATTATTCAAGAGCCATAAATTGCATACATTTTAGCCAGTGCGGGGAGTCTGGGTCCGGGTAGCAGACCACCGGGCCTTCCTAGATGGTCAGGCCCGGGATGGGAGTGCCCCCTGTCTCCGACTGCCAGTGGCCCTGAACATAAGAGCTGAACGAGCATTACCAAATTGTCCAAAGTTCACTTTTACCCAAATACCTTGGTCTCCTAAAACAAGATCAAAGATTACTGAAGCAAAAGATAGTCATATCACCTACAGTGGCCAATAAATATCTTGTTATATATGATCGAGGAAATAGGAATTGTCTCTGGTCCAGATGTTTTCTATATTTTTCAGATCAGCCATTTAGTATGTACAGCAACGTTTTCATCTGAAGTCTTTTAGATGTTTTTTTTTATTCTTATAGAAAATTTTTCATAAAGATGCATATTTATAAATGAATCTGCAAGACAAGATCTGGGTATGATTCCCCTTGCGAACACAGTAATGAACTTTTAACCTTCCCCTGAAATTAATCACACTTGATCTCTTGGGTAAAAATGTTTTAACATAAAGCCATACTCTTTTGTGATTTAACAAACTATATTTTAATTGTAATTGATTTCTACCAAAAGGGAGAAAAAAATGAGTTAATTAGGGTAAGCTATTG
The DNA here is from genome assembly GCA_036250615.1 of Ptychadena robeensis. Taxonomy (NCBI): domain Eukaryota; kingdom Metazoa; phylum Chordata; class Amphibia; order Anura; family Ptychadenidae; genus Ptychadena; species Ptychadena robeensis. The sequence goes on along the minus strand of CM070034.1, from coordinate 129,951,666 downwards.
AAAATCTTACCAAGTGGAATGTTTTACACAAGCCGCAGATTAATGTAAAGTAATGAAATATTTTGAAATGGCTGAAGAATGTAGTTTTTAATCGCTGAATGAATTAACATGATTCATAGTGTGCTGTGCGGCAGGTTTATGAACACTACCTTTTAGGCACTTTCCTGTTTAATAATGTAAAATAATGTTCTCAGTACAGCTACTTATGAACTCACCGTATGACAGATAAATGTAATGGATCTTATTTAGCAAGCAAGCAAGCATTGGATCATTTATAAAGAGAAAAATCTCTGGGTTGGCCCTGACACCCAATTATAGTACAACTGTCTTAAAAGGAAGTTAAAAGAGAAGATCTGAAAGATTTTTTTGGCCTTATTTTATAATGGCAGAAGAATTACATTCAGGTATCTGGTTGACTTTAAGCACATTTTTAATAATGAGCAAAATTGGCATATTCTAGATTATTTTATATATATATATATATATATATATATATATATATATATATATTTATTTATTTATTTATTTATTTATTTATTTATTTAATTTTCTTCAGATAAATACTATTAATAAATATTTTTAAGAGGAGGGCAGGTCAAGATTTGGGGAGTCAAAATCAGATACAGTGGATATGGAAAGTACTCACAGTGCATCACTTTTTCCAAATTTTGAAAAATGGATTAAATAATTTTTTTCCTCAGAATTTTACACACGACACCCCATAATGACAATGTGTTTGCTTGAGATTTTGCCAAATGTATAAAAAAATTTATAACTGCGAAATCACATGTTCATAAGTATTTGCAGCCTTTGCTTAATACTTTGAGCAACTTTTTTCATTTTTGTAATAGAAGTTTGTAACAACCCAAAACCCAAATAGATGTCTAGATGACTATTTATTTTTGAGTATTGTCTTAGTGATGGGTAGTGATGGCATTTCTTCTTGCTGGTGAACAGTGCAGGTGTTTGACCGGCCCCCTTCGCTGGCAAGAAGAAGTCTATAATTCTTCCTCTTGCCAGACTTTTCCGCACCTAGTCCGGCTGGACAAAGAATTATTTTCACTAGAGACCGGGTAGACACCCGATCTCTAGTGTAATGCCAGGCCCGGCCCAACGTGACGCCACTTCCAGTTTTGGAACGATATACCAGTTTTGGTTCCATATACCAGAAGTGATGTCGCAACATCCTTTCCGGTATAGTTCCCATTCAAATTTCCTGCCAACAGCCAGGGAGTTTGAAGTTCTTCGCGAACAAGCGGACGGCTTACTTTTTTAAAATTGCGATCCGTCTGTTCGCGGATGGACACGGCCGATGTTTGGCCATCACTAGTGATGGGGAGTGATGGCCGAACATCGGCCAGGACTGTCTGCGAACGGGCGGGTCGGACTTCTAAAGACGTCCGCCGTCCACCTGTTCGCGGACAGATTCAAATTTCCCGCCTCTAGGCAGGGAATTTGAATCTGAAAAACCGGATGTGACGTCAGTGACGTCACATCCGGTCCCTGGAACGCATCCTGGAACGCATAGTTCCTGGTTTAGGGAGCCGGATGTGACGTCACTGACGTCACTTCCTGCTCCGACCCGTTTTTTTCACTAGGAGACCGGCTTTATGCCCGGTCTTCTAGTGAAAAGATTCTTCCTCCGGCACGATCACACAGGTTGTGATCCTGCCGGAGGAAGAATAGAGATCATCTTCTCGCTGGCGAACGGAGCGGGTCGAACACCCGCACTGCTCGCCGGCGAGAAGATGGGCGAACATCCATGTTCGCCGCCGAACTGTCCGCCTTGCGGACAGTTCGGCCATCACTAGTGATCGGTAAAGAAGGGTTGACCTATGTTTTAATTCCTCATGAACAATATTTTTCTTGGTGTAAAGGCAGTGGGGCAAGAGAGTGAGAGATACATATCTGAAAAAGTCAGTAGAATTGCTATTTAAATCTTCGCTCATTATGAAAAGATCTTTTTACAAAAGATAGAATGTTACGTGATGAATATTTCGTATAAAAGACTGTGATTTATTTCAAATCGTTTTTTTTTGGAATCTTGTTCTGAAAGTGCATAAATAAAATAGGATTGCATATTGAAGATAACACAGATCACTTTAAGCAAAGAACATTCCTTTTAGTGGTATCCAATAGCTATGTTTTTTTTATCTTTAGCACATCTAGGCAATAGAGAAGCCTGGATCATACTCTTCTATTCCTTATACCTATTGGAAGATTACTTTACATGGCATCCTCATTAACTAATAAAAAAGCATCAGAGGGATAAGCAAGCTTTCCACGCGACCAGCAAGTTTTACGTTTTGCCTATAAAACTATTGTATATTTGTATTTATAGACTGGTAGGGCACACACCTTTAGGCACTAAATGAACAAAACTTGCTTAACATTTCCTTTACAAAGGTATACCTTAAAGCATGTGAGCTAATTAAATATGACCTCTCTGGTGGCCTATGTGTTCTATCTTTCTTCTGGACCAGTGCTGCAGTACCGGTTAGTCCCTTTGGCATTAAACATTTGCTTATTGTGTCCCTTACTGTGCTGTGGTTCCATCCTCTGACCCCAACATAGCTAAAGGATTCATGTGTAACATAGTGATGAAAGGATCTAACTATAGTATGCTGTATAAGAGTATAGGTCTTTCATTGAGAAAAAGCTTTCATCTTGATTTAGGAGCCCCCCTCTGCCAAACATACACCCTGTGTTAGCCTTGTTAGGTAGCCTTCTTTAAGCATCATCATATATAGACAATATTAGCTGGAAAGATATTTTCTGTTGTGATGTTCAATGACAAACAAGAATTGCCAGTCCTTCATGCATGACTATTAATCATTGTTTTTTTAATTATTTTTCCCCCAAATAGTTTTCACATATGCACATTTATGAAGAGGAAATGAATATTTGTTGCCTTGTAAACCTTTTTGGTGCAGTAAATAATATGTTACTCAAAGCATATCCAATTTGATTTGTCACACATTTATGTTGGATATGTAATCAAAAACATGCTTTTGGTGGCAACTAGTTATTTGGATTAAAAGTCTGATCTCCAGCAATATCCAGATACACATGCTTAGTATGATCATCTATATCTACTTCCTCTATTCTTCAAATAAGGCATTGAAAAGTCATGTGACCGCAACATCATCATAATCTTGCAAGATGCTTTCACGATGCTTGCCTTCACAAGAACCTTTGCACTGTCCATATTGAAAATACTAACTGTGGAGCAACATCATCATGTGGGAGAGGGGGCTCAGGACAATACACATTTGCAATACACATCAGTTTTTCTATTTTATCTAATTATCAAAACTCCTGGTTACTTTAAATCAAAGTAAGAAAGTGAAGTATGGGTGTGTTTTAAATTGGCTACAATGTCTAAAGGTAGCCATACACTGGTCTATTATTTAGCAATTTGATCATGGATCCGATCATCTTGTGTGATTTAAAGTCAAACATCTATTGATTGATGGCTGAACTGTCCGCAAGGCATAACATGTTTGCTTTTCTTTCCTCTGCGAACAGTACGGGTGTTCGACCCACCGTGTTCACTGGCGGGTAGAAGGTGACTATTCTTCCGCTGGGCAGCTCAGGAGCAGAATTCTTTGACGAGAGAGGCCGGTCTCTCGTCAAAGAAAACTGGCTTAAACCGGAAGTGAGTGATGTCATGTCTGGATAAAAAAAACTAGGAACTGTGCATTTCAAGTACTGGAAGTGACGTCAGTTTAAAATTCCCACGAACAGGAATTTTCCCGCAAACAGGCGGACATTGGACTTTATTAAAAGTCCAATCCGCTTGTTCGCGGATGGAGCTGGCCGAAGTTCAGCCATCAATAGTGATAGATAAAAGCGACTTTTACTTAAAAGCGTCATTACTACTTTCTGCCCCTAAGAGGGCCCCTGGAAAGCAAAAGCACATGTAAATGTAAACTGCCAACATGTCCAATCACTTTTCAGTCAATCAAATGCAAAAATGGAACTGTGTATGGCTATCTTTACAGGAAAATTCAGTACCTTTCTAAATACCAATCTCACTAATGGGCTGTGTTGAGAGGTGCAAGTAAGCCTTTTCTAAAACTCACTTCAGTATGCATTTTAGGTGTGCTTACATTTGGGCTTCCAATTGCTTCAATGCAATCAAATGTAGCTAAAATGTATTCTTCAAAATGCAAAATACACCACATCTCAGACTACAGTTTGATACTGCATTTATTGTGAAAGAGCCATTAAAGTATCTTTACACTAGAATTTAAAAGCTAACAATATAAAAAATAAATTACAACATTCTTTTTTCAACCTGTCATCACATACTCTATGTTGCATTAGGTAGGTATAATGTGAATTGTTTAAAGCTCTATTGAACACATGGGCACCCTTCTTTTACGGCATATGGATACCAATAAAATTATAATCAACTTTGCAAAAAAAAAATATATGAACATTTCCCCGTTTACTTATTCTGAACATGTTCTGTCCCAAGACTGATAAGTGAGCTTGAATTCCTCGTTCTGTTATGCAGCGTACATATTTCCCACCTGGCTGTGTGTTCAGACAGAACAAGATAAATACCTCGTAGACATACAGATAGAGAAAGTGCTGTAATTGCTCCAGTAATGACTCTCAGGCATAAAAGGAAGGCAAATAATAGTATTTAACACTATTTCCATTCTTTGGCTGGAATGTAATTTTGGAGTTATTGTCAGTCACGATAGTGGACTTATAACAACTACAACTGTCATATTGCATTTCGTTTAATGAGCAGCCAACAAGAGGTCTCAGGTACTAATGGCACTGTCCATCTAATTTTCTGATGGACAGATATCCAGTCACAACCTTAAAGAACAATAACGTAATTACCATTATTGAATGCTTAAATTTTTTCAGGGTTGTCTATTGGTGAGACAAGGATTCAATTAACACAGCAAAGATTGTCTTCCTGGCAAATATACTGTGACTGGTAGTCATAAGTCTTCTTGCAAAAGTTTGGGCACTAAGCTGGAATATGAGTCAAATAGTAATGTATTAAATACATACTATCTGAAGTAAATTCTTGCTCTGTAAAGTCTCTACATAAAATTTATATATAATTTACTCTTTTTACTCTTTACTCTTGAATTTGTCCCTAGTTGGCCATGTTCAAAAGAAAGAGTGACATTCTGCTTGATTATAAGTAAATCAACAAGACGACAAATTACTTTCTTCACTCGCCCTCCCCCTTCATTCACTTCCCATTTACAGCTTTAATTAAAAACAGCCAGTTTCTATCCTGTTCAAATGTCAGTATGTTAGAAGTTTTTAACTTTTCCAGTTATGTGAAATAAACTGTTCATAGTAAAAACTATTGCACAACATCATATATAAGTCACAAGATCACAAGTCATCTCCATGTTATTCTTAATTGATTGTGGACAGGTCCCTTATACTGCAAAGAACATTGTTAATGCACTACTTGCATTTTATGTGACCCTATGTCAGCATTACGACACCCTGGGCTCACAGGAAGGGTTAAGTGATGGTGACACAGAATGGAGCAGCATTGAATCACTGAAAAGCGGTCTTTTTGTACACAAAAACATCGAAAAGGTTAGTATTTTATGTTTTAAAATCAACCAAATTTGGCATACACAAACAAATTATATGCAGATAGTCACTAGGTGGAACAGTACTACTGATGGAATGCTTAGAGACAAACAGGTGTATGTGGCTACTAAATATAGATGGTAGAAAAGTGTTTTATTTTCAAATTTTAACTAGCTGACTTTGAGAGTTAACCCACCTAGCAGTCCAAATAATATGGTAAACTGTTTCCAAAAGCAGAGCACCAAATACAAACTGAATACTATGTCATTGGTTTTCATATACTAACCCCTCTGCCTCCTTTACACATTCCCAGGATGTTAGGACTGGGGATACCTGTGCATGCAATACAACACAGGCATATGGTGAAGGCAGCCTCCACCTTCCCCACGTCATCACCAACGTTGGAAGGTGGAACCAGTAATAAATCCACAGCACACCAATGCTGGGCGACACTGTGGGGAAAGCTGGAGCAGGTAAGCTACCCCAAGTGAGTTGTCAATTTGAGTCATTCAAATCTATCCCAAACCACATTCAGGAATACCGCTAGGGAGGTTATCAGCAAAGCCGCTTCACATGGCACTATCACCAAACTTGCTGAAGATGAAGAGAAGGGTTATGGAAACATTATTGCTGTAGCAGATTTTTTTGTATATTTATATAATAAAGTTTAAAATCAAGTCAAAATTTTTCAAAACAATGTGTACTTGACTTAATACACTATGTTCAGGGGATTTAGAGTTAACTCCCAAATAAACTTTTAAAAAATTCATGACTATATCTACTACAGAACCATTGGCTGCAAATTTAAATTTTTCATTCTTACGCACAATGAATTAAAAATTTATTTTTTAGTTTAAGTATGGCTATGTCCCCACTTAGAAGATCAGCCGCGGGACGGAAGTGATTGACCAGGTGATCCCAATTAAAAAAGAATCACCCCTTGATCGTGCCCATATGGGCGCAATCAGGGGGCCCATATGGGCACAATCAGGGGGCAATTCTTTTTTTAATAAGGGCGTTTCTGATCATGGGCCAGATCGCATCCGCACCTGATCGCACCCTTTAGTTGAAGTGGGGCCCATTCAACTAAATGGAAGTGATCAACAGCAAAAGCAATTAAAATCGTGTCCGCGCCGCCACTGATCGCCCAAGTGGGAACGAGCCCTAAGGGTGAGCCTCTGGGACAAATTAAAGATTAAAAACATGAAGAGCTTTATAAGAGACGACAATATAAGAGTTGACGATATAAGGTATAAGGACTTCCATTTGATCACTCCCACAGTGACTTCTACTTAAAAAAAAAAAAAAATCAGTATTTGCATAGACACTTCCTGCTTGCACTATGAAGATGGATAATAAAAGAATATGTTTGGATAACATTTTCTGTCTTCTCTGCGCTAAAGCTGTTTTCCCACAGGTTCACTTTAAATACTCCTAATTGTGTGTGTCTGTTTAGCGTACTAATATCATTAAAGTTATTATTTTATCCATTTTTTTCTAACAATTACTAGTTCTTATAATGCCTTGAACAATCTCATCTTTCAGCTGCTCATTTCACAGAGTATTATATTAAGCACACTAATTTATCAATTTTTATCTGAAAAATTAGTTTGCTAGTAAGTGAGAAGAAATGCCGTCAGTCCTGAAATGAATCTATCCTCTGACACCTGCGTGGTAAATCCAGGGCAATTTTAATGGTTCTGTTCCTAATCACTTTCTACATACATCTGCATGCTCATTTTCTGATTGCTGATGAGGCGACAAGGTTATTGGACATACAAGCACTTATTATTTAAAACATACAAGGAAGTAAGATAGGGTTCAGCGGGGTCTCCCGTCATTGTCAATCTGTTAATGAAAAATTATTGAGCAAGGATACCGTGAGGAAAGTAAGCAGAAGAAATTAAAATGACCAAGGAGACACTTCATAGAGAAAACGACAGATCTGTCCATAGATAGACCCGGGGTCAAGCCAAGTTATAGAGTAAGTGTTAAAAGATGGGAAATCCTTCAATCTGATTCCTTTAGGTGGATGTTACACCTGCATCCAGTAAAACAGTCCCATTCACCTTCTACAAGCTATGCAGTATGCAAACCTTTATGTTTCTTTCTAAATATATTTGTCAGTCATTTATTAACAGCAGTAGTGAATAGTTAACACCAGTATGATTTTCTGAAAGTGTTCCAAAAAAAAAAATTATAGGGGCTGCCAATACTGGTTTCCATATGAAAACACTATATATGGTTGGTTTTACTTTGAAATCAGGAACAAACACCGTTACCAAAAAAAGGGGTCAGAAAATATAATCTCTGTGCTTGCTCCAGGTTGTTGATGTATAAACCATTAAAGCCACAACATCAGCTTGACAGCCAGGAAATTAGCAGCTTCGAAAGGATATGTCAACAATGCCAGTTTACATAAATGTTTCCTGAAAGACATTCTTCAAGGAATCCTTCTCCTGACAGAGTATGGAGTGCTCAGCTTTCCTTCTGGAAATGCTAGTTGGCTAGTGGTCAGGATATTCCTATGGCATCAGTAAATCTGTAAGTAAATAAAAAAGGGTTTAAAGCTGTAGATCTGATGAATCATGCCAAGCGCTTCTCAATTAAAAAAAATATATACATTTTTTTTTATCTAGGCAATTGTTTAGCTTGTCTCTGATGTGTTTTATCCAACATGGCTTATTCATAGAACATCCTTAAAAATAAAAAGTGGTAAGGGAAGACACACATGTACAAGTACATCTCTTCTTTTCACTTAGGTAAATGGTGTTCATTTACTTTTTAGTGGAAGGTCTGTTCTCTCTGCATATGCCAAGCATCCAGTTTTGGCCGGTAAAGTCTTGTTTTTTTGGTGACTTTTCTATTAATATTCCGATTTCAATAAATTTGGGATTTTCCCAGGATTTTGAAATCAGGGTAATTTAGGAGGGAGGGGGACCTTTCTTGTGCAGATTACATGCAGGGTGGGAATCTGGGAGGCAAAGTAACCTCCCCCCTCCAAAGTTAGCCAGCTAATAGGAAGGTCAAGAGGTAAATGTCCCGACATGTCACAGACATCACTTCCTGTATATGAAACACGGAAGTTTCCCTTATTATATGTTTCCCTTATTCAGTGATGGGAAACTTATCAGGTATGGCTCCCTGTCTGATTTCCACCTTCTCCCCAGATCACTTAATATTTTATTAGTAGGAGTAAATCTAAAAATAACAATTTATATTTATCTTACTTACAAGACAGTAATAGTCAGTCACATTCAACTGTACTTAGCTAATAATGTGGAAGACATAGACTGACTTTGCCAGTTTTTTTGGAGATTATTAGGGGGCTTAGATTAAAATACATATCCATCATTGCTAACCAACTTCAGGTGAATGCATTCTAACTGGTTATTCCATGTCCTAGATGGATGAAAACCATCATAAATGACCTCTTACCTCTTACCATTTCTATTCTCCCAGGAACATGCAAAAGAAAGATTTCATCTGCCTACTTTTGGGAGGATGGTGACAACACATGACAATGTGAAAAGTGAAGTTAGGTAAATATAATTTTCATAATAAATCTTGCATTCAAGCCACTTTTAAAGCATCATTTATGTTTCAAGCAGGCACACACAAGTATATGCAAAGATATTAAACACAATTAAGAAATAAAGAGATGAATACATTTTTAACCTCTAATATGGCAGCCACTAGCAAAGTTGGGGTAAAGCTTCACTTCTTATGCATATTGTGTACTGATTGTGCTTAATGTTCTTTAAACATATTAATGTCATTTAGATGGAGCAAAAGAGAAAATGTAAAACAACAGGCATGTAAATAGAAGAGAGCTGGAGGACGGCAAAGGACACTGGGAGATACAAGCAAGAAATCACTGCAAAGCGTTCAAAATTCTCCAGCTGCCTTGCTTTTAGTCTGCTACCATTCCAATTAAAATGCAAATTAAATTTATAATTAGCATCAGAGAAACCTCCTTGTGTACTGCAAAAACATTTGGACTACGGGCACAGAGCTGGCACTTTTAGTTATCGTAGGGGTCAGTGCACAAAACAACATATTGTGCTGCCCTACCTACATTTAGAAGTGGTAAAGGGGGCAGGTTTTTGGCTTTTAGGCTAAAACAAACATTTAAGTGATCAATCAGGAATCTGTTTATTCACAATTATCAACTGAAAGCAATTATTCAAACAGAAAGCTTAAAACTGCTGTTTAATTGGTACCTTTGTCTGTTGTACTGTGGTGTTATTGTGCCTTTTATATATATATATATATATATATATATATATATATATATTTATATATATATATATATATAGTTTTATGCTTTAGAAATAAAAATATTTCATGTATTGAAGCACATTGATCAAGCTTTCTTTAAAGCTTGGGGCAATTAACAAGTTTAAATACATTTTGATTAACAGTTTTGTAATGAATGTATTCATTCAATCCATAATGGATCCTCTGTACACAGTGGAAAAGGTGTCCTTAAATGGAATGTGGTTTAGACTCTAAGGACCAGAGTGCACCACAAAGGTTCATGGGTTTTATTGGTGGCAGTCAGACACCTGCACAGCTGACCACAGACAGAACCTATGCATGGTACAGGCAATATAAAGATGCCCAAGGTGCCCATAGAAGATTAGATTTGGGGGAGATTCAGCCGCACATTGACGTGCTCATGATGATAGATTTGCCGCAAAATCTACCACAAATTGAACGTGCCTGCCTTACATCTGCCCATAAATCGGCCCAGAAAATGATTTAACATATTGTATTGATCTCCTTACTTGATCACCATCCAAAGTAAATGCTGGAACACAAAGGGTGCATGGCTGATCTTCGACACGACCGGCCTTGCGTGATCACGTCATCATTTGATCTGCCGAGAAATTGACCTGGCATAGAGACCTATGGCTATGGCTGGCTTAAGACATAGTTACAATCAAAAGGTCAGGGAAAAGAAGTTTAGAAGTCTGCTCAGACACAAGCTGAAAAAAGAATCTGGATGGAGCATAGGCCAATAAAATTTAATGATTCCTTGATGTTGGTCTCAGCATCTAAAAAGTCAGGTTAGGGCTTGTCCACACCTGAGCGATCAGCCACGGTGCAGACGCGATTTTAATCGCGGGTGGTCGCTTCTATATTATTAAAAGGCCTTGTTTCTGCTTCAACTAAAGGCCGTGGGCAGGGTTTGATTTTTCAGCCCTGATCGTGCCCATAGACAGGAATGGACGCAATAAAAAATCGGGTCCATTCACTCTCTATGGGCGGCATCAAGGGGTGACGTGGGGCGTTTTTTCCTCATTTTAATTTTGGGATGGTCCTGTTACCCATAATGCACTTTTTTTTAAACCGCGTGTAAAATCTAAAAAAAAGGCTCAAGTGGGGACAAGCCCTTAGTTGATAGGCTGACCAGACACTGGGCATCTAGGTGATATATCAACCAGCAGATTTAGGCTTTGTTTCTATTATACGTAGCACAATAAAATTGCCTGCAGAGGCTCAACGTCGTCGAATAGGTTGAGCCTCTACATCGGCGGAGCGGCTCGGCGCCGTGAAGACAGACCCTCGGCAGAGAAGGTAAGTCTATCTGCTATGTTGGGACCTCCCACCAAGCTTAGCGGAGTGGTCCCGACGTAAATGGAAACAAGCCTTTAATCAGATTTTAAGTATTCCTGGCCTGGCTTTTAAAGCATTGCACCAATTGGATCAGATTTGCTGCTTATCATTGACATAATCTGCCCCAACATAAAAACTTTTTTCTTTAAATCCAACAACAACTACCAACAAGAATGCAATGCAAGGGCCTCCATGATTGGAACAAATTTGATTGTTAAGAATGGTCCTCATTTTAAATATTTTTACTAAAACAAAAAATTGTATAATCAGGCTGTAATGTGAATGGTGCCCTTTACGTGTTGTGAGGTTAAAATTTGGACACCCCTACTCACCGATCCTGAAGAAGTGGTTTATAACTAGGGATGGTCGAAAAATTCGCAGTGCTAATTTTTAAGTAGAAATTTCGACTTTTTCGCCGAAAATTCGCATAGTCAAATTTTGATGGGGTCATTTCGACTTTTCGCCGAAAAAGTCGCAAATCAGCCAGATATTTAGACTGAAATTGAAATTTCAAGTTAAAAAATAACTTTGCTTTTGATTTGCCATGCCGCTATTTCGCGTGCGAGTATCACCATTTTATATAAAATTTTCGCATTGGCGGGAATTCGCATCGGCGAAAATGCGCATGGTGCTAGCTAACTTTGTCAGCTTATTGCAAAGCCCCTGAAAATGGTATCCTCACAAAAATTGCTGGAGTTGTAGAGAAGGGTTGGGGAAACAATAGGTTTTGCTCTAACATGACAAGTTTGTGTATAAATTGGGTTTAAATCTCAGCTCTGATTGTAAAGCTCTGCTACTATGTACACTGATTCTTCTATTATAGCTCAAGCTCATACAGCAAATCAAAATTTTCCACCTTATGTGAATTTTTGACCTTATGCAAATTTTTGGCTTTATGCGAATTTTTGAGTGTTTTATGTGAATATTTGGCGTTATTTCGAATTCAAATTTTTATATGTGTATTATATGACTGCACAAATGTAACATTTGTTTTCTATTATTCAACAGGCAATTTTTAAAATTATTAGAACAGAATATGTCAATCCTTTCAGTCCAATTGATTGTATGTTGCATGAAACTTGATAGCAATCAGTGGGGAGATTCCACAGAAAAAAAATCTGATTGAGATATAGACAAGGTTAATTATTCATTTGAAGATAAAAAGATTGCTGAATATGGAAGATCTAGGGCTGCACTTTCTTTTTGTTGAATCAGATGTCAGAGGTCACCGGGAGTCACTGGTATTGTACAAAAGATGCTAGGGGTCACAGACTCTAATCAAAACCTCTATGGAAAAATTAAGCCATGCTTGCTTGCAGGTAATTAATTTAAGAATTGATGGGAAACTAAAACACTAGAAATTGGATTTAAACTACTCCGATCATGATGTAATGGTAATCCGACTACTCCAATAGGTAAGGGACAAATACCATTTAACAAGATAATTTGCCAATCTTCATAGTCATCCTTACGGAATTTGTGTTTCTCTTGGAAGTATATTTGTTAATTAATTTACAAAATTACCATTATTCGTAATTATATGCATGTAAAATACTGTCTTTCCCTTGTGCTTTCATCAGAAACATAATCATGTTTCAAAGTCATTTTAAAGTCTCATTTATAATAAAATCTTCCAAAATCTAAAACATATCAGTACTGGGCATATGAGTATGAAACAGCAGTTCCATAGTTTACAGTCTATGGGGGAGCTTATCTATATTCACTGGGCTCACTGAGTTAAATTCTCATCTGAAAATTGTGTTCAAAAGAAAATTTTAACTGAAAATGTTTAGCTGAAATCTTGACTTCTTCACCTGCAAAAGAGAATATGAACTCGGTATCACATGCTATTTGAAAAACAAATAATAGTTTCATTTGATTTGTGGAGAAAATAGACAATTAGTTTTATATGTATTTTATTCTTTTAAATCCAAGCAAAGAAAAAACATTTGGGTTGTGTGCAACTGGTCGAGCGTTACTTCCCAAGACAATTCACAAGTGCCAGACACAGGGTTACAATAGATCTGCTGTGCCGAATCTCTAATTGTTTTGATGTCTTTTTCAGTTGAATAAAGAGAAGAAAGAAATCGACATTGTATTATTTTGCTTCGTAATCAAAAAATATTGTGCCACCACCTGTTTTCTGTTAATTATTCTAAGGAGCTCCCTATAAATCATAACACCGGACAATAAATTAAACTGTCAAATGTGATGTCAAAGGTTATGTCTGGAAAGTTATAGGGCAGTCAGGGGGTGTGAAAGATCATTCACTGTCAAGCACCACTGGGAGACGGTCTGTTGGGACAAAGGGACAGAGAGAAAAAAAAATCAAAGTACATAATAATACTTGGAGACACTTTAGCTGAATACACAAAAGGGATCAAATTGACATGTCACTGCAGCGTGATTCTGACAACCCGTAAGATTGTCTAGAAATGCCCCATCTGACAATCCTCTGTGTTTGTCTCAATTCTTGTTACCTAGAAACCTCATGGAATTCCCATCTTTGTATATTTTCAAACCACTACTAGCTGTAATTAGTGGAAGTGCAGCAGATAATTCATCCATCATGGAGATCCTGTAAACATCTGAAAGCCTCCGTCTTGCAACTCCACAAATTAATTTGATCTTAATTGTTGTTCTGCTTGGTGTTTGTTCAGTGACAATTGCAGCTGATGTAGGCTTTTATTTAGTAAGTCCATTGCTTCCCCATAGCTGTTGATGCATTTGTATGGGGAAATTTATCACATCCCAAGAAAAGATATTATTGAGGCAAAATATTATAAGCTCTGTTATTCTTACATTGTGACAAGAGTAAAGATGACCCTACTAGGAGTCAGAATTTGTAGAAGTTAAGATTATCATATAAAAGAGCTGCACTGTTAACATCAGCTGACAACAGTTTTGTTTAAATGACATTACTATCAGAAATATACAAATTACATATGCAAGGCATGTTGGCAGGAATCCTCAGCAGTCAGTAAATAGGCCTTTCAAAGTGTTAACGGTAGTCTGTCTATCTTTAAACATCAAATATTTGACCCAAAACCCCAGCCCAATTCTGATAAGCATCAGGTTTTCCACCATATTTAGCATTACGTGCTGGGTTTTATCTGTAACCTGCCCTCCAAGACTTTATCCTTTTATAACTTTTTTATAACTTTTAGAACTTTGTATTGATAACTAGGGTAGATTTATTTGGTTGGTCAGAGGCCACCCATTTGCCAGTGTGCTGTGATCGAGTGTTAACAATCAATACAAGCTTTGGGACAATGAAGAACACTCAACAGGTGCATTTGGGAGCTATGCACGTACCATGTTCCAATCAATATAGCACACATTGACATGCATTTGGATGATGCCTTAGCATGAATTAGTTCTCAAAAAGTTGGATTTTGTTTATATTTACAGTAATATACAAGTAAGAAAGAAAATGAGCAAACTTGCCAGGTGAGCACCACTTAGCAGGTCACTGCCTTTTAATTCTTACTGATTTTGTAATATCTGTGACCTGAGTCTTTATCTCACCAGACACTTGCCACAAGCCATATACTGTGGAGAATTTACTCATTGCCTCAGGTGTACAACATCAGTATACCATTTACATTAAACACATAGTGATAAGCAATGTGCCTTTATAAGGTCCCAGTCTTAGGAACTTCACTTTCTGCTGCAAAGTATTATGTCACTTTACAAATGAAGTTAAACTTTGTAAAATTATTTAGTCAAGTTTCTTATTCCTGCTCTGAAACAAGTGGCTTTAGGCCTTAGGTATTTTGTGAGACCTTGTGCTCTAAAGCTAGGAACACACGGCTCGATTTAACCGTACAATCGATGTAAATCAATGAAAATTTACATCGATTGTACCAAAATCGTAGCGCGGACACATGGTACAATCGACGATTTTAGTTCGATGAAGAGCTTTACATCGATTGAAAAGTGATCGGACCAGTTGGAAAATTATCGTCGAATTGTACCACGATCGTACTACTTTTTCATTTTCATCGTACAATTGTATTCGATGAAGTGATAGTTTACTGTTTGTAGGGCATCAATAGCATCGACGATTTTAGTCAATAATCGATGTTCTCTACATCGATATTGTACTAAGATTGTATGACACTACAGCGCACACGGTACAATCGATAAAATACCAAAATCGAGGTTCTTCATCTAATCTTACATCGATTGTATGCTTAAATCGAGCCGTGTGTTCCTAGCTTAATCTTCGGCTCCAGATCCATCCTACTGGTGTGACATAAGAACCAAAACAAATGGGCAAACCTTTAAGATCTACCTATGGTTTATCTAGATTCATAATGTTCGTGTTTTATGATTTTTAGAAACCCATAAAACATCGACACCATGTTTTTGGAAGAATAGCTAGGTAACTCGGTGTCTAAGTCATTAACTATATTGCCCTGCAGTGTGTTTTTTGTTTTGTTTTCAGCAAAAAAAACTAGTGGGGATTGCATTTATGTGTTTTATTTGAGTCTGTAAGGTGTAAGGATTTGCACCTAAATATAAAATATATTAAAAAGAATAAATAGCAAATTGAATATTGAACACATGTGAGTGAAGTAAAAGGGGATCAAGTTCTAGAGGGGTGTAAACAGAGATGTTCAACACAAGTTGGAAAAAACAGAACCAAATTAAAAAGTTTAATCTTACAAAAGATGCTAAACACATTATTCTTATTTGTACTGTTACCCTATAGTTGCCTAGGTTTATTGTCAAAAACATTTTTAGTTATAATTATTTCTTATAATTAGCAACATATTCCTTATAATTGTAAAGTTCTTGTATTTTAAACATAAAGCACCATGTATTCTTAAATGGCAAAGCATTTTTCAGTAACTGTGACACAGTACAGCTGAAGGATACAAGTGACATGAAAAACTCCAATTAAGTACTGTGTCCTTTATTTATTTATATTGTGTCTATGTGTTTTCGGCAGCCCTAATGAGAGTAGTGCCTTGAAAGGGTTAGTTAGAGTGGCTCACAAAGGCTGATTTGCAGGTAGCTTTCCCTCTCAGCATTATATTTCTTGTCTACGCAGAGTAGCTAGGAGGGAAGAATGTGTAATGTCTATTTGATAAGTGTCTTCTCACACCCCGAGGTCTTTTATTGGCAATTTGCGTCCCACAATGAGAAAAATCAGCTGGAGAGACTTTATTGTTTTGTATAATGGAGAAGAGTGTGAAAATATTCCAATACTGCAGATGGTATCACTCGTTAGCCCTGAACATATACACTTGGAAGTATTGTTTTTAGCCTATCAAACAAAGCCAAAATGGCCTATTTTTAGAGGCAGATTCACAGCTTAGCTAGAGTGAAATAATTAAATGGCTTGTCCTTAAAATAAAAAGCACTTTCCATCCCACATTCGATAGAGATGCTGTGTAGGTTCTTGATGATGTGCAAATGTCTACTTTGGAATACTTTCTTTTATGTTCATACTGTTTGGCTCAGCTCCATCTATGTAAATACAGCAACACATTACTTCTCCAGGGCCAAAATAGCTGCTCAACTACTCATGACAAAAAAAGAGATTTTGGTTTGTGGAGACGCAAAGCATATATACAATTCATCACAAACGATTACATTTATTTGTTCTTATTGGAATTTAAATAAATACTAAATATAATATGTGGTACACTGTAAAAAACGTTGTTTTGTAATATTGTTAGTACAGCACAGCTTAAAGTTACTGGGAAAGACTCAAGATACATTTTCTAAAGTATATTCTAAATTAAACTTATATAGTATATGGTAAAGTTTAAAGTACATGCTGAACTAGAACACAAACAAAGCCACTGGGAATCCTTAGTGTTTGTCATTTACATGTGTTACGTCAGTAATTCCATTCGGTATTCAAGTCAACCTACAAGGGGTAAGAAATGTGCATTTCACAGTTCATTGTTTTTTTTTGTCATGGTTCCTACTATTGTTCCTTGTCGTCCTATGCTTTAGTCACAAATAGCAGGAAAAAGCTTTTTGGTCAATCAGAACCCAATATTAGTAGCTTAGAGTATGTGACTAAAAGGTCTTTGGCATGGAAACTTAAGGAAAGTATGTACTGATATATGCATTCACGTTTACCTTCATGTTGTTTTTTTGCAAGATTCAGCTGGGAAGGAGTGTTCTTCCAATTCTTCCAATAAATTAAATATGTTTTTTTTTCTGATTTATACAAATAAAGATGAATACAATTATTTAAAGCAGTTTAATTGTATGTGGCTACTATTTGCAATGGCTCCACTCATAAAACAAAAGAGACAGAAACACTGAGCTAATAATATTACAACATTCCTGTTCAACAGTAGTATGTTATACTTGCCCCTGTAGTCATGGTTATATATATCTACCTTGTGGTGATGTCCTTTAATCATATTTGTGATGGGAAAACCCTTAGAAACATCGCCAAGTCTTTGTCCTAAAGCTGGCCATACACCTTTAGATCTGTCTGTCAGATATCCTTTAGATCTACCAACAACACAGGTATACTTGATGGTTTAGAAAGTCCCTCATATTACATGGTTTTGGTAAAACAAAAGGAGATCTTAAGTCAATCTGACAGAGAAATCTAAAGGTGTATGGGAGACTTTAGAGCAAAGCCAACAATGTACTTATGTCTATTAAATCTATTAATATGTTGTAAATAGTGATAGCCCTACTTCGGCCAGGTCCATCCGCGAACAGGCGAGGAATTTAAATCGAAAAACATCACTGACGTCACTTCGGATACCTGAAATGCACAGTTCCCGGTTTCTCTATCCGGACGTGACATCACTTATGTCAATTGCAGTTTATGCTGGTTTTCTTTGACGATAGACCGGCTTCTCTCTGCGGTCTCTCGTGAAAGAATTCTTTATCAGGAGCAGAAATATCTGAAAAATAGTCACCTTCTTCCTGCCGGTGAACAGGGCGAGTCAAACACCCGTACTGTTCGTTGGGGAAAGAAAAGCAAGCAGTTCAGCCATCACTAGTTCTAAATTTAGCTACAGACTTTAAAAAAAAACGTACACAGGAGAAAAGTTACTTTTCAGCAATAAAATAGCACATCAATTCCTATACCTTCAGCTAATCATATTTTCTGTATAAGGATTTAAACAAGGTGATGAAGGTATCTCGGCTGTAATTGTGAATGCCTGATAACAGTACTTCTGTTGGTTTACATTTTATAAATCACAAAACTGTAAATTAATTTGAGTCATTAAAATGCAATTATTGAAACAGACATCTGCCACAAAAAAAATACCGTATGAAAGACCTACCATTAAAGCATCTATTCAAATACTGGAGCAACAAAGTTCAACCTGTTTATTGTCACTGTTAGTGTTATCATTGCCCCAGAAGCAGTATTCATTCAATGTGTCAGTGAATAGCATTGCTCGGTGTATTTTCAGCAATTTTTTATGACATATTACCTTGTAAAGAAAAGTAGAATAGTGAGAGAGGTTAATTTTAAAAAGATAAAACCAAAGCTGTCATAGCATACTTCATTCTTTTAGAGATGTTAGTTCCTTGGCTATAATATTGATCCTGTAAATTGGTTCTTTCCAGTGCTGGCAGGACCAATACTCTACCCCTCTTTCCACCCCCTTCTAACAAGTCATGAATGGTGTTTTCTTATCTTGTAATACAAACCCATGTGCACCAGTCACTGCCTATATGACATGCAGCCAGCATATTGGCTGTCCAATATAGGCATCTAAAAAGACTCGGGTAAGATACAGGACTGAAGCATTATGTAACTTTTGCATTTGTTGCAACAATTTCCAGAGAAAATTTGTGTGAATTTCATTAACGCGCAACTCAGTGTTAATGAATAAACACTAGTATGGGAGGCATAGCACAACACATTGCCGTATCCTGGTATTTTGTGTACCTGCAGTGTGTGAATTAGCATTAACGCAGGTACAATGCAATGCAGCTAGTGTGTAAAGGCCCTGACATATCTGGAAAGAAGGGTTTACTGGGATTTAAAATCTACTTTCAGATTTAAAATGTCCTAAAACACATGACAAGTTGTCCAACCACTTATATCTATCATAGTTATATTTGTGTGAATTGCAAAGATATAATAATAAATGTATAGTGAATAGTTTGTGCTGCTTTTTTCTGGCTGTAAGGAATGGGGACGGAATTACCTAAATGTCACCAGATTGTTGGCAGCCCTACTCTCAATTGATAAGTTATTTATTGCCTGCCTGAAACTATTTCCCCATGAGCAGTCCCATAGTGAACCGGCTGGAGAATGAATGCAGACACAGGAAGCACTGAGCAATGGCAAAAGAAAATATATCGTCTGAGCACTCCAAAACTATCAATATTAAGTCAGTTTAGCTCTTTGATTAAAGAGTTTAATCAATCACCATCCAAAGCTGTATATTAATCACTTTATCAGGCAGGTGATGCATTGCTGGTTTTAATAGGATCCATTTATTTTGATTCCTACCTACTTCATCTTTTGCAAAAGGGTTTTTCCCAATCAGAGGCTGATAAAAGGAGGTTAGAATCTAAACGCAGAGAATCCGCTTCCGACAGCATTTCATTATCAGCTGCAGGCCCTGACTTGGTCAATTTATTTATGGCTGAATAAAGCTACATGAAGTGAATCTTTTGGAGAACGGCACAGTGTAGCTTAGATAAACATAAGCCATTTATTTGCTTTCACACTTGACAGTCTCATGATATATGAACCAAAAAAGGAGTATGTTTCTTTTAGCTAAGGTACAACTTAAATGTCTATGTGTGTGTATATATATATATATATATATATTGTAATTCATTATCTTTAAAATGTGTTATTGGTTGGAATGTTTTTTCCTCTTTATTATTTTCCTCTTTATTATCCACCCAAAACTGTATTTTACTACCTCTTTGTTCCACTGCAATAGCTGGTTTATGGAGGGATACTTGAATGAAGATTTCCAAATCTGTGAACAATGGATCTAAATCTAATGGAAAAACACATAGAAGAGAGTTTTCGAGGTAAAACCTCACATTCAGACATGATTTTTGAAATATGCATTTTTCCACCAAAACAACAGAATAATGAAAACTAATAAAAATAACAAAAAGAAAAATTTTCAAGGCAGTCTATTTAGTTGATGACTTTTTCATTCTTCAGAATGTTTGCATAGATGGAGCTTGATGTAATTATGTTGATGACCTAATTATATTAAACGTTACAGCATCTACTCAGAAAGGAAGTGATGTTATTCCTTATAAAGCAATTAGTGTGACAGAGAGTAAATACAAATGAAGGAATAGCCAAGGCATTAATAAAACCATGGACCGAACTGCATTGCAGATTGGGACTTTCTGTACCTCCTTCATTACATGCACTAGGGGTTCCAGCAAAAAACTTTGGACAAAAACCTGACTTCCTTCAAGCATACCCTGTAACTTCTGTCAAACTTAATCATATTAACTAAAGCCACACAATTACATGCTCCTTAGAAAATGCAGGGGCTCCCTTCTATGACTTCAACAAGCAGGCCTTGCACCCATATCTGAAGTTCCCCAAACAGAACTCTTCAACATCTGCTATAAGGGTTTTTTTTATTAGACTAAAGGTGGGATTGTACCACTGTACACTGTTCTGCAGGGGAGTTCCAGGTGTGTGTACGTGGCTGCCGTGAGTGATTTACACACCTGAACCATTATATTGTAAATAGATGTATTTTTCTATTGACCACCACAGTTGTTGTCGTTTCGGTCAGACAAGTGTGCAGATGTTTGGTGTTCGGAACACAGTTCGTACTCGGAAAGAAAAATCTAAACAACATCATGGACGAATTGTCGCAAAATGTGAAATTGTAAAAATCCCGAGATCATTCGATCTGCACGCACCGCGGATAATTATCGTTCATGCAGACTGGTACAACCGATGTCACATAACAATATCGAGTGAAAGAAATCAGGAGCGTCCGTTTTTTGAACCACCGCCCAGACATCATACGACATGTATTGTCAGTTCCGTAACATGTCGACACCTTATGGACGTATTTGTCAGATATCGGGCCAAAAAATCCCATCAGGCCATAATAGGGACTGTGTTGCGACGGATTTTTGTACACTAAACCGCCACAACACA
>CM070034.1:129904420-129930331 GCA_036250615.1 Ptychadena robeensis | reverse complement strand
ATCGTTCATCGTCCATCTGTCGGCCGAAAAAATCTTGACGTGTAAACCCACCTTTAGTTTCGTGTGCCTATGCTTTTTAGATATTTTAGATATTTAAGTTATTCAGCCTATAGGTAAACTATTTTTACACAGAAAATACAATTATTGCAGCAAATGAGAAGTGGGTCACATTACTCAATTTAAATGTTAATGTTTACATGAACTTAGAAATTCAGAAATTCATTATGTTATTTTTATGTTTTGATTTTATTTAGGTGTAGACATTTAAAAAAAAACTTTGAGGTGTTAGCCACTGTCAATTCTGTTTTTTTCACACTTCCTTTGTCTTCAGTTTACTAAATATAGGGTGGCCATCTAAACTAGACATAAACATAGTCATTATTCAAAACTTCACAGGCTCTGGAAATAGTTAATAAATCGACCAATGGTTACAGATGTACAGTATGGAAACAAAGACAACCAAGTGGTGGTCCTATGGATTGGTGGATGATATAACTCCCATGTGGCTCATGGATATTTTTTTATAATACTGTAATAAATTAAATGGAATGCTACACATGTTTGGAGCCTTTAAAGTCATCTGGCCTCTGACTATCTCAGGGGAAATTCTTTGATCTGGACTAATGGGCTCAGGCTCACTTCTCCAGTGATAATATTTTGGTATTTTTCTGATAGACAGAGCCATCGCAGGATGTCCCCAGTAAAAAGCTTTCCCCGGTCGGCATTGATGCAGGATTCTGCATGATCGTTTGGAGCAGTTAAGCTACCCCATGTGTGCTTTGGGGTATTTACCCTGAGCAACATTTAAGAACAACGCCTTTGAGGGCAATAAAAGGTATCTGCATGTATTGCTACCACCACATACTGTTGATATATTTTAACCTTTACTAGGACAATTAATGATCAGGCAGCTTATTTTTTAAGGCCCTATGCCTAATGTACAGCACATACACAGTCCAATCATATAGAGCCTTTTCTTTTTAAACAGCATAAAGCTATTTCAGCTAGTTGGTTACAAATGGTGTAGAGTGTGGAAGCCATGCTTCAATAAAATAGAACTGTAAATCCATGCTCGAAGTCCATACAGAGAAGTGTTAATTCTCAAATGTGGGAGCCCATAGCGAACAACCAGATTACATAATAGGATAACTGAGTAAATTGTGGGAAGTAAAAAGGGATTTTAATTTAAATAGTTGGACTGAATAAGACACTTCTTTAATACTTTTTGTTTCAATGGCATATACAAATAGGTGGGTACATTTTTATAGAAATATACTTAAAAAACATAAACTAAGTTGTCTTTAAAAAAAATATAGGGTCCTTGAAAGATTGCAAAACTCCTTCTATATGACTACCAATTCCTCAATGTAACCTTTCAGCAATAGTCTCTGACTATAATTGTATTATTGTAATCTCCTTCTCCCCCCCCATATTAATTTCATGAACAGAAGGATGAAGCATTGTGCATGGCCTCGTCAATCATAACTTATAAACATCAAAAAAGCAACATATGCAGCAGCAATACTGTTTTGTTCCTACAACTCTTCTCTACACCTCCAACAAGTTTGGTGATGATACCATGTTCAGGAGCATGGCAAATAAGTCACAAATAATCTAGTTGAAATTTTTGGACCCCCTCTACTTAGGTCCTTGCTTTAGAATAAATGAATGTTTTGTCCCTTCCTTGTATTTACGTAATTGTAAATTCTTGGTTTAGAAAAAGTAATACCTTGATATGTGGTTTATACTCCTCTACAGCCTTTGTGTACACATATTTGTAAGAATTGCATTTAAATGTCCATTTCCTTCAATTGTATTGTCTGTGGAACAGGTGTGATGCAAAAGCTGTATTGAGAATCTAATCTTGGGTATGGATGAAAATTGCCTATGAACCTTTTCCGCTCTTGAAATGCATTATTCCACAAAGAACAATTGGCCTATCCTTACATGGAGACATCTCTCTGTACATCCTATTCTCAGCCTCTTTCTCTTCCTGGCTATTGTGGCCAAAGATGTTTGTGTCATTGCAATCTGCACCCCTTACCAGTAACAGGACTGAGAAATAGAATAGCTTGCTTCATTCACAGCCTGACAAACAACTTGCTTTTTGAGTGTTCCCTATGTCCTTGTCTCCCCTCAAAGAAGACAGAAGAAACAACCTGAAAGAAGCTATACATTCAGTGCTATGCACTTGAAAACAAGGGTTTCGCACCTGAAGCCATTTAATGTGATCACAAAGCACCCCTTCAAACCACTTAATTTCTGATTTCTGCTGTGCCTGTGGTGCGGACCTATTATGTCAGACAATTCATGGTAAGTGGAAAAAGCAGAAAAAAAGAAGTTTCTTTTTCACATACTAGAAAATGATAGTTGATGACGGAATATGCAGAATGTACCTACCTTTCTTTCAGATTTAATTAGATATGAAAGAATGGATTTACTTGTAGCTTCTTGATTAAATAGAAAATGATCTCTCCTGAATTTCCCATCATGCAGGATATCACTTATTCATGCTTCTGTCCACATACACCATGTATCCTCTTATTAACACATCCAGAATACACGCTTAAAAATGTATTCCAAAAGTTTAATAAACTCGATTTTATTGTGAATTTTAGCATATAATAATAATAATTGTGTATTTACTTAGGACGTATCAATGTTTTAAGACTATGAAGTAAGACCCTATTTGTCAGTTTGCTCTATTTTAATGGAGCTTATGTGTATATATCTATTTGCAATTAAAGATTTGCTATACAAATCTGCGCAACCTATGGTACCCCTTTTAAACTATAAATTGAAATTTGTTTGGAATGTCAGATACTGGAAAGCAACATTTCTGGTCCCTTATTGCTTGAGCAAAGGGTAAATGTGGTTTCTTTTGGATAGTTGAATGTTGTTCACATTAAGGTTTTTAAGGCATAGTCTGGAAATAACTAGCCACTAGATAATATGGATAACCTAAAAATGTGGATTATATCACGTCACAGTCCTGGCATTGCCCTTAATTAATCATTGTTTGTGGTGTTCTGGTGCTGAGCATTACAAATCCTAGTTGGACTACTGCTTTGCAAAAAGGCACCAATCTTTTCTTTTTTCTTTAATACAGAAAGTTTGGTGTTCAAGTGATACCGTTTATTGGCTAACTAAAGTAATTATAGAAACAAGCTTTAAGGATATCACAGATCCCTTCTTCACGTTTACTACACTTCTGGATTTGAAACTTACATTTATACACGAGATAACAAGGTTATAAAAATTTTAACGAAAAAAAAAACAGTTTTGTCTTGACACACTTGACTGATAGAGGTTAAAGTGAAGGGTTAGTTAGTAGTGATCAGAGTTAGGAAGAGTTATTGGGGGTAATAGAGATAAGCGGTCCAGTCCGTAATATTCACCTGCTTCAGCAATTTAAATGACCTGGGAAGTAAAGAAATATGCAACATAGATATTTATTGGAGAAACCTAAATAGTAATGGTCTTGTAAGTGTTCAGGAATTCAGTTGAAGTTGTAGTGACACATAAAATTTTTGTCTCTGTTTCACCCTTTACTTTCACCTCTATCAGTCAAGTGTTTCAAGACAGTTGTTTTTGTAAAAAATATTTATGACATTGTTATTTTGTGAGTTACAAAAACAAAAACAAAAAATTGTATTAAGCCTGAAGAAGGGATCTGGGACATCCCCAAAGCTTGCTTCTCTAATTACTTTAGTTAGTCAAAAACTCTATCACTGGAACGTCAATCTTTCTGTATTCAACAATGGCTAACACAGTACAACAATCTACTTTTTTCATAAAAAAATACCATAATGCTAGCCTTGGCAAGAAAGAGGATCAAGTTGGAGCTAGTTGTACTATTATATTCTAGATACTATACCTTACATAACACACATAGCTCAGATGAAGTGTAATATATTCATGCAATGATAGTATTTAGTAATGAGCAGCATAGGCAATATATCATACATTTTTTACTAATATTCACAAAAAATCGTAGTGCAGAAAAAAGTGCACATATTTTTATTTTTCAAAACTACTGATGTGAAAATCTTGAATATTTGCGATTACGAAGATATAGCAGTATATTCGAGATTATTATTATTATCTTGTATTTATATAGCACCTACATATTGTGCAGCGCTTTACAGAGCATATATATAGTCATATCACTAATAGTGATGGCTCGAACAGGGAATTTGATGTTTGCAAACGGCCAACGCGAACTTCCGCAAAAGTTCGCGAACCCGGCGAACCTGTGAACCCGCCATTGACTTCAATGGGAGGCGAATTTTAAAAAACAAAGGGACCCCTTTTCGGCCAAAATCGGTGGGAAGTTGTTTCAGATGGGTCTAACACCTGGTCAATGACATGACAGATAGGTGGAAATCCATTGGCAGAATCCTCAAGAAATTTTTTTTCAACCCACTAATTCGTCACGAAGGAATTTCTACAATGATATGTCAATGGAGATTTGAGCTGGAGAGCACTAAACAAATGGTGGTGACACTGGGGTGAGATGGGTCGAGTGTGGAGGACCCTGGTTGGTGATGGTTCGATGTGGAGGGACACTGGTGTGTAATGGTCAGTTGTGAGGGACACTGGTGTGTTGATGGTCAGTGTGGTAGGACACTGTGTGTGATGGTCAGTGTGGGAGGACACTGGTTGAAGTATAGGTCAGTTTTGGAGGACACTTGGTGTTTTTTTTGTGATGGTCAGTATGGAGGACACTGGTTGGTGTATGGTCACACATTTCTTTGGATGAGGACTTGGCACACATTACTTTGGATGTGGGACTGTAACACATTACTTTGGAATGGGGACTGTTTCACACATTGCTTTGGATGGGGACTGTCAAACAATTGCTTTGGATGGGGATGTCACACATTACTTGGATGGGGGACTGCACGCATTACTTGGATGGGATGGTGACTGTCACACTATACTTGTGGATGGGGACTGTCACAATTGCTTTATGATGGGGGACTGTCACACACATTGTTGTTTTGGAAATGGGGTAACTTGGCCAACAAACGATTGGCTTTTGGGAATGGGGAACTGTCACACATTAACTTTGGATGGGGGACTGCACAACATTTTATTTTGGAGATGGAGACTGCCACACATGTTTATTACTTTTATTTGGCCTGGTGGGGTGGGATGGTCAGATGGGTGGGGAAGGAAAACACTGGTGGTGGAATGGTTACAAATATGGAGGACACTGGTGGGTGATGGGTCATAGTTTTGGGAAGACACTGGTGGTGAATGGGTCAAGTATGTGCAGGACAATTTGGGTGGGTGGATGGTCAATATGGAGGACACTGGTGGTGAGGGTCAGTGTTATGGAGCACACTGGTGGTGATGGTAGTGTGGAGGCCACTGGTGGTGATATGGTCAGTAGGGCAGACACTCGTGGTCATGGTCAGTATGGCAGACACTGGTGGTGATGGTCAATATGGAGGACCACTGGTGGGTTGATGGTCAGTATGGCAGACCAATTGGTGGTGATGGTCAGTTATGGCAGACACTGGTGGTGATGGTCAGTATGGCAGACCCTGGTGGTGGCTTGATGGTAAGTTTGGAGGACACTGGTGGAGATGATATTCCCCATGGATGGATGGAGTCAGTGAAGACTGCAGATGGCACTGAACACTGCCCTAGCTAATGGTTCCCTATGCAGCAGTCTCTGATCTGACTGTCTCCTTCTCAGAAACATGTGAAATGGCGTGCTCTCCTTGCTATGCTATAGGGGGTGGGATGGTCCGTGAGGTGGGGGGTGCTGATTGGCTGGATTATGTCTGTTGACTGTGACTCATAGGGTCAAAGTTTAACTAATGTAAAAACATAGGGGGTGGGTCGAACTCGCCATATGTTCGCGAACACATGGCGAACGCGAACATGCAATGTTCGTCGCGAATAGTTCGCCGTCGAACAGTTCGGGCCATCACTAATCACTAACTGTCATCTTCACAAATGGATGAATTGCTGATATTCAAAATAAACATTTGTGATTTGAATGTTCGTGATCAACACTAATAGTATTATGAGATTGTAAAATGTATTTTGTGATGTAAGTCTAAATGTACTTTTTACAACAATAAAGTATTCACACTACACAGTATAACACCTATGAATCCTGCAACTATTAATGTGAGACACATGAGCAAGACTGGTTTACACTTTTAGTACTGTGTTATAAAAATACTTATACACTAACCTATGAGAAGGCTGAGATAAGGACATGGTGATTCCCATAATCAATCCAATGATAAACAATTGCTTAGTGATTTCTGCAAAGTTCTTCTACAATATTTATATATTCCTATGATGACTGTAGGAGAACTAAGTTTTGATTAGTTATGTCTAGGTCAATAGATTTTTTTTAGGGGTGACCCATGACATATGGAAGCTTGCAGCATGATAACATCACCCTATTGTGTTCTGGGTCTGGTCTAATAACCTGTCAGATAAAACACCCTCCGATAATACACCACAATACACCACAATTACAATATTTCCAGGTATAGAGAACAAGTTAAGATTTCTCATAAGGACAAGTTCATTATCTGCAGAGGCTGTGCTGATGAATTTGACTTATGTATTGTAAGAAGCATTTGTCTTCCTTCTCACTTACTTAAAGTGGATTTTCATCTAAATAAACTGGGATTTTACAATTGGTCTAACAAAAACCTAAATCTGTTAACACAGGCAGGTTCCTAAGCATTATCTTCCTAATTTAATATTGAGGTGCACAACCATAATTCGGGACTTGGGGAGCCACATTTCTATTTCATCAAATATAAAATCAGACATTATTAAGTCAACATAAGGGATTATCAATTTTATAAGGTTCATGAGATAACTTCCCACATATCAAGTTATGCAAACATCTATTTTTGAAAAGCAATGCCCCTGTTCAATCGTCATGACAGTTGTGGACTCTTTAATGGTTTATTTTTCTATGTTAATAGCACTTTGACACATATAGTCCAGATAGTGTTAAATAGAGATTTTCAACTAGCTGACTTTGTAAATGAGTTGAAAAGCCCCTGAACATGATGTCTTCACCACTTTTATTATAGGAACGGGTTGTGTGAAAATGAAAAAACTATAACTTTAGAAAATGTACTTCTTGCATCAGTTAGTCTAGCCATAATTTTTTATGTTCATGTTAATTTTCCCTTAACTTTGTACTGAACATGTAAAAACTACACGTGCTAGAGCAATACTTTTTCAAAATACTTCTGTAAACCTTCCCTACATCTTCAACAATTTTGGTGATGCTACTATGTATATTGATTCTAAGGGTGCTGTATCTATGAATCAAACGTGCCATTACTTCACTCAGTAAATCCCTTTACTTAGTAAAAGTGAACAACAGTATATCTACTCAAAGGATAGCCTTTGATACATAGGTCTCATGGGTCAGACACCAATACATCATAAACTTAAAAGGTCTTTATTTGTGAAGAACAATCATAGACCAATTTTTATAAAAAACATGAAAAGACATAGGTTTAACACAATACACATGTAGTTGATATTTTTGTGGCTAGCGCATAATCCATTAATGCAATGGTATGACCATATATGTCCTCCTGCATGTTTTGCCCTTGGGCTTCTTCAGGGAGGGTATTTAATGTGGTCATGCCACTGTTATGTTGCTGATATCCGTGTGCACCAACACTGCACTGATATAGCCCTGTTGGATGGACCACCAGGTAACCTCCAGAAGTTGGTGGTGCCCTGGTGACTACCCCTAGGTGGGCAGGGTAAGAGGGTCTGCCCTTCCCCTAAGCATAGGGGTATCCTCAGGTGGTTAGGGTCCTGCACCTGTAGCAACTACATGTGCATCAAAAAAAGTTTTCTTACCTGTATTGTGTTACACCTATGTCTTTTCATGTTTTTTTTTATAAAAATGGGTCCATGATTGTTCTTCACAAATAAAGACCTTTTAAGTTCATGATTTAGTGGTGTCTGACTCATGAGTGGCAGAAAATCCTGTTAGAGCTATGTATCAAAGGCTATCCTTTGAGTATATATACTGTTTGTGATGATACTATGTTTAGGAGCTTTGTAGTAAGTCCCAAAGTCAGCTTCTTGAATTTAAATAGTTGGGGCCATCTCTACTGGTAAACATAAGTTCAGATTAATTAGCCCATTGCCCATTGTCTACCAGATAAGGCTTAGCAAACTTTGAACTTTCATCTTTAATCTTTTAACTTTTATCCTAATGTAGGATAGAATGCTGACCCCTGTTGTTTCTTCATCAAATAAAACACTAGGTTTCCATCCAAAAATCCATTTCTTTCAGCTTAAACTTCGAATATGGTAAGCATAGTCAGGATTCTGTAGTTCCAATGACAGTCTAGTGTACTTGTGCAAATGAAAAGCATTTAAAGAAAATATTTAGCTTTTTGAACATTGAGTAGCAAAAACTAATTATACAAAAAATTGCGTTTTTTTGAGTAAGGTGACCCACATCCCAAAAAATTTATACAAAGATAAACTAAAAGTGGCACAATACCACAAATAGTAGAAGTTCCCCCCAACGACAGTCAGGGGCAAGGGGACTTTAACGGTCACTCATATAAATAGAAGTAAATTGGAGGTACCATGAGTATAATAAAATACAGATCACATTTAATACATGTCAGTTAAAAACATAAAGCATAGCATAGCATGGCAGTGTAGGCTGTCATAATACATAGCAATGGTGGCAGTAGTAATAGTTCTTCTCAACAGTCCATAGGTGTTTTAGACAAAGGTAATGTATTTATAGGCAATAAATATAAAGCAAAAAGCCAGGATAAGGGAACCTGCATCCATCAGGATCCACCCCAACGCGCGTTTCGTATACAATACTTCTTCAGGGGGTGACCTCATCTTCGTAGACACTGTGTCATCAAACAACAAGCCAAAAACTGAATGGACAACGGATAGTGTTGGTTAGCATCAAGGCATATAAATAGAAAAAAATGGAAGAGAGTGATCTAGGTTTAGATATTTGGACTCACATGAGTAGGTATCAAAAAAACGCCACTCGGAGATGCATCAGCCCACTGCCCCTAGGGGCAAACGAATCTGGCTTCATATACTATGTTCAGTTACGGAAATTTAAAAATGTGTATATATTGTTTTCCCATTAAACCATATATTTTGAAGATAAGAAGGTGAATGTATTATGATTAAATGATGGTTGCTGCAAACCAAACCGGAGCTCTGGCTACATACAAAACTTCTACCTGAGATGGCATGATCTGCATTATAGCTCCATCTGTCTATAAAACCTGTTATTCTTCCAATCTCAATATGTCTTAACAATTTAGGAGTTGAAGGTGCTTTCTGTCTAGCGGCAATTTACCTATCCCACTTTACAAAGACAAAGAGGACAATCACTGGTTTCTTTTTTTTTTTATATAAGGTCAATAGAGATTTTCATCTCAATCAAAAATTTTCATCTCTAGGTCGTCCGTCTTAATCCCATTCATCTCTAAGAAAGGACATGACTGGGTTTGTCCCTTCCAAACATAACGTTAAAGATTTTTTTTAACCTTGCAACCATGTGATGCCACAAATGCCAGGGCTGGTGAATATGACGACTCGTGTTAAAAATAAAATGTTACAGTTCACCTGCTTCCAAACTACTGACATCAAAAATGTTTATGTTCCTAAGGCATTTAAAGAGCTTTATAACAAAGAATATTAAAACATTTAATATTATAACATTAAACAAACAAGTTAATGATTCTCTTGTAATAAAATGTAAAAAAATATTGAAACTTAGTAGATTCAGTAAGCAGAACACCTCAAAAATGAATTTACTTAAAGGAAAGTTATTAAAGTTTTTTTCCCAGACAAATTATGTATATAAAAAAGTTAAAGAGGGCCAATATTAAAAAGCATTTTTCGCTCCAAAGGGATATGAAGTTCATCTGTGTTTTTTAGATTGCTGCAATCAATCAGTATTGCTGTAGTCAATTAGAATGACATTCAATATTTAAATTAAACAAGTCGATTTAGTTAAAAATGGATTGAGCAGTAGTAGATATGTGTATGGCTAGCTTTAGACCAGTGGTTCCCAAACTTTCCTTGCAGGGCCCCCCTTTTCTATTTAGGAACATTATAGAGCCCCCCCTCCCTATTCAAACACAGGTTAAGAGTGAGGGCCTGCGCCCCCCTGAAATACCTTCGCGCCCCCCAGTATGGGAACCACTGCTTTATACTTTACAAAAACCAGACACTGCACTATTCAGCATTTACTAATAATTATAATACCTCCTTGCTGAGTAGCCATTCAATTCGATAGTAATTAGTATTTGACTGAGGTATAAAAGTTAATTTTTTGGTCACAAAAACACAATGACTATCCCCATTTAACTTTAATGATGGTAGAACAATATTTTGTTAATATAGTGTATTCTTTAGTCAGGTCTTGCTTTTAGGTATATTTTCTTCTTACCTGTTAGCAGAAAAAGTCATAAAGAATAATTAACATACTTATAACATATTTGTAATACTGCCCATACCCAAACAAAACCTGGAATACATTTTGTTTTAATGCACATAAAATGCTCAGTTTCAATACAAAGGTCTAAAAAGTAGGAATAAAAAGTAGGAAGTCAAGTAGTGCATATGAGTGCAAACTTGAATCTCACTAATGGTGCTCTAAAAGAAAGACAGAACCTGCGAAAGTGTTTATCAGTATACTACAACGTATACTATATGAAAACTGTATTAGGATACACCTTCTTATGATTGAATTTGGGTGCTTTGGACATGTCAGGCAAAACGCCTGTCATAAACAAAATCCAGAGCCTAATAAAGCAATCAGAATTTGTGAACATTTGTGGAAGAAGGTGTCTTTTTCAAGTGAGGTCAGACAGTGGGCTCGATGAGTGCTAATACTCACAGTGTGTAGATGTCGCAAATGCTGTGTTGACTTTATAACTGTAGAGTTCCAAACTCTTTCTGGCATTAATTATAGTAGAAATATGGTGTGCTGCCAACTGTAGAGTTTGGTCCATAAGAGATAATGGTGCAGAGTTGTGTTTCAGGGGTTGAGCTAGGCATACCTATATGTTTTGTTAATGATAATTTTTTGCTTCTAACCTTGTGCGAATAGTTTGGGGAACATCCTTTTTAGTTCTAGAAAGACCATACCCTGGCTAGGTTGAGTGGGTTTAGTGTGTTATTGTCCTGTACAGAAGTATGAAATCCTTCTAGGATTTCTGTATTGTAATGAGGGCAAAATGATATCTTCTTTTTTCTAAATGTGAATAGGGTAGGTAAAGATAACAAATCAGCTTCATGAATCTGTTAAGAGATTTCCACTGAATAGGAAAAATAAATATTTAAAAAAAGGCTTGTGGGATGAGGAGGTATACAAATGTTTATCTTTATCTGTGATCCTTTTAAAGGGGAGCACAAATTTTTATCTCAGTCTGTGTGTCATTTTTGGGGGTCTACATACATTTTTAAACAAAAACGGTAAAGTGAAAAGCCACACTTCTGTTTTGCTTGTTAAAATGAACTAACCCCCACTTCCTTTCCTGTAAAGAATGGTTTAACAGGTAGAAAGAATAAAGCTGGGAACACACATAAAGATATGGGCCAGATCGATGGCCGATTTGAGTGCCTTGCAAGCTCACGGCCATCTATCTGGCCCACAGGGATATCAGACATGGCCGGAAATCACGGTCAATGTCTATTGCTTTGCATGGAGACCACGGGGTCTCCATGCAAAGCATTGTCGGAGCTGGAGACACAGCAGTGCTGTGTCTCCAGCTCCTCTGATATCAGGCAGCAGCGTGATGACGTCATCACAATGCTGCAGAGAACCTCAAACGGCTCCTATATCTAGCCATGTGCTCCCTGCTTTAGACTTTATTTAAAGGGGCCTAAGGTAAAACCTGATAGGAGCTCCAAACTTTCCCCTATTTAAAAATAAATAAATAAATAAGGAACAAAATTAAATAAAGGAGTTGATAGACTGTTCTTGAATGAATTTGTTTATTGAATCTCAATATTTGACAGCTTTACATGCACCAAGTACCCAGACCTAATCTGAATAACACAATAACAATTTGTCAAAAAAACATAAAGGGCTTTGTGTAGGTTGTTAGTATGCTTCACATTCATATGATGTGCCAAGCATTTTGTGCATTTAAAATGTTTCATCGTTAGAACTAGGTAATAACCATCACCCCTGGCTAGGCTGTGTGTAGAGGAATGTTGGAAATAATATGTCTTAATATGACATGCTAAGCTTTCCCAATTACATTACACTTGTTGTCTCCAGTTCTACATAAGTAAGGCTGTTCAAAGGAACATGGCACAATGATGACTGTGTATCTAGTGCTGAATGAATAGTGACGTGAGCAGGACAATAGTACTGCAGATGAAAGGCTCCGTCAGTACACATTGTGTTTCCATTATGGAATGTTCAATATACTTCTTTATCTTTTAAGAAATCTTCTGAAGCTTCTATTTTTCATATTGATTTTGACGAAACATGGAAATATCTAAACAAAGGCAGAATGAAGCGAACAGTACCTAGGATCAATAATGAAGGCTAAACTCATTTCTGTTTTAATAGTAGTGTAGTTATTATGCTAGTTACCAGTCTCCACACCTGCTATTTAAGGGAATCATTGCTACATACTCACAGAGTTAATAGAAAATTACCATGCTTACCCTAGAAGATCACATAATCATCAGCAAGGTAAACTGAGACAAATATCCTTCCAAATACCCACTGCTGCAAAGCAAGAGAATTTGTGATAATTGGAATACCAACAGATGGTTCTTGTCTCCCTGATGAAGCCTTACAGAAGGCGAAACACGTCGGAGATACCTGCCACACTGTTGGCACAATTTCCATTAGAACTTGCATTCACTTTTTTAAGGTTGCATTTGTGATAGCTACTCTGCTGTGTACAGAGTTTATCTGAATGCAATTCTCTTGGTTTTATGGTATATAAATTGTATATTATTATGTATGAAATAAAGACTTTTCTTAGACACATTCATACTACAGGGTGGGCCATTTATATGGATACACCTTAATAAAATGGGAATGGTTGGTGATATTAACTTCCTGTTTGCGGCACATTAGTATATGTGAGGGGGGAAACTTTTCAAGATGGGTGGTGACCATGGCAGCCATTTTGAAGTCGGCCATTTTGAATTCAACTTTTGTTTTTTCAATAGGAAGAGGGTCATATGGCACATAAAACTTATTGGTAATTTCACAAGAAAAACAACGGTGTGCTTGGTTTTAATGTTTTAACGTAACGTTATTCTTTCATGAGTTATTTACAAGTTTCTGTCCACTTATAAAATGTGTTTAGTGTGCTGCCCATTGTGTTGGATTGTCAATGCAAACCTCTTCTCCCTTGAAAAGTTTCCCCACTCACATATACCAGTACTAATGTGCCACAAACAGGAAGTTAATATCACCAACCATTCCCATTTTATTAAGGTGTATCCATATAAATGGCCCACCCTGTAGAGTACTACTGGCCTAAAGCCCTAATATAGTGTTGCAGGGGTATAAGGAATAGGCGGGTTCTAACCATTACCTTGACCCTGTAGGGAATTTGAAAAATGTGTATGTAAGGGGTGCAGCATGATAGGACAATCAATACTCAAGGCCCCTCTTGATTAGCTAAACAGAAGGCTTTAATATCCCAACAAATAACATATGGCCCTTCCTTATTTTCATCCAAAGGTTTGTACCCCAAACCTATGGCAGCAGGTTTAGTTACAGTAGTAATTGTAAGTAAAGAGACAAGTAGACAACATTCATGAAAAGTTCCAGTGTTCCCATGAATTAACATTTTAACACATTCAAAGAATTAAAAATACTAAGATACTACAGCATCTACAGGTCTCTATGGAAAAGTTAAATGTTACCAGGAGAGAACGTCTTCTCCCTAAAAACACATAGACAGAACGGCTTAGGTTAGCAAAGTTGAATGAGAATAACAATGTCTTTTGGACAGTTGATACCAAAGACGAAGAGATGCGTGGCCATCAAGTACAGCACTGTGTCTATAGGCATGAGGTCATTCTGTTGACAATAAACTCCTCTATATACCAAAATATTCTACAGTTAAATGCGAGACCATATCATTTGAGAAACTGAAAAAGTAATACATTTTCTGTATAACATTTTCAGTTTCAAGTTATTTGGCCTCACATTTAACTGTAGACTACTTAAAGAATCAGTTGCTCAGTTCTCATGTGGTGCATCTCATATGGCTTTCCTACTCTTTAGTGGACAGTGGAATTAATGTTTTTTTTCAACCTGAGATAGAATAATTTTAATGTCATATTTTAGGTCTAGAAGTACCCTGGTCAATTGATCTTGCCAGTGCTTAAGGTTTTCAATAGTCTAAGACTGAGATCAACCTGGTGAGATCTTCAACTCTATACTTGTCTACCTGGGTGAACTGCCTGTCCGATAAACATTTGAATGGTCCAGGATTCCTTTAGAACTTTTGAGCATTAATAAGCACCTATATGGAAGATTGGAAGTCTTCATAATGGCTACAAGTGTACATTTTAAAACATTTCACTAGCTGAATCAGTAACTGTAATGTAAATATATCCATAAGAAGATAGATGTTTGGTCACATTTATTGTTTTATGAGTGAGTGAGTTTACACCTAGCTCACTTTACTTACCTATTTGTTTGTCTTTGCCTACTGTGGAAGGCTAAGCCTGCCCAACTGAAATAGATCACCATTAAATAAACCCACCAGCAACCACTGGTAACTTAATTAAATTCCTTTTTGTTATAGTGAAACAAAGGCTAGAATCTGTCCCTCATAAGTTTTTTTTAAGTCACTCAAGATTCCAGTGGTGTAATCAATAATACATTAATGACTCTGGAATACAAAGAGGGCTGAGACTATTTACATGTGTAATTACCCATACACAACACAGAAGCTGATATATGGGTTTTCACCATGGGACACACAATAACATGGCTTGTAATAAAGCAGCTGTCCGTATACCATGCACACTCTGTCATGTAATGACATATATCCTGTAAAAAAAGCTTTGTGGTACATTTTTACCAAATCTACTCTTGATTTGCCATAAAGTAGAAACAAAACTTCTTGTGTTCACTATGAAGGATTAATGTGTGGTAGTTCACTGCCATTAAACTCTATATGTGTTTCCTAAAGGAAAGAAAACTTTTTTCAAGATTTTATGACAAAGACTTATTTAACTCCAATTGCAGCCAAAAATGTAGTTAGACAACAAGGGACAATAGCTTTTTTTGTTTACTTATGTGTACTTTCGATGTGTACACATTACTGTGTAAAGCCCCCCACAAACGGATCAATCATCGATTGATGAAATTGATTATAAACACACCAAAATGTCTGCCAATGGATGTATGAGTATGCTAATTATATAAATCGAACCAAAATCGGTTGGACACAACAAAATAACATTCGATGTACATTTGGTCGATCAAAATTTTCCTTCATGTCCAATTTTGATCTAACTAGGTTGATCGAACCATGTGGACAGGCATCGATTTTTTATCGTTTTTTGATTGGATAAGGTCGATTGGACAGGAAAATCGGAATGTGTATGGGGGGCCTAACCCTACAAGTGTTAAAACCTGAGAAAGTATACACAATGACTTTCAAACTCAATCAGCATTTTATCTACTCAGTACTATTTAAAAGTGTTAAAAAAACAATAATATAAAAGAAACACTACAACATATTAACAATGGGCACATAAACAAATAATGTCACCGAAACAACACATAAACAACATGTTATTTTGTCATCTAATGCCAAGGAAGTAATTTAATATTCTGTGAAAGACTACTTATATCTACTTATCTACTACTAAAGCCCCCCATACACGTTGCGATTTTTCGTACGAATTTTGCCCGACCGACCGATCGGGTCGGGAGATTAATCGATCGGGAGGTTAATCGGATGCGGAATTATGTACCCGACCGATCCCGATTTCTCAAAATCGGCCGAAAAATCGATCGGGACCGCTTCGGACCTGTCCGTAAATTTTTCGTCGATCTGCTGTTAATAAATAGGGTCGGGCTGATGGATCGGTGATAATTAGAATTCCGATTTTTCGTGCCAGCCGACCGACCGACCATAACATTTTAGGTGAAAATCGGGTGACAGGATCGGACAAAAAATCGGTCGGGAGAATAATCGGAACGTGTATGGGGGGCTTTAGATATAGTAAAAAAAAATTGTTTAAAATTTAATTATCACACAATGTCTTGTTCATATACAACTAAACGTAATGTTTTTTTTATCTTTTCAAATATCTCTTTAGATGTATTAGAGTATAAAGCAAAAAGTTATTGTCACCAACCATATTTTTTAACATTTGTTCAGGAGAAAATCCTGGATCTTCTGTTTATTGCTGTATAATCTAAACTATGATTGTAAGTCTGGTTGTAGAATAACAGGGTTTTTTTGTTTAAAACTTTGTTTTGCCACCATTCTTTAAATTAAAGTGTCTATGAAATGACAAAATCAATTTACCCTTTATTATAAGTAGTTTACAGGATTTTTGCTTACTTACACATAAGTAGATTAGAGATGGTCGAAAGATTTGACCATTTCAAGTTAATTGCAAAGCCCCTGAGCTTGGTATCATCACCAAACTTGCTGGAGATGTAGAGAAGGGTTGGGGTGTACAACAAAAAAAAGTATGGCTCTAACACAAATAGTTTTTGCATAAATTAAGTTCAATATCATGTTTTTTTTTCAATACTTCCACAACCCTTCTCTTCATCTCCAGCAATGTTGGTGATGAAACCATGTTCAGGGGCTTTGTAATCGAAAAATTCAACCATCTCTAGAGTAGATATTCAAGTGAACTACACATGTGTACATGTACATACACTACACATGATCGTCCCTATTCCTTAAACTTTCTCTGGATGTGATAATGCTCAGAATCTGATTAGCATGGTTTTAGAACCAATATTAATTCAGCAT
Organism: Ptychadena robeensis; assembly: GCA_036250615.1. Classification (NCBI taxonomy): domain Eukaryota; kingdom Metazoa; phylum Chordata; class Amphibia; order Anura; family Ptychadenidae; genus Ptychadena; species Ptychadena robeensis. The sequence continues at coordinate 129,913,328 of CM070034.1, read as the reverse complement.
GTTTCAGCACACTGTGCTGGCATGCTTGTTTTACCTTGAATGTAGAGTGTGTAGAAAAGGGTGCAACTGAGTATGCACGCTTACAAAAGTGATTTATTTGAAAAAAGTTATGCAAAAATGTAAGTTTTTTACATAACTTGAAAAATATGCAACACTATTTTTGTCTAAGACTTAAAAAAAATATTATTTACAAATCTTGGTATTTCAAAATCATTGGGCTAATATCAACGAAAGTTCCAATGACAAACTACAAATTTGCATACATATTGTTTTATTAGACCAACAAAATGGTTTTTACAGGAGCTAATGATAAGAGCCATGATAGACAGATAAGGAATCTACCCTAATTTAAGGTATAAAGTAGGTTACTAAACCTTTGTGGGGTCCATCCAAGATTAAAATATGACAGATGAGTGTCAGGATTGTAGTGGAGCAGGATTAAACCTGGGGGCATAGAGGATTTAGAAAAAAATATCCATCATATTGTTTACCTTATGAATCCCACAGATAGAAGTACAAAGAGCTCCATCTACTGTAAATTATCCTGTACCAGGTTTATTTAAATTTTTTTTTTTTTTACAAACGATGCTTCTTGCATTAATGCTGTTTAAATGAGGCATGTTGACTTGAGGCATCCTGACACTTATCCTAAACACAAAAACATTGGAATATACATCCTATAATAACTCTTCCTTTCTGATGTGATCATACAGAATCACCATGCAGCTTCTTTAGCATTGAGGCTATCATACTAAATAAGATGTTAACCTTCTGCTTACATCATTAGGATCTCATCTGCATCCCCCTGTGTTAACACCCCCTCTTCCACTTTGAAAAAAAAAAGCCTCTATTGTAAGGAAGCCCTATTGTTAATGATTACGAATAGAGACATATAAGCATCTCCAAAAAAAACTGCATCGGGTCTTACTTTAGGGATGCAGAATCTCTTTATATTCTTCTGGGCCTCTGTCATTACTGATACCTTAATCTTGTACTAATATAGCAAACTTATGAAAAGAAGTAAGAAACAAAAAGTAAAAAAAAAAAAGAACAAAAAAGAAAAAAGATTCTCAAATAAATTGGGCCAATTGGGGTCACTGTCTCCCATTTTTCCAAGGGAATCCTTTTTTTTTCTTATTGCCTTATCGCTTTCTACACAATTTATGTTAAAATGAGATGTGATTCCATTCTTATTGTCACACCACAGCCTATTGAACATATATATTGAATTCATTTTAAATTTAAACATTATCTTAATTATAAAAAAAGAGAGCAAAATGGACAGTCTATCAGACTCTTGAAAATTGCATTCTGACAAAATAATTTCACTTTCTGTATTTCAGCGTGGTATTTTCTATTATCAGTACATTTCTTTTCTCTGCTTGGATTCCGCCTGTGCTCTGATTCTTAAAATTTCAGATTGTAATGGAATTATTAGAGCTGGAAATCAGAACACATTTGACACTTATTTGTGCTGTACGCCGTTTCATACAGGAGGTCAATGCACATATACAAATACAGCTGGTTGGAAATGTGCAGTTTTGTCGATTAACCCCTTATTTCTTAAAAAAATTAACTATAAATATAGACATTGAATTTTTAATAAACAACCACCCTGTTAAAATGTATTGGGGAATATATATTCATGAAAGATATAGCTTTTTACATAATTTTTTCTTCCTTTTTTTGTAGTTTTGTAGTTTTCTCACTTAAGTTTTCCAAAAAAATAACTGCATTAGGACCATTAAATATTCAATATACAATAACACAAGTAATAATTTTTTTACAATTCTTCCTACTTCCAAAAGTTTAATCTGCATCCTATGGTGCCATATGATTTACTTATATGGTTTACTTAAGAGTCTTTTCCTTTATATGTAATACCTGCAAGAATAACGGATGAACAAATATTGAATACTATACGCAAATACATATGAGATTTCCAAACCGGCAATCCACAAAGTATCTGATTTTTAAAATTCTTTTTGATTTTATTTCTTACATAATCTACATAAGAAAAGGCAGTACATAAAATAGAGAGACAATATTCATAAATATGTAGAATTAAATATGAAGACTTAATAAAACATCTTATTTGATTAAATGAAAAATTACCCAAATGAAATTAATTAGATAGTGATACATTCAGCAAATGAGTGTTTGGAAGAATTAGTTTTAAAGTAAGTAGAGTCATGTTTTAGTAACACTGCAGTATTAAATCCTTAAGTTGTTTTTTTTTTATTTATGCTATAAGGTAAAGTAATATCAATATATTAACATTCATTTTAAGCCAAAAAAAAAGCATATATATTATGTATGAGATATGTATCATACATACAATGGAAACGAATTAAAAAAATAATTATAAAAAGAAATAACATAAGTATTGAAAAAATTCCTAAATGGGACATTGAGTTGCTACATCTCCTGTCTACTCTATTGACCTATCTACATCTTCATGAAATCTGCAGATGATGCTTTTAAAGCTTTTCACACCTTGCTTTGAGTTGACATAAAAGCTGTCCAGTCTGCTTTTTAAAGGGTTAATCATGACATACGGTGAGCTTCTTTTTCTTCTTTCTCTCTCTCACTCTTTTTTTTTTATTAATCTCAAAAGAAAGAGTCATCAGAGTCAGAAAGAAGCCACAATTTCTTGTCATTTTACCTATTTAAATTATTTGCTATCAGAACAACTCAATCTTTTATCTCAAAAATAGTTTCAGCCCTGTTAATGTGTGCATGTACTTTTTTCTTATCTGCCTCCCAGCAGCATCTGTGATTCATAGGCATCATCAAAGTGATAATAAACTCATTCACAACACTAACAAACAGTGGACTACCAGTTATTTACGAGGCAAATTCACCGCAAAGCCAGCACTGGAACAGGGGAGAATCAAGATGGTGTTGATTGATAAATTGACAGGTTAATTTACAAGTGTATAATAGAAGATAGACCTAGAGGGAGAACATGTAGGCCTATGCTCTAGCTTGCTTGCACTGCCATCTGTCTCATGGCAGGGAATCTGCACAAGCTGAGTCTAAGACTGGAAAGATCAAATGTACAAAGCCTACCGAACAGAGAGGCTCAGGGATCCTGATCTGCCAACTCTTCTGTGATGATCAGGTACCAAGAATTGTTCCGCCACAAATGTATATAGCATTTTTTTCATATCTTGTCAAGTTAGGCCCTGGGATTCAATATTAATAAACGTTTATTCTGAAACTGTAAACCTTCTTGTTTTTAAGATGCAATGTCATTTCATAGCATTAAAAAATAAGAAATATGCCTAAAATTGCACAAAATTATTAAAATGTCCAACCCTTCATAAATGATTGTATTTCTATGCTAGAAAAATGTCAGTTGCTAGGTTGAATTACATAATTTGATATTGGTATGTGATGGGTTCTACAACCTGTTCCAGGTTTGTAATCCACCACAAAAAATATTTACACATTTGCAAGTTATGCTATGTCTCCACTGTGCCATAATGTTGGTGTGGTGAAGATGCCGCCTATTGAAGGCAATAGGCTATGACGTACCTGTGTACAAAGGCGCACCATAGCCTACAGTGATTTACATCATGTAAATATGAATTTGGTGCTCCGCATTGGTACCGTATGAACGCTAAGCATCCCAGAACATTTATGAAGAATGATGCATCTATTGAAATTCAATGGACACATTAGAATAAAGCATAGATTACATGCCCATTGTTTTATGGGAAAATGAATGTTCTCACCCCTTGACATGGTCAAAACCTAACTGTGCCATGTGCACATCATTTTGCATGCATAACGTTAGCATGTCCATGCAGTAGAGACATAGCATTAAGCCTGCCATGCACACCGAGTGGGTGCCAACAGAGCTGTTTCGATCAGTCCGGAATAACAGCGTGATGACGTCATCACGCTGCTATTCCGAGCTGGAAGCATCGACGGGCACCCTTTGTGTGCCGGCCATTACCTTAAATGAAGATGCCGGCATCGGCCAGAGAACATCGGACATGTCCGTTCTCTGGCCGGCTGAGCTGTGGGGCGACAGGGATCTGTCGCCCCATGTGGGCACCCCCGACGGCCGCGAGCCCGCACGCCCGTCGGTCTGCGGCAAAATCGGCCGCTGATCAGTGTGTGTATGGCAGGCCTTAGTTGTTATCTTTTCCCCATGTCTGCGTGGGTTCCATCTAGGCAATCCAGTTTTCTTACACATCCCTATAATATACTACTAGGTTTATTGCCTCCCCCTCAAAAATTTGGCCTCGGACTATGACTATAGTTATAAGCTCTTTTGAGAGACAGTTCATGATATGACTCATTACTCTTAAAATTATATATGTTAGTGATATATAAATACTTGACAATAATAATTTCTGTAGTTTACTGTGAAATCCACTAATTGCATTAGGCACATTATTATTATGTTGAAAGAAGTTGTGAAGCATAGACAGCTGTTTAGCACCAGCTTTGCACATTTTCCTTTTTTTTCTATGGTAGTAACATAAAATCACATAGTGTATTGACATGAAAAATCTACTGGTTCACCAAATCCATTTTATCTATTTTATCTTTCAAAGGATAACCGTGTGCTTATATTAAGAACATTTCATTCAATTGAGTTTGCCATGCTGTTTGCTTAACATTTCCTTCATGCATTTTACTATACTTTCACTGAAGGTAGCCCTACACAAGACTATTCCCCCTTGATTGATGAGGGATCAACTGCAGCGGGATGACATCATAACGCCTGGGATGACACCCTTTGTGCGCTGGCCATTACCTTGAATGGGGACTGCCGTCCCTATTTAAAGTAATGGGATCGGCAAGGAATTTACCAGCATGTCGGATCACCATGTCTGATCCGTGAGATTCCTTGTCAATCTCATCATATGGGCCCACTCTATTTATGGGCGAGCAACCGTCGGGCGATTGGCAGGAGCGCGCACGGCGGTCGATGAGCCGAAAAATCTGGTAAAAATTTTGCCATGTATGGCTACCTTTACTCATTCTACCTTTCATCTTCCAAATTACTACTAAGGACCAAGATGTTTTTTATAGAAATGATTTAAGGAATTTTAAAGCAGAGACACCAGATGTGAAACAGTGGGATGAGGGAGTGGTAGATACGACCTAAGTGAATTTTAAAATAGGCCTGAATCCAAATGGGACATCATGTCTCGCTCCATCTACCAATGCCACATTGCACCACAGACTGTCCAGGAGTTGGGGGATGCTTTTGTCCAGGTGTGGGAGGAGACCCCTCAGGAGACCAACCGCCACCTCATCAAGAGCATGCACAGGCATTGTAGGTAGGTCATACAGGCACATGCAGTCCACACACACTACTGAGGCTTATTTTGTCTTGTTTTAAGGACATTACATTGTTTTTTTCCACTTTAAATTTGAGTGTAACTACAAATCCAGACCTCTATGGGTTGATACATTTGATTACCTTTGATTGTTTTTGTGTGATTTTGTTGTCTGCACATTCAAGTATGTAAAGAACAAAGGTTTAATACGAATATTTCATTCATTCAGATCTATGATTTCAAAATGTTTTTTTTAAAGGGGCTTCCATTTGTTGTATGGTTCTTACTGTTTTATACATTTGTAAATAAATGCATGTATCACATGTGTTAAACTGTATCAAGCTACAGCAGACAATGAAGAAGACTACATGCATCTAGCATATCAGAATTAATTTTAACCCAACATCACTAAGCCATAAGGGCTACATTTTACACATTGCTGGTGCTATGGGTGGGCCATGGGGGGCCAGGCCCATCCAGTCAGGTTGGTGTGCGCGCTCAATTGGGACCCTCTTCCCACGCTCTTCCAACCTGTTAAACATAGACGTGCCCCCCCCCCCCCCCCCCCCCCCCCCCCCCCCCCCCCCCCCAATCACTTGCCCGTGCCCGCCTGCTCCTAGCGCTTTGATGCCGACCCTGATTTTACACCAAAATTTTCATGGACATTAAACCTTTGTGCAGCTGAAGTGCACATATGGTTGAACTTGCTTACAGCATGTGTTAGTGAATGTCCAGTGGAAAATGGAAAACATGAACAGTTTTAAAGCTAGTATGGTACTGACTCTAAAATACAAATCAAAAAGAAGTGCAATAAAAGAAACATGGAAGAAGCTATTGCTGGTGCAAATAATTCTGCCTAGTATTGTAATTTCTATCAGAGAGTTTGGAGTTCAAGTGATACCCTTTATTGGCAATATAATTATCAATGGCTAACATGGTACAACACTCTCCGTTTTTACCAGAAAATTCTATATAACTTATAGAACCCTTAGTCAATATCCAGTGTGTCATATCCGGACCTAACGTGCTAGAGGACAGTGAAATATTTTTGGAGTTGCTTACTATGTACTCTTTTAACTCTCTCAATAGCAGTCTCTATCTAACTAAAAATCATGGGTTTAGAAAAGTAGATGTCTAAAAACTGTCCTATGGAGGTCTCAATTACAAAAACCCACAAACCTGAGAGCATAAACATTTGCACTAAACAGCCAGCAGCTGCACATGGAACTAACTTGGACATTGCAACATGACAGTGATTCAAAATTGACCTGTTTTTGTCTACAGCAAACAAAGTGAATGTTTTGGAGTGGCCATCTCAATCTCTTGACCTCACTATCATTCAGCCAGTACGGGGAGACCTTAAATGTGCAGATCATGCAAGACAGTCCAATAATTTAAGGGGGGTTGAGGCTTTTTGCCAAAAGAATGGGCAGCTTTTACCATCTGAGAAGATAAAGAGCCTCATCTACAACTACCTACCACAAAAGACTTTAATCTGTCATAGATGTTAAAGCTGGCAATACATGGTATAACGAACTGAGGTATGTTAACTTTTGATCAGTTTCATTTAGGTAGTATGTGTTGTGTAGTGATGGCCAAACTTCATCCAGGTCTGTCCGCAAGCAGGCAGATGGGGCTTTTAAAAAAGACCGCTGACCGCCTGTTTGCGGGCAGATTCAAATTCCCCGCCTATAGTGAACGCATAGTTCCTGGTTACGATTGCAGGATGTGTAGTCATTGACGTCACTTCTTGTTTTCGGAGCCAGTTTTTCACTGGAAGACCGGGTTCTCTACCCCTGTTCCGTGAAAAGATTCTTCCTCTGGCGGGATCTTAATGCTCCTGATCCTGCCGGTGGAAGAATAGTAAGTGCGAACATCCATGTTCGCGGACAGTTCGGCCATTACTAATGTTGAAAAGGTGTTAAAAAGAGTAAACATTTGAGTGGACATATTTTATCAAAATTTTAATAATACTGGGAGATTCAAGAAATATACCAAAATAACCAAAATAATTAGAAGAAAACTGTTTTTCAAATCTTCTGTTAAACGTGATTTTAGAAAGATGCAATTTCTGTTGAGGAATAGAACAGAACGCTCCCACATTTATTTACACTTAACATTACCCAAATCACACACAGGTGTATCGCATTAGCTACAAATGGAATAAAACTAAAACTTAATTTATATAGTCACTTTCTTGGCTGCTGACAAGTGCCAGCAGTCCGGAATGCAACCAGGCACTCCTGGGGGTGGGCATCTGCACACTTTGATGCTGCAATTAGGCATTTGAAGAACGGTTGACTACCGCCCATGTAAACTTGCCCTAAATCATTGATTTTTAGAAGGAATTGTGAGTCTGCTGATTCGCATTTTGATATACCACAGGTGTGAGAGAATATATGTGTGAACTGTAAGATCGTCTTCTCACTCTAGGTGTAATGTCTCAAATGAGAGGAATAGCTGTATGCTGTTTTTAGGGGAATAGTAAAAGTTGTGGATTTTTACCGTAAGAGTTCAGAATTCCTTAGAAATAAAGTATGGTATGCTCCTGACTATTAAGGTAAGAGTAAACACCATGATAAGATCATAAAAAGCCGCCTTATGCCTTCAGAAAGTATATTTGTTGCAGTTCATAAATCCAATAAGAGATTAAAAAACGTATTCCACTGTTCTCTGTTGCCTTCAAGTGATCTAAACTTCCAACATCCCTAGGTCTGGTCTTCAAGAAAGTTCATGCAAAGAGCAGAGCATAAGCCTTAAAGCAGGCTCATATTATTGTTGATGTGAAAGTGCATGCCTGTTCATTTATAATGATACTGTTCACAAATTTAACTTGCATGGAGGAAACCTTAAAAAGACACATCAATGTCAGAAATAAGTGGACACAGATTTAGAATAATGTTCTTTGAAAGGATGAGTTTGAAATTGTAATATCTAGACACAAGGACATCATAGAATTCACTATGATTTCTACTCTATGTAAGAAAATAAAAGCTCAAGCAAAACTGAACCCAAACTGAAACAGCAATGACCAAAAACATATTAGCAAATCTACCTGGACGAAAGCCCCCGATACACGTCTAGATTTTCTGTTCGATCAACTTAAAAAGATAAATTTCTTTGGGTCAGGGAAATTGATGATTGAATGTATGTTTGCCAACTGTAGTAACGACTGGAAGTGTAATCAATTCCAATACAACCAATTAAAATCTACAAGCATGTCCAATCAATTTTCAATAAAAAAATTTCCAATTTTAATTGTTTCAGGTTGATCTAACCATGTGAGCTGCCATAGATTTTCAATCAATCAACCCAAAAATTTATTGAAATAAGTTGATTGGATGAAAAATCTAGACCTGTATGGGGGCCTTTACACTTGGAGAGCCCTACAGTGGCAGCATTGCAATTTTTGGGTGTTTTTTAACACCCAATGGAGCTCCTCATGTCACGTCCAGTGGGTTTTATATATCCTCTTACCACACTCTTTGCCTGGCCTTATACCAGAAAGAGGGTTTAGTTATGGGGGGGGTCCACATCAATATTTATAAGGCCCCCATACACGAGTCGGATTCCGGCCGGATTCCGGGCCGATCGATTCCGGGCGC
>CM070034.1:129872292-129901202 GCA_036250615.1 Ptychadena robeensis | reverse complement strand
AATAAAATTATTCCTCAAAAATACCACTTGCCTAATAATTCTGCACTCCCTGTAATATTCTCAATTGGTTTTTTAGAAATAACGAGGCAAGTTGAACTACAAGTAACGAGTAGAGAGTTAGGCTAAATGCCTCATACAATCAACTTTTGTTTTACCAAAACCATGTAATATGAGGACCTTTCTAATCCTTCCAATCACTATATATTCTATCAGAGAGGCCACTATACTACACAGTTGTTGGAAGATCTATAGGTAAATTTATGGAGTGATCTGTATGGAGGGCTTTATAAGCTAATATGTACAAAAAAAGTAAACATGTCTTATCATACTACAACCAATCATTAAATGACCACAGCATCTTGTTACAGATGCATTGCAGGTAGAAAGCACAAGAAGCTAAACATGATCACTGCTCACAACCCTGTATGCACAGTTAACATTTTTTGGTAGGTAAAACAGTTAATGTATTCAAGCTGTGCATTCAGTTGTATGCCTAGAGTTCTGCTCTGTCAGGGACATAGAAGAACTTACATATATTTTCAAACAAATGTCATATTTTATCAGCATATTTAGATCTTGCGGTCCTTTAACACCGGGCTCCCGTAAATTGTGTGTTTGGATGGCAGAATCACATCACTGGCAGTGACTGTAGAAAAAAAAAACTTCACAACGCTGCAGGATAAAAAGCTCAAGGGCTGACAGGTGAGTTCACAGCGGCGAATGTTTAGTTATATTGATTTTAGTTTTCACAGGCTCCTCATTTCACATCACATGAAGGCATCCAGCTTGGAAAGCAGATCAATGCTGCCAGAATTGCACTGATCTCTTGTACACAAGAGGAGTTTCCAAAGTCAGAGCCCAGGGAGTACTGTGAAAGTGACCCTGGCTCTGATTGACTTTTATTCAAATATGGGACTTCAGTGGCTGGGAAGAAACACTGTAACCTTTTATCTCTGAGGACCTTTATCACACTGAGTTGAAGGCTTTGTCTTGATCCTATATGACACTCAAATACTTTATTCCATTCTTCTTCTACTCTACCTCTATAATTACAGATGAATCAAATCACAGTGCTTGGTCATAGAGTTGCATTTCACTTGAGCTGTGATAATTTTCATTTTACTTGTTAAATGTGTAATGCTACTTTTAGTACATGTCAGTTGCAAATATATCTAATAAAAATGGCCTAAAGGGCAAGTTAACACCCATGCAATGTTTTAATAATGACTGCTGGCAATCTAAATCAGATGCCAGTTTGTGTCCACTCTGGCAAGATCTGAACTGTAAGCTCCGTGCCTTAGAAGATTAATCTTTTTGCAAAGCACTGCTGGCAGGTTATCACTAGTGTTGAACTCAAATATTTGAATTGCAAATATATTCAGAAAATATTGGCTATATATATGGAATGCTTATGGGCAAGGATTGTGAATATATATATTTGCAATTCATGGCGCGAAAAAAACGCTGCCCGGGCAACAGTGTACTCCGCTGCGATTCTCCGCTGTCCTCCCGACTCTCTACATACTGCCGCCGTCAAATAGATGCCGGCGGTGTGTGTGGGGGAAAATGACGCCACCTCTATTAACATTGAGGTCTATGGTGCCGCCCCCTTCAGCATCACCAATGACGCTGAAGACTCGGGGAAGCTCTATGAGCCGGCAATTGTGCCCGATCCCGGCATGGGCGCAGTTGGAGATCCAAGATCAAACTGTGCCCATACTGGCTTCGGGCGTAATGCCCAGGAGGTTAAGTTGCATGCCTCTAACATTGTACATAAGCCATATTCTATGTATGCCATAAATACTAGATCCTCTTCATCCCTAAGGAAGCCCAGGGCGAAGTGCATTGGAGCAAGCTTTACAGCTATGTCAGCTACTTCAGGGAAAATTACTTCTGACACTAAGCTAGTGGGACATGATTTTTAGAGCACCAGAAACCACTGTGTGTTTATACATTTTAATTATATATATATATATACAATTATTATCTTGCTATCTTTATGTTTGTACCTTATAATAGACCCAGAGGCTAGATGCCTTAACTCACTCTGGTTGCTGAAACCCTTCATACAGCTTTTCACTCACCTGAGGTCCTGGGTAAGTACAATGGGTGGAATGGGTGGCAGGTTATAAGGTAATTAAGGTAATTTTATTATTCGATGTGGTTAGGGAGGGACAACCATTGCCCCAGTTGCCATCATTGTCTAAAGAACAGAGGGGAAGTCTGCCAATGGGAATGCTTGTTACCATGAAAACTATGTTGAGGGGATAGCTCTCACATTGAAAACTATCTGACTTTTATACCATGGTTCACATGATGAAATGCAATGACACATTTTTGGGCGAGTAAAAGAGCATTTCAATGATTTGTTTTTCTGGAGTTCAGTTTTATTAAATGCACAATACTCATACCTGAACAGGATCAGGTGGCCTAATTTTATTAATACATTTTACTATGTACTACTTTATTATCTACATTCTCTATATTTGAGCTCATTACGCATAAACTTGTTGATATAACAAACAAGCTGCTACTGTCCACTAATGTTTGTTTGGTATCAATTTTCAGTTCATACAAAAAATATATAAACATTTTAGCTCTTTCAGAAAAACTGAGTTCTCCAAAACACCTCATCTTAGGGTGTGTTTCCATTATACGTCAGGACCCTCTACGCTAAGCGTATACGGTTAGCGGGGATCCCGACATAGCACATAGACTTACCTGGTCGGTGGATGTTTTGTCCTCACAGCGCCGAGACGTTCCGTCGATGTAAGGCTGAACGTAGTCGAGTACGTTGAGCCTCTGCATCGGCGGATATGTAAACAGAGCATCCGCCGAGCAGGCAAAGTCTATGTGCTACGTTGTGAACTCCACCAAGCAATATGCTTAGCAAAGAGGATCCCAATGTATGTGGAAACAAACCCTTACTCTTATTCTAACCTTAGAAATAATGTTTTTTCAAATATTTTAAAATTCCAAGTTATAAAAACTATATGCATATTTTTCTGGGTAGGTTTCCCTGCTGCTGTGCAATGTAAGTGGTCAGAACTGGGATTATGTTTGACTTATTGACTTGATCTCTACTGGCTGCACAGCTCATGAGTCATAGGCTTCCCATGTCTGACTTTAGACACAACATCATTTTCCTGGTTTACCATTAGAAGAAGGATCCAGCAATAACACTGTGCTTAGATATAATACATATATAACAATATGCAGTCATTTCCTATGTATACTGTAACATCTTGCACTAATAAACATTTTTGTACTTTATAACTGTTAATAGGGAAAGTTATGCAATGGAGTTTTTGTTCAATACCACATCCGACTGTTAGGTTACATTTACTTGGTAGTTTTCCAGGCTGCCAGTCGGTAGCAGCCCAGAAAATGATCGGGTGCTCCTGTCTGTGGGTGCCCGAAATCTTGTGCAGATGCTCGGAGGGCATTCAGATAGGGTCTCCGTGACAGGTCTATTGGGCAAAAGCCCAAAAAACGACTAACGTCTCATGACGCATTCTCTGGGCAGTTGAGGTAATCACTCAATTACTCGCCCGTGTGAAAGAGCCCTTAATGTGTATAACATAAATAAGCATGTGAGTGGTTAAGGATAACCAGGATTTCACCTAGTGTGAACTTACTATCAAACTTGAGAGACATTGCGGTATGAATGCTATCAAGTAGTTAAATTAAACAGTTTCATTGTAAATTACGTTTATTGGAATAGTAATATATAGTTAATTGTACACACATGTATACATTAAAGTATGGTTAATGTACAACAGGAGAGAGAATGTTGAAATGCTTCTTATCTGTTGGTTTTAAATTGGTCTTTAGGCTTTGTAATAATCTGTGACCTATCCACAGGTTCTGTTAATGGATCTGCAGCTGTGTAGAATTTGCTTTGCAAAGTGTTGCTCCCTGGGTGATTGGATAAGAGGAATTAGTATTATGCTTAATTAATTCTTTCTATAAGCTGATTTGTAGTTCACCATGAAAAGTTAATCAATTAAAGTTCACAGATCAATACCTCAGCCTAAAATCTATAGCCTGAGAAAATAATTGCCCTGATTCTTATTTAATCTTATACTTCAAGTATTAGGAAAGGCCTCAATGGTTATTATCTGAATATTAAAAGTGTGTGTAAATTCATATTATGGTACCTGCTATTATTGTGAACTTTATTGCTATGTACTAAAACAGTATAAAACTGCAGCCGTCATGCAAATGCATACCTGTCAAGCATTCTGTTTTGGCTGGGAAAGTCACATTTAGGGAGAGTAGAAAATAAAACATTGAGCTGGTGCTATAATTGTAAAACAGGGTGGAGGCAAGTGGGGAAAGACAAAAATCATTTGGATGGTAGTTTTCCAGGAAGAGCCTATAACTTTACACTAAATGGCTTTAAAAAATAGCTACCATGCATGCTTATTGTCATCTATGGGTGACACGGTCCAATGAGTACAGTCATCCCAATCTGGGTGACAGTGTCCAATCTGTGGGTAAAATCCCCCAAAATGCATGGTCTACAGCACCTATAGGGGATAAAGTAAAATGTATATGGAGTCAACTTGTGGGTGGCATATTCAGCTACATATACAATTCTGTGACAGTGCATGTCATCTATGACCCTCTCACCTAAACTTAAAGATGATAACTAAGATGATAAAGATGATAACTTAAAGATGGCAAACTTCTTTTCCTTGGTCACCTTATAGAAAAGATTTTCCCCTCCACTTGTTCTCTGTGATGAGTGCACAAAATTCCTAGAGGTGTCCAAATTTTGCCTTGGGGATGATGCAGTGGTGTGATCATGACACATACTCATGATGACAACAGGCAGTTTCTTGGAAGTAGCATTTATTAAGTGCAGGAAATGAAAACAATGTCCCACTCGTCGCATTAATGATGCTGGTAATGCATGGAATTGGTAAACCTATGGCTGGCTAAAGGTTATTGGTCCAGCCCTTTTATCAAATTTAAGAAGCCAATGTGGCCCACACATTACACTCTATCAGCAATAACTTCAACTTGGTGAAGTTTCTAAGAGTAAAACGTGGTATTAAAGGTCAGCCTTTTCTAATTGAGAGTAAATTGGCTTTTTAAACAAGGAACTGCATATTACAACTATATTAATATGCAAACGCTTCCAGCTGTTCATATTCTAACTTATTATGTGAGAAATCCTAGAACACTTAATAGTAAACGTGACTTTTCAGTTCTTGCTTGTAAGTCTTCAAACAAAAATCCATTGAGGAATAGTGATGGCCGAACTGCCCGCAAGGCGGACAGTTCGGCCGTGAACAAGCATGTTCGCCCTCCTTCTCGCTGGCGGACAGTACGGATGTTCGACCCGCCGTGTTCGCCAGCGAGAAGGATCCCTCTATTCTTCCTCCGGTGGGATCATTAGCAGCGAGATCCCGCCGCAGGAAGAATATTTCACTGAAGACCGGGTAGAGAACCCGGTCTATCAGTGAAAATCCGGCTCGTAAACACGGATGTGACGTCAGTGACGTCACATCCGGTTAGAACAACCATGAACTTTGCGTTCCAGCCGGATGCCGGATGTGACGTCACTGACGTCACATCCGGGTTTTCCGATTCAAATTCCCCGCCTAGAGGCGGGGAATTTGAATCTGTCCGCGAACGGGCGGACAGCGGACATTTTTAAAAGTCCGCTCCGCCCGTTCGCGGACGGACACGCCGAATGTTCGGCCATCACTATTGAGGAATTAGTCATTGAAATTTCAATTCTATATACTCATTACATCATATAGGAGGTCACAGATTCTTTTACTCAATCTTTGATCATATTTTCTGTTTATTTAGATGGTGGAAGTTTAAGGGACACATTTTAAACAAAGTGCAGTTATCCTTCCCCTACCATCCTAAAATAATCCATACTCTCTTTATATACATGCAAGAAAATTACCACATTGCCCTAGTAAATGTGCAGCCAACATCCCAAAATACAATACAAGAAAAGTTTTAATGGATGGAGAGACTAGTGGTCCCGGTCTATCCACCCATGAATTTTTTCCCCGCCGAAGCAGGGACAAGGGGACTTTCTTAGGCCACCTTACTTAAACACATTACCCCAGACACAGAGGATTCAAACAATAAAAAGCAATTCAATCAAAAAATAGAAAATGAAATAATCGAGGTAAGTATCTCAATCATCAAATGATATTAATGATAAGTCCATAGAGCAAGTCCATAATTCAGTATAAAAAGGTTCTTTTAATCTTCAAAACGATAAAAGCAGAAGTCTGATGCTAGTCCAAACTAGGCAATGCCAGGGTTATCCAATTCATCTGTATTAGGTTTATGCCAGGTTCCAACACCCTCATCATTTAAACATACTGAAACCTTAGTGGCCCTTTTGAGTTTTTTACATCCTTTTATGCCTGTGTGGTAAAACCACATAGACTTCTTTTGAGCTGGTGGATTAATCCTCAAGCAAGTACAGTTTGCCTGTAAACATCTATATAAAAAATATTTTTTCCAAATACTATTTACCTATTTGGGCATTGGTATAGATCAGATGTGGGCAAACTAAAGCCTGCCATACACACGCCGATGTGTGCAGGCAGACTAGTCCCGATATCTTCCGGGATGCTAACGTGATGATGTCATCACGTTAGCACCCCGGTGCATTATGGGGCCCCTTCAATTGGCCGGGCACCCTTTGTGTGCCGGCCATAAGCTGCAATGAAGACGCCGTCTTCATTGCAGCTTATGGCATCGGCTTCCATCGGCTTGCGCCGGCCAGAGATTATCGGACATGTCCGTTCTCTGGCCGGCCGAGCAGTGGGGCATGTGTTTGGCTAGCATAAGACCCAGAGGCCAAAATCAGCCCTTAAATCTTTTCATTTGGCCCTTTGTCACCATGGTATCAAGATGCTCTGGCTACCCTCATTCCCTGCAATAAGTGAAGATAACACCTATAGGATATTTGTTTGGATTGTTTCCTTGAGGCCATAGTTTGCTGCAATAGAATGTTTAAATGCTTCTATTTAATATTTTTTTTTACATATTTTCTTTTTTTTTATATCCTGTCCTAGTTACGAGGACTTAGGACCCCTATGCCGGGAAGCTCTTTCAGGCTCTTGGTCCGGCCCCTATGTCACATTTCAAAGTTTGCCCACCCCTTGCCCACCCCTGGCAAGAAAGATAAGAAAGACAAGATAGACAATCAGGAGTGAGGGCACTTGAGAAGAATATTTAGCCAGAGTGGCTTGATACTTTCCAGGGACAACTCTACTGGGCACTGAGTGAAAATAACAAGTGATACTTAATTTAAGGTATAAAAAATTTATTTAAAAACATAAAAATATAGACAGGGCTGCACATAAATAGTATGCAGAAACACATGAGGACCAAAAACTGACCACTGTCAGCCGTATACAGGAGAGAGATCGGCAGCATGCAGTGCTGATCAAAGAAGAAAAACCAACCAAGGAAGGAAACAAATGGACAGAATAAACTTTAGCTTCAGTTTATGTTTCTTGTTTGGAACAAACTTTGTACTGTACATGTACTCAAAAGAACTCAAAAGAATTCAAACTTGACAAAAAAGAATTAAAATCCTATCTATAAAGATAGTCATGGTTACCATTAAATATGATATATGGCACACAGAAGATATATTAAATATATCTAAGGTGTGTCAATACATCCTAGACAATTGTCACATGTACGTGTTCAGTGACTGTTAGGAAGAACTTTTAAGTAGATCACATGCAGTGCATAATAAGTGAAAGCGCACTTTGTATTTTAATGACATGAAATCCTGTTCACCGTATCACTCACTTATCCTTGGTACAATGGCTTACTCTTCACTTATGACGACACTGGTCCTTCTCCTCACCCCACTATCTTAGGTCCTCTGCTTAGTTATGACCTTCCATTACTACCAGCTATATTCATTAACATTGGTTATCATCCGTATATCATTGCTAGATGGTTGCTTTGAGTGGGGGTTGGCTGTGCCCTCCCTTAAAAATCTAGGATTTTACACAGATCACCTTCCTATCTTAATATTGTCATCCCCTGATGAAGTCCATTATTTGATGAAACGTACGTCGGGATGATCTATTTTGTCGATGCTTCGGGGTAGTTCTGTGGAAGGACGGTTGAACACTCCATCAATGACTCATGGGCACTGTGCCAACCTATGTACCATGAATGGATATACACATTGATTTTTATGAACTATTAAATCTGTTATCAAGTTTTTTATCAAATGAAGTGATCTTTGATTATTATTGTTATACTTGAATGTGCAATTCTAGCCGTTAAAGTCCCCTTGCCTCTGTTCCACGGAGGGTATCCAGATCAGATGGTGTGATTTGTTGTCACACCTCATTTCTTTCCTTTTTGTAAGTGAAAGCATAGGCGTATAGGATTTGATATTTTACTTTTAAAGCACCAATTTATTACAGCGAGCAGTACAATAACTGGGCGCTGTAGCTATATCTTTATACAAGGGAAATACAAATCTTCACAAAGAGTAGGAGTCCATGGATATACATTTAGGCAAATGACAAGTTTTAGCAATGACAGTACTCAACAATTTTGATCAAAATAATATTATAATAATAGAAATGTCAATGCTATAAATAATACAACTGTACCATTTACTCTATCATTTTGCTTAGTTGTTGACCTATTCTTTTCTATAAAGCAATGTTTGACATTTTCTTTGTAAAACCTGGTTTATGCTTCAAACCTAAAATAGAGGACCAAAAAATACTGTATGTTATAAAATAAAAGATGCTAACTCTAGTTAATGAATGCAGATGGCACATACTTTATGTAGAGGAAATCACATGGAGTCATTAATAATAGGAGTCCAGCAATGCCTCTAATTGTTTTATGTTACGAATATGTGCTTATGCGCACATCCAAAAACATGCAAATATCATCTGAAAATTCAGGTATAGCTGCTGATAGTGAACATCAATGAAAAATGTTTTGATTACGTAATGTAAAACAACATGTATGGACCTTTTTTACATTTAGAGTAAGGCTCCACTATGGAGGACAGAAAAACACATGCGTAAAACGTGTTTTTTTTTTTTGTCCAGTTTCTCTGCGGTTTACTAGCGGTTAACCTGCTGGTTTTCCCTAAAAAATTTTTAGTCTATTGACTGTCAATGCAATGCAAAACCACGGCTGATCCATTTTCATTGATTTCAATGGATGCAGCCGATGCGGCATTTTAGCTGCAGATTGGTCGCAGTGCAGTGCGGACACAAAAAAAAAAAGCTAAACTGTGGATTTTTTTCCTTGTCCGCACTGCATCATGCCCAATTCGCAGCAGTAGAGACCGACTCATTGGTGTTTATGGGAGCAGTTTGGCCACGGCTAAAAAACAAGCCCAAACTGCCCAAGTGGAGCATTACCCTTACAACACTGTTTTCCCAATGTAGTTTTTTCCTTTTAAAAAAATGTATTGTACATTTAGAAGTAGTGATACTCACAGTTATGAGCTCCACTCAATTTAATACATTTTTGTATCTTCATTACAGTCAGTGGATAATGATTGGGTATCAATGTCTCTTTAGATATTTCCATGTAAATTAAATGAAATAATTTCATATATAGCAAAAGTTTGCTGCTATACTGCTGGAGGTATGAAAACTTATGGTTGGAGATACACTGAAAAATATCATGATAAATTGAATATGTACCACATATGGATAATAAGTTAGGGCATTACAGGCTTCCTCTATCTGGTAAATAAAATGCCATCAATGAATGCATAGACATGATGTGATCATCTATGGAAACATCAAGCCATTTATGTGTATCCATCACATGTTTATATGACAAGTGATTTCAGATATTTCCTGTGGTTTTCTTTCACGAGTTATCAGGAAGACCTTTCTTTCAATTGGTAATGCGTTTCAAATATATTAATTTGTGATGGGAAGATGAGAGTTAATGTTAAAACTATGTAAAAAACATATAACACATTAGTAATAATAAAAAAAGGTTCTTATTGCCTATTTTTTCTCGGGAAAATTGAAATACACTAATAGACTGTAAGTGCTGCAATTTTCAGATACTTAAAGCTGAACTCCAAGCACATCCAAAATAATGACTTTCTAAATCCTGTACCAGCGATGAAGGATTCTTGATCCAGTATCTCCTCCTTTCTGCATGATAATACTTACCTTTCTCCATAGAAAGTACTGAGATCTGCCAGAGTTTTCAAAAATGTTCTTGAATGTGTTTCAAAAATTTATGCAAAAATGTCTTACAATATATTTTCCCCTTGTGTATACTCTGTATCATGGAGCATCTGCACATAAAGTGCATGATGTGTGTGTTAGAATCATAGTTCTTATTATATAAGTCTGTGGGAATGCAAAAGGAGCTTAAGCAGGTCAAACGTGGGTCTGAAGGTGATCAACTGCAGGCCAATAGACTTGTTAATTAATATAAAATGAGCTTTAAAGTATATCAAACTGTACAGAAACACACTTTCAAAGGTAAGTGGGTGAGTGTATTTAAAAAAATTCAAAAGACCACACTATACCCAACAGAAACACACATTGTACTGACACTGCACCTAAACCTGATAACGTTTCCAAGTGCTGATATCCCTAGACTAACGTATCTCCTCTTGGACCTAGTAAGTGTTGCTACCCCAAGAATAAACACAGTAAGCTAATACTAGAGCTCTATAAGATAATGAGTCTTAATTACTGGTCATATTTTATAGTTTCACTGAGCAAATGTGTGATTAACCTCCCTAGCGCTCTGCTGAGGTACAGATTTGTGTACCAAAAATGCACCACTGACTTGGTTTTTATGTTGTAGGCCTGTAACTAACCAAAATAATACACCATACCAGGGTCTAGTAGACATCTGTTATAAAATAATAAAATAATATTTGAAACACACAATTATGCAAAACAAATTACATTATATAATTACATTAACGAAAAACACAAAAATCTGGTCAAACAGATACATAAAAGGTATCACTTGAATGACAACGTCTCTAAAATATTTGCCTTGTGTGATGTTTTAAATTGTTAAACTGTTACAATGTGTTTATTTGTGTTTTTAGTTTTTAGAAAAAAATTGTATTCAATTGGACAATGTGTTTTTTTTTACTTTGAATTGTTTTGGATACAGCTATCACTTCAATGCAATGTTCCTTTAAGTTTTATACATGGATACCGCCAGCTCTCTGTGCAAGGAGATTAGCCGGGGAGCTGTTAAATGAGCGATGCAACCACAGGTGGTGTCCAGATCTCCCATCAGCACTGTATTGCTTATGCCAACAGAGCCCAGAGCCCTGCTGTTATAAGCAATTAAGAGAGAGGTAGATGAACTGCCATCTATCTCTCTCTCTGTGTCTGTGGAAACTGCAATCACTCTGCAGCTTCCACAGACACAGGCACAGCCAAAGAGAAGAGCATAGACTCTGCAGCCACCCCACCCCAGCTCCCCCTCCTCCTGATCAGTGTGGAGAATAACGTGATGGGCTGTGCTAGTACTGCTGCTAGTGACATCTACTGGTTGAATTTGATATTGCATTAATTGAATTCATTGCATTAACCAAATTGATTAAAAAACATATATATTACATTTTTTCTGGTTTTCCTGCTCTAAAAACTGGGAGCGTCTTATGGTCTGATGCACCTTATAGTCCAAAAAATATGGTATGTACAGAAATAATAATAGAAACTACTAACATGGACTTTGTTCACTTCTATATTTAGTATACCTGAGGAATGTAGTCACAGCCATAACTATTGTACACACTAACTTAGCCCTTAAATATAATTTATTTTTATTTATTTTAGGTTGCTGTGGATAACTTCTGTTTCCATCATCATAGACCTAGTCCCATTTTCTCCAGGAAATCTCCTCTGAAAGTCAGTCAACAAAGCAATGGACCGCAGCGCAGCACAGTGAATATAATTGTTTCTTAATATTGAGTCACTATTGTGGTTTTCAACCTGTCAGGTTTTCAAGGCAGGTGGTCTCTGGACTTCAGAAAGGGGATAGAAAATGCAGAATAGAAAACTGGCTTACCTGTTACATGTTCCCTCACACCCATCAGTCTCATCCAATTTCATGGTGCAGTGTGGGAGTATCCTTGGCATACTTCTTTTACAATGCGCAGTAATAGGCCGTGCATTTTGGGGAAAGGCTTTGTAACCTCAGACTACCTGTAAGATTGACCTAAATAGGACAACCCATGAGAACCTGGAGAACTGTGACCTAAAGAGGACAACTCATAGGGACCTGGGAAAATTTCAGAAAAGGGGCTGCTGGAGGATTGGAGGTTTAGGTAAGTAAATTGATTATCTCGCAGAAATCAGATATTAACAAATGAAGTCCAGATTTAACAGGTGGACCAGAAGCCTTATTATGATTTGTGCACAAAATAAAGGGCATCTGTCACAACTTTTGTAGTCACAAATGCCTCCTGATTTGTTGCTTGACTTGTTGGAATATTGACTTTCTCCTGAAAATTTGTATTCAAAGTAAACACAACTTCAGTTTATGCACCTAAGTAAATATAAACAAGTTCTGAGATAAGCCCTATTTCTGCAAATTACACAATCATAAAAGCTGATTTTCTGAGGTCCAAAGAGCCAGCAACAATTTTCAATGAGTACACATTTTTCTTTATTAAATGAGGCTTCATATATGTACATTTGTTTAGATGTACAATGGACAGTGTTATCAAAGGCCACACAGCATGAACATGGTACAATTTCCTAACTCGCTCCTTTTATTACCACTTTTTCCAGTTCACTGATAGCCTGAAGCAACCCTGTCTGCTTAATACATGCTCCCCCAATAAACCAGAAACAACATGACGTATTACACTTTAAACATAAACCACACATGACTAAAACCAAATCATTTACTCATTCCCCCTAGATTAGTGAATTATTTGCCCTGACATCAGTCAGTGCCAGCCATGTATTTCTGATAAACCACAGCTATCTGTTGATTACTCGAAAATCTATATTTCCCACCAGAGGCATATTTCACCTCTGCGAAACCCAACCCAGTGGTCTCAGGCTTAGACAGAAAAGCTGGTGCCTTCCTCCTGTTATATTCACATGTTTCCCTGAAACATCAGGCCAGTCATATTGTAACATGTACCACTGGCAGATGGGGATTTAAGCTATGACGAGTCAAGGTCAAACAATGTTATTTAAACCAGACACCTCCCTGATTATATTGGAAGACGCTTTTTGATGTTCAGGGGTTCAATATCTTTTTGTTTAACCATCATAAAAGTTTTAAAAGAATTGGAATGTAGTCTATGTAAATATTTGGATGAATGAGGTTTACTTGTAAAAGGGTTTTGGGGTTCAATGCTGTCAGTGTAGAATGTCACAATGGAATGTATCCAGCAAGAATCCTAATTTACTAACATATACTTGCAAAAATCATACTAATACAGCTTTAAATTTGAAATGAGAATCTGTACAACAGTATTTTAGCAAATGCTAACAAAACTTTACAAGACAGATCATTTATTGGTGTTTATTTGGAATTGTGTGTCCTCCTCCTGTTAGTCCTCATTGCCTATTTTCTGCTCCACCCTCTTCTTCTGATTATGTATCACACTATGAAGTCTTATTTAGAAAAAATAAAAACATGGAACAACATTGTCCATATTACCCTCTCCTAAAACAGTGGTTCCCGAACTGAGGTGTGTGAAGGTATTCCAGAGGGGGGCCCTGCAAGGAAAGTTTGGTAAGCACTGTCCTAAAATATCCTTGTGCCCAAAGAATTCCACACATATGTTTAAGAAAGTTTTTCTTCTATTGGTATTAACATTATTTTTTTAAACACATATAGCTTTAACCTCCCTGACCTAATGCCCAAACTCAGTACAGTCACGGTTTGTTCATGGAACAAACTGTGCCCATGCTGGGATCGGGCACAATCGCGGGTGCTCTGTGAATGCTGTGAACCTTTAGCGTCACTGGTTGGGGGGGGGGGGGCATAGACCAACCCACATCGCCACTGTGAAAGGACAATGTGTAACAGTTTTATTACACAAGTAAACTTCTCTTGCAGAAGAAGCAGAGAAGTTCAATTTCAGCTCTCCTTGAGCCTCTATACTCGGAAAATGTCACATCCCTTCCAATGCTCTAGTGATCTACTACAGGTGCTCTTATTATTATTTAGGCTCCTGGGCTGAGCTCTGTATTAAAACTGTCACTAAGAACCAGCAATTCTAGTTTTGTCTGCCACTAGACCTACTGGAGGTGATGTTACAATAAAACAGTGCTAAAGCAAAAAGCTGCTGTCCCTCTTGTGGTTTACCAGGCAACTTTGTATTGAAATGATACCTTGTGGGCTTCTCATGAAGTTCATTGTCATAAGTAATGATGAGCGGCATAGTCAATATTCGAATTCGTGATATTTCGCGAATAATTCTACTAATATTCGATTCTATATTCAGGAAATACCTTCAAAATGAATTATATATTCGCAATCCATGCACATAAGCATCCCAATGCGAATATTCGAAATTGCGAATATTCAAGCTCAACACTAGTCATAAGCTGGCAATGTCATTGTCACCCTATTATATAGGCCACCCTATTATATCGTTTTAACACATTGCACAGGACACTTTTAACAGGGCATTTTTAAAATTGCTTCCAACATAAAAAAATAGCAATATTCTTCTCTATTTCAAGTTTGTGTATACTACTTTAGAGGTGGTTGGTAGTGATCTGCTCATTTACCTGGTAATCTGTCAGGCTAAGTTGACACTGTCAGTTCTCACACTGCTTTCAGCTCGAGAACCAACAGTGCGCTCCCGGAGCCGCAGGAGAAACGACTCCCTGTGATCGTCTGCAAAATGGTGCAGGTGTTCACAGGTCGTCTAAGGACCCCATAGAGGGTCACGTTAAAGGGTCATTAACCTGGTGGTTGAAAACTGCCAGTGTAAATGGACCCTTACACCAGAGGTTCCTTTTAATTTGAGGAGCAATTTTTTTTAGGCAGCTAATTAGTGTCATAAATTAAATTATATATTATTTTTTGCACATTCTAGGCTACATATTCAAGATACTACTAATCACAACACACATCCACTAACCAATCTGGGCCCCAACTCATAGTTTAAGAAACAATAGCTACTCTATTTAATGAAATGGAGCCATAGATCACCACTTTACATTAATTACGGACATATGGAGATCAAAGCATGTATCACCATCATATTATTTAATACCCACTTCTTTAAAGATAGGCCCCCATAGAGACAGGTATAGCAAAAAAAAGAGATAGATAAATAGACAGATACATTTGTAGTTTATTAATAAACAACCATTAGGATGTCATGATCAGCACATGCAAACATGTACATACATGCTGAATAAAAACCTTACAAATGGTGTCCTGTCTTCTACAAAGGAAAGCACTTGCAAGGCTCGGGAACTCTGGCAGAACACGAGTTACATTCCTCAGTGAGGTTAAACTGATAGACAAGGAAAAAGACATGCAGTAAAAATGAAGGATTGAACAGGAAAAAATAAATAAATAACAGAGGAAAGAGTCGGGGGAATAATAAAATAAGAGACAGAGAGAAAGAAGTTAAACCAGTGACCCTTGTCAGCAGTGAAAAGAAGGAGATTAGAAAATGTTTCATGCTAATTTCCATGGAGATTTCTCTAATTTATCAAAAATTACTTTCTTCTGCTTTGATTTGTGCGTCCGCCTGCCCCCTTGCCGCCTTTAGCGGGGTGGTCTTACCCGTCACGCCATACTGACTGTGGGTCTCCTGTGCCCCATGCTGGGTTGAAGCATCATAAGATTACTGAAGCAGGGCTGACATCTCTATCAGCTTTGCCACAAGACTGCCCTTTTCCCTTCTGTTTCTTTTCCCAATGCAGCAGGTTTGGGATTCTTGTCACATGATGGCTTCATTGGGGCCTCGCGCTGAAGCATTTTCACCCCTCTCTTGATCCTTTCAGCTTGGCTCTTGCTACTGCCTGGCATATGAAAGAAGATTTGAGGGTCACTGAACCATGGACAGGATGTATAAAGCCATCAGCCTGCCTGGCAGCATCAAAACAACTCGATAAAAACATACGCACATACTATCTGCCGCTGTATCTATCCTTCACATCAGAAAATAGGAAAAAAAAATAGTAGCTTGCAGCTTTGATTGCAACCTTAAAGAAACTAGACAAACACATTAATCATTGCAGTTCCATGGCAAGCATGAGAGTTTTCTTCGTGTCATTCCCACAGCATTAGGCTCATTGATTTTTGTTCCACCGTAAATATAATGGGAAATTAAAACCCAGAATAAGCATCTTTACAGTTTATTTTCCCTATTCTTTATTTTCATTGTGTCGGAAACAAATGTGCTTTTTTAAGTTAACAACCAGAAGCAAATAAGATGTTTGAGCAACCATTTTCTTAAAACTGAAGTCTAAGCAATGACAGGCAAACTGGTCTGACAATCTGATATTTTTTTTATTTCACAGATTTATTACTCTGAGGATATAACCAGAGGCACTGTAGATCTCTCTGAAGCATCAATCCATGGAAGGGATCAGCTGGGTGCCTTATGTACCTTCCTGCCCTCTCACAAATGACAAATTAAAAGAGCTCTCAGCATGATGCCATTATGTGGGCTGAGTTTCAGGAATGGTCGGGGCACTCCAAAGCAATTGAATAATGAAATATGGCAATTATTACACATAGCATAGGTAGTCAGGAAACTACTAGAACCTCAATAATGGCACTACTCCTTTTATCCAAATAGAACATGACCTGTCCATCATAAAAAGGATGCTATGCATACACGGTTCTGTACAGTACTGACTCCATTGATATGGGTTAAAAAAGAAGCAGCATAAAACTGACAGCTGATGCAAATCTATGCCATGTGGTGCCCATCCTTAATTGATTTTATTCAAAAAGAAGCCTTACCCTACTTGTAGGACCATATGCAGACCCATTTACACATCTATATACAAATCAGAATTACAATATCCATCTATACATCTCTTTAACATTTTTTATTAGACAAAAAATAAAGATTTCTCTGTATATAAAACAACACGATTAATACAACATAAAATACATTCACTCTCTTGAAATATACCCATAATGTTTACTCTGTTGATGGCATTACACCCTTTTCTCATCTCTAGCCTCTCCATCACCTGTCCTCCTCTTTTCAGGTATCGGCAAATTCACCACTTTCTTTCCTACCTCTTCTCTCATACCTCCTCTTCTCCGCTCATTCTTTCCGATATTGAACATCGCTGCTTCTACTCTCCTCTATCCTCTGGCCTCATTTCATCCCTTTACTTCACTTTCACCTCCCCCAGATATTGACCATGCTCTCCTATAAGCTAAAATAGGAAGATGACCTGGGTTCTTCTATTGACAAGGCTGAATGGACCTTGCTGTTATCCCGCATGGCTTTGTGTTCTCTGCTGAGAACTGTTGAGAACTCTTATAAGGTCCTTATGCGTTGATTCTTGACTCCTGATAGATTGTCCAGAATTGTGTCTACAGTTTCTCTGCTTTGCATTTGAGGCTGCTCTCGAGGTATCCTCCTTCATATCGTGGAATATATGTGGACCTGCCCATGGGTTCAGAGGTTGTGGATCTGTATCTATAACTTTATCAGCACCTTTTTGGGTGACCACTGCAGTGTGATCCATGGGAGGCTTTGCTTCACAGGAAGATACTCTCCTTGTCCAAGTCTAAGGACCGCCTGGCCTCATTTATTTTTATGGCCACTAGGCAGACGATCGCTAAATCCTGGAGACAACCAGGATTTACTGAAGTGAAACAAGGTATCGTGGGCATAATGAGAAATCATTCTTACTGAAAGACATCCCACATTTTTGAAAGTTTGATCCCTGTGGATTGCACACCTTCATTGCAAGTCTTTTCCACTATCTCTTCTTAATTTGTTCCCCCCCCTTTTTTCCCCTTCTCTCTCCATTTTTTCCAGTTTGATGGACCTCTACCATGATTTGGAGATCCTTCCTTTCTCTCCTTTTTTCTTTCCTCCTTTTCTTGTTTTTACCAATTATTATTGTATTTACAGTTTGGTTTTCAAGCATATTGCCTTTTCATGTTTTTCGGTACTTGAAAATGGTCATTGCTTACTGTATTCTTACATTTGTAAAATTTTTATTGTAACATTAAAAAAACAACAAGCGTATCAAGATAAAATGCTTGGATGTATAAAATATGTACATATCTTGTTGGGTCTTGATATATGAGTATACCCCAAAAAGCAGGAAAAAGGGAGACCGTATTGGGAGAGGAAAAGGGAGAGTTTATAGTGACCCAAATAAATATAGTATAAATACAGGACTTTTATGTGGTTTACTAGGACCTTTACTGGGACTGGGGTAATATTACTAGTGACTCCCAAGCAACCAGAAACTGCATTTATCCAGAATCTACCAAGAGCTCCACGATAATGGGAAGTTTAGGTCTTAAACCGTTGCCTCTATAAAATGTCAACCATATCACCATACAGCCAAATGGGGTTGATTAGGTGTCAACCTAAGCATAGCTTATCTATGGATACATTTTTGTAGACTGAGTTGCAGCTAAATACTTACAGGGCCTGTTTAAACCAAGACACAACACATAACACCACATAGGCCTAGTATGCAATTGGTGCTGTCAATGCTCTCTCACCTTTATCCGCTGGTCGGTAAACCTTACCATGTCATGTCACCCCTGAACTTACCAGATGCTTATTGAAGCTTTAAACGCATTATAAAGACCACATAATTTTTGCATTACACCGTGCACTGTAATTATTGTGAATTTTAGAGAAGGTTTCTTTTAAATAATATATATATGGAACATACTTTATATATCACCAAGTGAAACTGTGTTAGGACCCATTGACACTAAACTGCGTTTTCTCATAGAAAACCAAATTTTTATATTGCTTTGCTGCGTGCATTTTGAATGTATTTTTGATGCAAATGCAAGCACAAACGCAGATGTGTAATCTGAAAAATGCTATGTAATTTTTGGTATATGCATTAACGAACACCTTTAAAAAACGCATGTGTTTAAAAAAATGCATAAAGTGTTAAAGCTACTGTGAAATGTATATACTGTAAAGCCTTAACATTCATTCAGATGTGTTTGTTACTTAACCTTCCTGGCGGTACACGATACATTCTGGGAGCATTGGCCATGATGCCCGATCCTGGCACGGGTACCGTACGGAGTTCAGGCATAACCAGGGAGGTAAAAGTGCTACTTTATGTAAGAAAATATTAAATTGGAGCATACCAGTCATTAGTTTTTATGGCTTTGCTTTCTTTTTTTATGCTTATTCTTTTTTATTTCATCCTGATGATCCAGCAAGTATCACACATACTGTTTTTGGGTGACTCCATACTCTCCACTGTCTCTATGGATGGCAGCATTGCCATCCTATGGGGAGGGTAGAGTTAGATGTGATTTAGATAGATTTTGCATAATTGATTAACACAGAAAAACTTCTACTAAGCATTTCAACCCCTTTTCACCCTGTAGTGTTATCTTCTTAATATAAAGATTTTAGCTATATGAATAGGGTAATAAATTATTCAATTTGAGACTACACCGTTTGCAAGACACACATACATTCAATGTTATGTAGGGATTTAGTCTTGCTATAAAGAACAGGGGTGTTTGTCACATGATTGAATGATTATTGTGAATACAGGTTCACAAGGTTAAAAAAAATACCCCGTAGTAAACCAACCACAATAGCAGCCTATTGTGTTGTAACAAGCAACATTAAGTTACCTGAGATCCAAATGGGGCTCCATTGCCAGCAGCTGGATACCATTCATATAAACAATGAACCAACTTTGTTTTGCCTTGTGTACTGAGTAGATTTGTAAAATGTATTCACACACATGCAGAAGAACCGCCGTAATGTATTTACTACATACGAACATGACTAGGTCTGCACAGTTGAGTGGACACCATGTATTTATTTTGTTTTACTGGTTCCTTTCTATGGTATAATAGATTGCCGATCTCCATAAATTAAAAGTGAACATTTCCTGCTGTGAGCTCTAAGAACTCTGTTTGGGAAAAATGCTAATGCTTTCCTTTAAGCTGTATTCAAGGCACTTTGAAACTGGTAACCGGCCCTGCATGGAATCTGATAAATCCACAAGGACGTCCATGACCCAATCAGAGAACAAAGTATTTGTGATGTCATTTCTAGAGCACAATGGGTCTCCCTCAGGGGCATAGGGAAGGCGTAAAGTTCCTAAAACAACATCTCAATAACTTTAATTTCAATTGACAGCCAATAACAAACTGTGATTGCTTTAACATCCATCCCAAATAAAATATTTCCAGGACTTGTTCACATTTCTGCATTAATGAAATGGCTTTGCTAATGTCCAGCAAAATAAGGTCAAAAGGATTTGAGAAGCGAAAATAATATGTAGATATCCAAACAAGCCAATGAAAAAAACAGCATTAAGAATGTATAAACATTTGTGCATTGCAATTTATTAAGTGTTGAGATTAACATAGGCATTATTGAATATTGATGACACAATGCATTTAGATTTTTGGTGGTACTTAAGGGACTAAATGTAATACCCTTTTCTTTAGTGTGTGCCTACTTTACAGAATTATGAAATACTGTGTTAAATATTGTGTATAGTTTTCCATACACCAGGTATGCCCTACAAGTGGATGGCGATCTACATGTAGATCAGCCCTACCTTTTTTTCTTTTCTTTTTCTCATCTTTATAAACAAAGACATGTAATTCTATACAGAACACATAGAGTTGTATTGTTCTGTATATGTTCATGTTGTTATGCAAAGTAAACAATATATATTTTAATTCTTAGCAGTCATAGCTCGAGGTAGATTTGTTTACCAAGATTGGCAACCCTGAGCTACACTTGAGGTAGTTAGCCTGTTCCAGACAAGCCTGTGCCATCATGCTGTGTCGATGTCCTTGACTTTCCTTACTTGTTACACCTCCTTAATGTCCTTGATGACACCAGCAATGTGCAGGGGGATAAAAACAGGGTGGGAAAAATGAACATTATAATCTGTTTATATTTCCCATACCAGTTTTAAACAAAAACAGGCAATCAGCATACTGCTAGGTAAGTTAAATATACACTCAGTATATAGTTTTATACAAATAAATATATAATTACCATTTTTATTGTTGGTAGATCTGTTTGACTTTCTCAAAGAAGCTAACAAGCCAAAAAAGTGTGGGCACCCTGCCATACGCATACAACAAAATCCTTTAGATTCCCACATGCTGTCTTGCAGATAACAGTATTATGAAAAGTTTTATAAGCCCAAAAATGCAAGAAAATAGAAATAAAAGTGAGTTTAGCTGCCCATAGATATCTAGATAATATGATTTTGAATAACTGGGGTTCATATAATATATACACACAACACAATCAAATTAGCATTTTAAACTTATGAGGTTATGAGACCAAAGTGATTAGGTTTACATATAATTTTAAGAGCATTGGGACCTGCCAGACATGTCATTTTATAATGACATTTGCAATCATCATGGAGATAGAATAACCTCTACTAGACAACAAACCGGCATATGGTCATCACATACCAAGCACAGTTGCAACGTCTGTGAATCGCACAATACTTTGTTTCTCTTCTATAAGGTTTTCCATAAATTGGTGCTGTATTCTAATGTATTATAAACCAGATTGTGTAACTGAAGATTTGTTGTTATATATTTTTAGGACTGCTAGAAGAAGCCACAGTGACAAAGTCATGAAATGGTTTACTTGGAGAGGAAATTAAATATGTTCCCTAAGGTATAACACATATGTATAGCTAAGGAAGTTGGGTTCACTGCAGGGTTTTTTGATTACTAAATATATTGTTTTTTTCTGGAGAGTAAAAAAATTACAGTACATAGAACAGAAGGACCAAAACAAGACATTCATTTACAAGCACTGTTTCTTGGAATTGACCATATTTATGGCAGCATTTGGACAATATTGAACAATCTTTATTGTGATTGAAATTTAAATGAAATTAATTTTATTTATATTATATAATAAATGCAGTAGAAACAAATTCACCATGTACAACACACAAGATGAAAATCTTTTGAGAGTGTCTGTAGGAGGTCGTGTGAAAACAAAGGACCGCTCTTGAGAATCACAGATAAGAGACTGACATGGATTGCCAATGTCTTCTACTGTGCTGTCACTAATGTCAGATGTCAGAATATAAATTCCTATATCCAACAAACATTCTAGCTCATAGAACTCTATGTGTAATACCGAGCTAATACTTCTGATGACCTCTAGCTCATCTTGTGGCCACAGTCCAGGAAGAAATAACTTAATTCAGGCTAAAACAATGCATTTTATTATAGGCTTATTTTAAGTTGTTAGTGAGCCTAAGAATATATTCCATTTGCATAACTCTACCAATGATTTCAGTCAAGGGGGCACCAAGGCATTCCTGTCGAGTTTTCCCTTATAAGATACAGTTCCCTTACAGGAATTAATTAGTGATGGCCGAACTGCCCGCAAGGCGGACAGTTCGGCCGCGAACAAGCATGTTTGCCCTCCTTCTCGCTGGCGGACAGTACGGGTGTTCGACCCGCCGTGTTCGCAGCGAGAAGGATCCCTCTATTCTTCCTGCGGTGGGATCATTAGCAGCGAGATCCCACCGCAGGAAGAATATTTCACTGAAGACCGGGTAGAGAACCCGGTCTATCAGTGAAAATCCGGCTCGTAAACCCGGATGGGATGTGACGTCACATCCGGTTAGAACAACCAGGAACTATGCTTTCCAGGTGCCGGATGTGACGTCAATGACGTCACATCCAGGTTTTCCGATTCAAATTCCCCGCCTTTTTTAAAAGTCCGCTCCTCCTGTTCGCAGACGGACGCGGCCGAAGTTCGGCCATCACTAGAATTAATGTTATGGTGTGTCACTTCTGGTATTTGGAATATGGAAGTGTCGGGCAGAGTGTCACTTCCGCATTCCAAACACTCCGCAAAGTCACTTCCGGCATCAGTTAGTGTAATGTCTCCTCCCTCCTATTTTCTGCCTGGCTAACTTTTGAGGGATGTTACTCTGTCTCTTAACTTCCCAACCTGGGCATCATCTGCACAAGCGGGGTGGGAAGTTGGGAGGGAGAGTAAAGTCCCCTCCCTCGTAAGTTAGCTGGATTTCAAAATCTGGGAAAAATTCATAATTTGTTTAAATTGGGATTCGGCCAGGAAAGATACATTCTAAAAATTATGCCGTAATGGTCATGCACACATCACTGGTACGGGCTCCTTTCAAAATGAGTGGGATACATACAAAAGACTGGCCACTATGCCACGATTTTGCCAAAACAAAGTGGCACCTTGTACTTGGTTAGAAGCTTACATGAGTACTAATTAGTGTTGAGCAGCATACGGTATATTCAAATTTGCGTCATTTCTCGAATATATTAAGGAACATTCTAAATTCATAAAATTTAAATTGACTGTATTCTATTACCTTACATCGTGCATATCTGTTTGTGATTATTCACAAAGATTCGCAAACCAGCTTTACAGCCTCTCTTTTCATTCTGTGCTCTTAGCCATTCCGAGCACTGTGGGTATTGCACGTATCCATTCCATTCGTAAACAATGTTGAAGCATAATATAACAAATATCTGCCATTGCAAATATCCAAGCACACATTCGCGAAAGATTCCAAATGTCATATATTGGTAAAATATATTCGAATTTTGAGTATTCTTGCTCAACACTTCTACTAATTACAGTGTGTTTTAGGATATATATAGTATATACAACCTATACCTCCTCCAATTTCATCCTAAAGGCCCTGCTATTTGTACACATGTGCACACAAAAGTTATTAAAAGCTAGATTACCTTTATGTCTGGTTTTTGGCTTGCGATCAAAACAGGAACACCCATAGCATATCGGTGGGAATTAAGACTATGACTACTCTGCATGCTGCCTGGTTTATCCTGAAGGTTTGAAAAGTGAAGGTTAACACATATAAAGGGAATACAGGCTTGGTGTACTAGATTATTACACTCTATCACAATTTATACATAAATCTCCTTTTTTTTTAAAAACCATGCCAGAGGCAAAAGCATAATTTAACTTGTTCTCTGCTTGTAAGGGTTGTCATGAATACAGTAATGAAATAAACCACACAAGGCCATTAGGAATTCCAGTAATGATTTGACTTTTTTGTCATATATTTGCCCTCAGCAATTTAATTTATGTTTGGATGTTTTCCAGTATAGCGATATCTCTAGCTTGTTACTACATAATAAAGATCAAAGGCAAAAAAAAGTCATCTGTACACAGCCACACATATGATCAACAAACTATTTATGTTTGAAAATGAGACAACCTGTCCATAATTTGAGATCTTTTCAAAGGTGTCATATTTTTTCATAATGGTTGACAAGCTTTTTTTTCTATAAGCATTTCACTTGTCGGATTTTTAATCCTGATAAATTCGTTTTAAAGCATTTTATGTTTTGAGAGATGATATCACAACTGATTTGAATTTTAGCAAAGCATTTAATATAGATCTAGATAATAATCTCACAAAAAAAATTAGATACACACTGGCTGAGGGATAGAGCTCAACGTGTGGTTGTAAATGTGGTTTAGGTAGAACAGAGGCCAGTCACTAGTGGTGTACCACAAAGCTGTGTAGCAGAACCTGTTCTTTTAAATCTATTTGTAAAGCCTGGTATAGACGTTTCGTTCTCCTGTCAATATGCCAGCAGACCGACTGTGTGTGATGACGTCATCACGCCCGGCTGGTTGTGCAGAGAGTGTCGGCACTTACTTTAGATTTAGAAAGTAATAGGACTGTTCTAAAATTTATGGACATGTCCGTATTCTTAGATCGTCTTAGCAGCCGAATCATGGCTGAAATTAGATTTGCGGTCGATTTTGCCCCCGGTGGCAAAATCGACCGCAAACCAAATTTCAGCCATGACCGTAAATCGACCACAAATGTAACTGTATATGGCTTGCTTAAGTGATACAATGGAAGCATTGGTGGGCAAGGTATGATTTTTTTTCCAGAAAACACAGGTCTGTAGTAGAATTGACTCCCCTAGGCTTTGTAACTTAACATTTGAAGAAGATTAGTCAGAGAGAGAAATATTTTGTCATTTTAAACTGTCGATGCAGATTTTTGGGCCTTTGATGAGCTACTTTAGGCTTATACATATGTATATCTTGAGTAGACGTGGTCACTCTTATTTGCCTCTGGGTGACTGGAGAGGAACACAACAAGCGAGCAGTGCTGGTCCGCCTATTGCCAGCACACTTCACAATACTCCAGTCAATTTCTCTGTGACCTGACTGCATTGTATTGACAGACACATGATAAAAATCTCATCCTGATGAAGTGGCAGTAACAGCTATGAAACGCGTCAATGTATTTACCTTTTCTAACATACCAATAAATTAAATCAACCGACATTGGGCGCCTTGTACAAACCTTCTTTTTGACTGGGAATCACCCCTACTATCTAGATAAGATCATTATTTACCATATTTTTCGGACTTACCATAAGACGCACCCAGTTTTTAGAGCAGAAAATCAGAAACACAAATATTTAATTTGTTTAAATGAATGTGAAAAAATCTCATGCAGTACCCCTTTTCAGCCACTAACATTGTGTCACTAGAGAGCACACTTCAGTGTCTCTTCTTCCTTACACAGAGCACAGAGAGGGAAGAGAAGGGGAGCCCCCCACTGGGCAATCAGCACTCTGGTCTCCCTGTCCCTTCTCTGCTACAGCTGTGAGAGGAAACTGCCAGCGAGTGCAGCTTACCACACACTCTGCATTGGCTATATTTGCTGGGCTCTGCAAATATAGCCAATACAGTTCAGCTCCCCACAGCTCTCCTGGCAGATGGAGATCACACAGCTGATCTCCTCTCCTATCTGCCGATGTAGATCACACAGCTGATCTCCTCTCCTATATGCTGGGAGAGCTGTCGGTGAGCCAAGTTGCGATCACCTGCGGCTGGATGGACCATAACACGCAGGCACTCCCCCCCCCCCCATATTTGGGGGTGAAAAAGTGCATCTTATGGTCCGGAAAATACGGTATATTGCTGTGTCTAGATCTGGAGTCTTCTCTGTATTTGTCATGCCATTGCTCTTCTTTGTTTTTCAAATTGTCCTAAACCAAATATGGTTTACATACCATATCTTGGCTTAGACCAGGTACAGTGGCAACATATATTTATATATATATGTATATTTTTAATCATATCTACTAATCGCTAAAACAAAAAACAGTCCTTAGATGTGGTAGCTACATTTTTTGTTATTTGTACCTGGTGATCCTAACTAACAGTAAAAGCCATGCACACTCTTATCTATTTTAAGGCATGTGGATATGCATTTTTAACTGCCCAATGGATATGATATTCACAATGGATGTTAGGCAAGGCCCATTAAAAAGGTGTGAACAGAAGGTGTATAAGGCTGTCTCCCAACCCACCCTTAAGCTAGGCACACACGGGTAGATTTGTAAAAAGATTCAAGTACAATCAATCAACGTGTATGATCACGGTGATTGATTGTACTCTAATCTGCTTACAATCTTACCTTCATGTAATCTTCATGTGAAGTATAGGAAAAGCCGGCTCTGCTTTCTTCACACAGCCGGATATCAGCTCCGCCCAGGCTCAGTGTGAAGGGGGCGGAGTCAGTATTTTTCACTGAAGCCAACTGAAGCTGCTGTGAGAGAAAAAAGCTGAATGAATTTCTTCCCAGCTTCTAGAGGCTGGGGAGAAACATGTGTCCTGGAGGTCCCCATTGAATGGGAATCGATGTGCCTATGTTGTGCACAATGATTTCCATTCAATTGATCCCCGATCAATCACAGCGTGGTGATGTCACCATGCTGTGATTGATCGGGGGTCAATTGCACGGGAATTTACCTGTGTATGGCTAGCTTTATGCACCAATGGCTGTCTCCCAACCCACCCTTATCTCATACCTTTGTCATTCCCTAAAGGACCTCTTATGTAAAGGTTGGCTGCAGACAACATGAGGGATGCATATGTCACAATATTTTTGAGGCGGTGGTGCAAATTTCTGCCCAACAGGAGCTCAGGGATTCCGCCACTCTGGATGATAGCCAAACATAAAAAATATATAAATATATAAAATATATGCCTTGCGGACAGTTTGGCCATGACTACCCATGAGTGATGCCTATATAGTCCCTTAAGTATCTTTGTGGAGGGGACAGTTGTATCCTAATACTCTTTAACTACTATCTTTGTCTCTAGCCTCGTTTGCTAGTTTCCTCTTCTCTTGTTCCCTATGTAATCACAATGCTAATGGTAATAAACCAGAGTCAGATGAACATGAAGAAATGGTTCTATACAATTGTATCTTTTTAAAGGGCAACCATAATTGTGATGTGAAATCTATTGCTTATTGCTATGCCCTATGAATAGTTCTAACAGGCATTTACACCTGTATAATGAGATTCTATTAAATACATTTTCGGTGCAATGTTCCTTTCTTTTATTTTTTAAACAATGCCATTCCTTAAAATATCAGTCTTTTAATTACATGCACTGGCAAGAAGAGATTTGGATACTTATTTAAAGTGGGAGTAAAGCAAGGCCGTGACCTGTAACCCAAACTTAGAATACAACCTGCTAATTGGAGATCTAAATATGAAGCCCACAGACGTGCTTCTGTTATTAGCAGTAAAATGATCAACACCATCCTAGTCCATATCTATTAACCACCTGCACCAATTTTTTATGGCGCTATGTGCTATTTTATATAATTTTTTCTTTTTTTTTAGACGTATTTATTAGTAGCTGTGTGTCACTGAACACTTTAACAGAAAACAGTAAAAAATATAATTAGCCATTATAATTGGTAATTATTTCTGATCACATCTAATAAGTAAGATATAGCTTCTCATCTAATTAAACTAAAACTTTTTTTTCTTCTCTTACTAATTGCAGTGTTTTATAAAAAACAGTGTGTAATTAAATAAAATAGACAACGAGTTTTCCTTGCAGCTGATACATGTCATACCCATGCTTTATATTTATTATACCCAGATACATTTGTTCTCCGTATGGTTGGCATTTTGCGACACTTAGTTACATGGTGATTCAGTGATGAGAAGAAAGACCCTGAGGCATTGATAAAGAAAGTAAAAAAATTGTTAAGACAGGTCCCCGTAGGGTGCATGCAGCTGAATCTGCTGTGGTATTGTATCCAAGTTTCAGGATTTGTCTGAGATTTCACTCATCAGATTCAAACTTAATCTGGTAAAATAGAAACGTGTTTCTTTTTGAAGTGATTAAATAATGTAGAACTTGACATGTAGATCTTTTGTGGACAGAAAATCAAGAGGTAGTAAGAATTTCTGCCAATGGCTACACCGTGCTAAGTCTGTGGGGTGTTGTTTTAGGGTTATTATTTGTTAAAATCCAGTGAGCTCTGGAACATGTAAATTACCAAAAAGGAACCAAAATACCAAAAAAGGTAAATACACCTAAATAGTAATCAAATCTAATGGCCACAGCATTTAAGCAAGGGCCTTTATCTTTTAAGCTGGAGCTATTACAAAGGGAAATTCTTGGCTGTTGTTGCTGTATAGGAAAAAGTAGCAGCCAACAGATAGGTACAGAAAATTTCAGCAGGAAAGCTGTCATCCTATTGTGTTTACCAGTACTCTTTATTAACCTCCCTGGCGTTACGCGGTTTTCACACCATTTTTTGGATGGCGTGAAAAGCCGCTGTCCGGGCAATCACCACTGTGATTCTTACTATCT
Organism: Ptychadena robeensis; assembly: GCA_036250615.1. Classification (NCBI taxonomy): domain Eukaryota; kingdom Metazoa; phylum Chordata; class Amphibia; order Anura; family Ptychadenidae; genus Ptychadena; species Ptychadena robeensis. Next base: position 129,872,368 of record CM070034.1, on the reverse strand, counting down.
GTCACGCCTCCACCGGGGTGATGAAGGAGGGCTAGTAACACTGACGACAGAGGGAGGAATCTATGTCCGTAGAACC
>CM070034.1:129848964-129872192 GCA_036250615.1 Ptychadena robeensis | reverse complement strand
GGGTGTATGTACCTTTAAATTGTGCACTCTCACGCGTGCGCCCGTCTAGGATCGCCGGCGTGCGCATGCGCACATCCTATTCGTGACGGCCGCCATTGCTCTGCACGCTGGCTGCGTGCAGAGCCTCTCCCGCACTGGGGGTTCCCCTTGGCAGGGGGGGACCCCTTTGCAGGTATGTTAGACCACCCTGGGGGAGGAGATGTAACGCTCGGGGACCCCATTAACAACACAGGGGACCCCAAGGGCGCCGCATTCCCCCCAGGGGCACCAGAGGGCTGACACTATCTCCCCGGCTCTCTACACAACACTGGTGTCAATTAGATGCTGACAATGTGTGCGGCGTAAAGCAACACCCCACCATTAACTTGGAGGTGTATGGTGCTACCCACTTGAGCGTCACCGTTGAGGCTGGAAGATCTCAGTGAGCCTGCAGCAATACAGAAGTGTTGCAGGTTAGCGGAGATCCGGCGATTATGCACGATCTCGGCACAGTTTGATCCAAGACTGCATTGAGTTTGGGCAATACACCAGGAAAGTTAAGATGAGATGTCACAAAGATAGATGTTAAGATAAACCAATGAGCAACCAGCTTATTCTATAATAGATCACACCTTGTTGGGTCTTGCCAACCATTTGTCCATAGGAAACCTGTGTACCTTTCATACTAGCCCCGTGTTTGTGTTAACACTAACCTGCAATGCAGTGCCTTAGGCTTTGTATACGCTTAGCGGGGGTCCCGACATAGCACATTGATATTGCCTGCTAAGTGGATGATCTGTTTACACATCCGCCGGTGCAGAGGCTCAACATACTACCACAACGTACTATGACTATGCATACAAGGGCCCTCAGCATATAGGAAAACTTAAAGGACCCTTTCACACTATATGCATTTTTTAAAGGCATGCGTATATACAAAAACGCATGCGTTTTTCACATTACACCTGCATTTTTTGTAAAAAAAAGCGCGCAATTTTAAAACGCAATGCATACAGTATAAAATGGGCCATTTCACACTATATGCATTGTGTTTTAAAATTGGCGCGTTTTGTTACCACACACATTTTTTACTGCACGCGTTTTTACATACACAACCAATGTTACCATTCACACTGCATGCGTTGCATTTTTCATAAATTTTTCATGCATATTTCATTGATTTATTCGAAAACGCAAACGCATATGTATTGTCAAAAACAGATATAGTGTGAAAGGGCCCTAAAGCATTTTTAAAAAGCATATTACTTCAACTGCCCAAACCACGTGCTCTTGTATGTTAATCTATTGTTCTATGCATGTCATCGTTAACACATGCAATAAAACAAATGTGAAAATCTTGGTAAATAGCTTTGTTGTGGCACATATTCAAAATGAATGGATCAAGGAGAGATAAGACTAATTTCATAGAATAAACAAAAAAACTGCTAATCACTTCAAGGATTGTGTAACCGTTTGGGAAAACATAGAAATAACAGCAATTACCTGTGTATTGAATTGTGCATTGAAGATATTATATGAAATATTCAAAATAACATAGAATAGAAAGCATTTGTGATCCCAACCACAGCAGATAGTGATATACATTTTCTCTACCACCAAGAATTGAAGCTAACCACCAAAATGCAGGATATGTTTTTCCCATACCTAAATCTAGTGGCACTTAAAGTTTTGTAAATGCAAGTGGAGCCGCCGTGTCTACAAGAGCAAAGATTCTGACATTCGGCCTTAAGTGCAGCTATTGAAGTCTCATAACACATTACCCTCGAGGCCGGTCTTCGAAAAGCATCCTTCGCAAAATGGTGCCTTTTCTCAAGAATGTCACAGGAAGTCAAAATGAAATGGCCTAATACCTCTGTACTTCCACAACATATTTAGCCGGTGAAAGAATCACATCACAATTCAATCTCTATCAACAGCACAAAAGTCAATGCAGAACAGGATTTGTGTGGGATTGATTGAATCCATAGCAAGACTTGGCAACTGATAGTATCAATTAGAGATGTATTAATAGGCAAAGTTTTGAACTCTGGATTGACGTTATTTTTAATGAGAAAGTATATCAATCAAAAATGAGAGTGATGTTGCATGTTGATATTGATTATTTAGCCTACCTTATTAACTCTTTAAAATTCTTGCTGCCTCGATGAGATTCTGAAGTTGTGTATATTTAAGGCATTTCCTTGGCTGACATTTACTTTTAAGGGCTCTGTGCAAATAAAAATGTGTTTATTTAAAAGTCCATGTAATTGACCATCCTTGAATCACAGAAATATAGGGAGGACCTAATTGGCAACTATTTAAATACAAATGTTTGAAAATATTCTCCAGATTCTGGTACAAATCCGTAGACTCATATGACTATAAATAAATAAGCAATAAAATACTGACATTATTGAAACTGATACCCCCTCCTGTTTATTAATTTATAGTGTTTCAATAAATTATTTAAAAGGAAAATGAATGTCTATACTACCAATCCACAGGCATGCAGACAGTGTTCCTTCAAAGGATCAAAACCCAGTCAGGACCTCAGCACTGTAAAGCCACAGTGGTAACCTCTGAGCCACAATACATATTGGATTGTTACTGATTATGCTGCTGCTCATATATTGTCTGCCTCCAGTCTTCCGCATTGTCACTAGACACTAACCAAGTATAGCTTTAACAGCTGCAAAAGTACTGCTTTTCTGTTAGCTGTGCAACATTTTCCTCGTATGGATATGCTATGTATTGTACATTGTTGTGTGTTTAATCAGAAGTGATTCACCTGCATCTCTGACACTATCCTCTGTGTGAATGTCCCAAAATTAAGCAGGGAACACACGGCTCGATATAGGAGCCGTTCGAGGTTCCTGGCAGCAGCGCAATGACATCATCACATCATCACTGCCCGATATTGGAGGAGCTCCAACGATGCTTTGCATGGACCTGTGGTCCCAATGCAAAGCTATGGACATCGACCATGGTTATGGTCATGTCCGATATCCCTGTTTTCAAGCTGGATTGATTGGTCCCGCTTAAAAACAGGGATGGCCGCATTAGATATGGGCCAGATAGATGGCCGTGAGCGTGCTTGGCGCTCGAATTGGCCATCGATCTGGACAATATCTATGCAAATGAAAATTTGAAAATGTACAGGAAAATCAAACACTATAATACTCATAATACTATCACAGGCATAGGACAGATCCTCATTATATGTGCAGATTGATTAATCACATTGTGACCCTTGGCACTATTAGATTGGTGAACAATTGACTGATACATTTTTTCTGATTAGGCTATAGGAAATTCAAGCTTTGCATGTCCACAGGAAAGCTGGGGATGGCGTTGGCCAAATAGTAGTTTGGCTGGAATTGGGTTCCTGCACCAGTGCAGGGGCCATGCGGGCCTGTAGAGGCTCCCCAGAGCTTGCAATGGATGACTTGGCATTGCCAGCGGGGTACTTACATTAGGAAATTATTTGGGGAGAAACAAATTATGTTGAACAGTTGGAACAGTATGGGCAATAAATCATTCCCATAATTGTGGTTTCCTTGTAAAGCCTATCCATATTTACTGATCCTTGCAATGCCATTTATTACAATCCCTACAAAATAAGTTTTTACAACCTAAAAGGAAAACATTTGCACTAGTAATGGCCGAACTTGTTGGAGGTCTGCCCGTGAACAGGTGGATCTGATTTTTAAAGAAGTCCAACGTCCGCCTGTTTGCAGGGGAATTTTAATTGAAAAAAAAACACACAGTTCCTGGTTTTGCTATCTGGACTTAACATCACTGAACCGGTTTAAGCTGGTTTTCTTTCACGAGAGACTGGCTTCTCTACCCAGTTTCTGGTGAAAGTATTCTTCCACTGGCTGCATCTTTCTGCTCCTGATCCAGCCAGCGGAAGAATAGTTACCTTCTTCCCACTGGTGAACAGGGCGGGACGAACATTTCATGTTCGTGGCCAAACTGTCCACCTTTGCACCGCCTCATCCACTATTCACCATATTTCTATTTTGGGTAACACAAAGAATAAATGCATCCTTCATCAGGGTTGATGTAAATCCTTCTATAATAGCAGTGACATGACTTTTATGGTTTATTTACATACTTATCTCTCAAATGTGAGATTTCTGTATCTTTTGTCCTTAGCTGATCTTTAATACATATATAGTAATTAAAATCTCAGACTGTGATGTGATCATGTGATTTATAACTTTAATGAGAAAAATGAACTCTACGTATTTCCAGTCATTTCCAATCTGTGTGCGTGAAGATACAGTAAAAGAGACCGAACACTGCAGCAAACTTGGTGGCATATTTTCTCTGTTGGCATCCTATGTATAAAATTATTTAACTCATCAGAGGTTGTAAATCTTGATCCAATTATGAAAAAAGAATCATGCTGTAAAATTGTACAGCACAGTGCTTGTACACTGGCATCATAACTGATGATTACTATAAAACGCCACACTGTAATTCACTACGCCAGCCAAGGAAAGGACATATTTGGCTCGGCTTGTAACACGTCAACTGTGTAATCCAGAAAACGCAATGTACAGCTGTCGTGAGAGCATTTCTGTGCATGAACAACACATGGCTTCAATTCCTTCCAAATGGAAAAACCTGTGTTCTAACACCAGCGTCCAACTAGAGAGGCTGGATTTGAACACTTCCGCGTTTCTGCACATACTACAAGAGCAATGAAACAGAATGCATCTCCCAAAACTCAGAGAGGATCCAGAGCCTGTTCTTTTATGGTGTAGAAATGACTGCATGTAAATGATTATCTGACAAGTTGTTCTCAAGAATGAACATGTGTTGATTCAGAATGTGCTGCCTAAGGCCGTGTGGTTGGAAAGTTGATGGAAACCAGAAGAAGGCCCTTGGAGGCTGGGGCTCTGGAAGCACAATGCCATCAGTATGGCTACTTCTTTGATCTCCAAATGATGACATCATCATGCATGTAGTTATGATGTAATCTTACAGGCACAATGGCAGATGTGCTCTGTGCTGGGATGTAATAAAAAGTAAGGCAAATATATGGTTCAGACCTCAAATACAGATTTTATAATGTATGTCAATGTCTGCAAATTATGCATTGAATTCAATGTAAGTTCAGAAAGTTCATTGTAAGTTCAAGTTCAATGTAAGTTCATTTGAAAGAACAGACAGGATACCTCCCATTCCAATGAATAGTGCAGTGTCCACTTGTGCGTCTTTCAATTCCAGCAACGCATTCATTGAATATCAATTGATCCTTTAGCGAGACTTTCCTGCACCCCATATATGCATCCATTGATATTCAATGGCCACCTCACTGGGAGCACTTCGTCTGTAATATGCGGCCAATCCGCTGACTGGGTGACATGGATGCGTCATGCCGACATGTCCATGTTTCCCAATGGAAACAAGCCCTCATTGTTTGCGCAAAAGCAGTGAACTCTCTGTAGAGGTCTGGTCTGCATGTCAGAGATTAATTTAGTTAAATCAAATGAAGGTTTAAATTGTTATCGTAAAATGCACACTAACCACAAAAAACATATACATATTAGATAACTGTAATCTCCCATTAACCTCCCTAGCGCTTATGCAAGGTCCAGATTTCTGTACCCAAAGCGCACCATAGACTAAAATGGATTTTTTTGTTGTAGGCCTGTAACTTCCCAAAATATGTCTGAACAAGGGTCATGTAGACATCATGAATATAATAATGTTTTTAAACACACAAGTATGTAAAAAAAATTACATTTAAAGAAAAAATTCATAAACGGTAACATCTAAAAGATAAAATCTCTAAAATACTTATTTGGTATGAAAGATTTCAAAACAGTATGTATTCATATTTATTTTTTGTTTATAATAACATTTTCATTACAATTGAAAATATGTTTTGTGTTTTTTTTAATTTGAATTGTATTGCATACAGTTATCACTGTATCCAGTACAATTCCCTTTGGCACCCTTTCTGGGAGGAAGGGTTAACTTCAAAGGGGCACGTCTGGGAATTACACTGCACTTCTGCATAGAAAACTGTTTCTTGTGTGATTTACATCTTAATCTTCCGCTGCCCCCCCCCCCCCATGTGACGTCATCATGTCACAAGTGGGGGGGGGCGGACATCGGCTTCAGTGAAGAAGCCTGTACAGAAGATCGGAGCCACTGGGACAGCACAGAATGGTGAGTATGCGCTGCCGGGGCTCTGATCTTCCCTGGAAGGCACCATCTCTTCCAGAGCAGTCCTGACAGGACAGCGCTAGTCGAGATGGTGCCGTCAGAAGCACTAGGAGGGTTAATATAAAATGTTTTTGATCTGCCTGATTTCGAAAAATATAGATTCATTGATCATGTGTAGGCAGTATGCAATCAATTTTGTATTGGTTTATTACTGTATTTATTAGTGATAGCATATATATATATATATATATATATATATATATATATATATATATATATATATATATATATATATATATATATATATATATATATATATATACACAAATATTCATTTAATGATCCATCCTCATCTTTTCTTATCTGGTGGATTTCTTGCAAAGATGTTCTGCTAATTGTAGGAGTCAAAAAATAAATAAATAAATAAATAAAAAAGATGGTAATGCAGTCAAATGTGAAGCATTTCCTCTTCTCATTTTTCTAGTTTCTCTCTTCCTTCTGATGATCTATGTGGTTTGTATGCCGGGGAGAAGAGTGATAGGTGGAGACACTTTAATAACTTCTCATAAAGGGCTCACATCGATGTTTCAAATTTGTGGTTATCGTGCCACAGCCCTGTCTCCTCTCAATGCTCCAGATATTGAATCTTCCCGTAACTACAATTACAGAGCAAACCGCACAACGTGGACATGCGGATTGTTTAGAGCAACACCCATTCAAAATTTACTTATATTTACACTAGAAAAATTAGTGTAAGTGCTACTGGGAACAAATATACAGACCAGGATCAATAACCAAACAATTCTTGGCTAATAAAGCACTTCTCTCTGGTCTGTGGTTGCTTCTCTCTGACTTTGTGGTTGGCCTCTAATGTCTTTCTCCATTGACTTTTCCCGTAAATATGTCTAATAGATGTCCCAATCAAGTCCAAGAAGGAATGATTGTCTTTGTTTGGTAAGAATTGCTAATTAACTAATACAGTATGTAAAAATTCTAGTGGCTTGCTCGTCTCAGTGCTACCTGCTGGACTATATATTTACTATAGATAAGAAAGCTCGGAAGGTGAAATGCATTTTGATGTGAGGCATGTTCAGTAGGTGAGGATTATTGGTTATCAAGAAGACAGCAGCGTGCAGCAAAAGAACCATGCACACTGCTCTAACTGCTTTAAAGGCCATCCTTAACCTCATTTATTAGCCTTACACTTCTCAATTTTTCGTTCGATCAACTTAAAAATATATTTTGTCAATTTATTGAAAATCTATGGCAGCCTACATGATTCAATCGTCCTAAAAGGATTAAAATGTGGAAAGTTTTTGATCGAAAAATGTTCGGACATGCTAGAAAATTTTAATCAGTTCCATTAAAATCTAACCTATCATTGTTGTGACAGATATTTTTGATCCATGTTCTAGCATATGTAAACACCCCTCTTCACATCACTTTCAATTGTATTTTTAATGATTATGATCATCCTCATTCAATTATGCTTTCAGTTTATTGATCAAATATCTACGGTATTCCTACAGGGAAACATTACAATCGATCACCGATTTCCCTGACCCAAAAAAATGAAGTCGATCGAACAGTAAATGGAGACATGTATGCAACCCCGGAAATGCTGCAGCTGGTAAGAGAATCACTGTAGCTTTCCGGGGATATGCGGCATGCACGGGAGCCCAGCTCATCCAGAGTTTGTTCTTCACACAAACTCTGGACGAGCTGGGCTCGTCACAACCGCTAGGGAGGTTAATGGATAATCAACAAATCACCTGGTACAGGAAGTGGTAGATTAATGGATGTACATGCGGCATGACAAAAAAAAAACTATGAGGAGTAGTGATGACCAAAATGTCCGCCGGGCAATTGTATATTTGTTTTTCTTCTCGCTGGCGAACAGTACGGGTGTTCGCCCCCTTTGCTGACAAGAAGAAGTCTATAATTCGTCCTCCGGCTAGACCTTTACGTGCCTGGTCCAGCCAGTGGAAGAATTATACACTTCTTCTCTTTTTTCACTAGAAATCAGGTAGAGACACCCGATCTCTAGTGTTGTACTGGGCAGGGGCCAGACGTCACTTCCGGTTTTGGAACCAGGAACTATGTGTTCCACAGGGAATATGAAGTTCTCAGGCAGATGGACACAGCCGATGTTCCGCCATCACTAATGAGGTGGACTATGAATTTAATAAATTCATTATTTTTGTTCACATTGCTTCTGCATCATATAGGTAATTTTTTTTGTAAAATGTTGATAAAAAGTTGTATAGCAATTTCAGTTCACCCGGAAATTATTCACAGCTCATCAAATCTTCCACATTTTGTTATGTTATTTTTTTCCTCAGAATTCTACACACAACACCCCATATTAATAACATGAAAGTTTACTTGAGATTTTGACAAATGTATTAGAAATATTATTAGAAGCACATGCACAATAGTATACATATTATTTCCCATGAAGCTCAAAATTGAGCACAGGTTCATTCTGTTTCCCCTGATCATTCTCAAAATTTTTCTGTAGCTTAATTGGGACCCACCTGTGGAAAATTTGCTTGATTAGACATGATTTGGAAAGGCACACACCTGTCTGTATAAGGTCCCATAGTTGACAGTTCATGTCAGAGCACAAACTAGTTGAAGTCAAAGGAATTGCCTGTAGATCTCCAATACAAAATTTCTGCTGCTTTGAAGGTCCCAATGAGCACAGTGGCCTCCATCATCCTTAGGTGGGAGCAGTTCAAAACCACCAGGACTCTTCCAAGTGCTGACCGGTCATCTTAACTTCCCTAGCGCACCGCCTGTACCACACCGTTTTTAACAGTGTGGTACAGGCAATGGCAGCAGTGTACGAGGTACACTGCCTGCCATTTCCTCCTTCCCCCCTCCCCTCTCCACACAGCCAGTGTCATTCATGACACTGGCTGGGAGGGCTGGAAAGCAGAGGCCCCTCCATTAACATGGAGGTCTATGGCACTGCTCACCCTCGCCCCCTTCCGCATCACCGCGATCAGTGAAGCCGCAGAACCCCGGAAATGCTGCGGCTTTCATGGGAGCCCAGCTCATCCAGAGTTTGTTCTTCACACAAACTCTGGACGAGATGGGCTCGTCATGAACACTAAGGAGGTTAACTGAGCGATCGGGGGAAAAGGACCTTAGTCAGGGTGGTGGGCAAGAACTCGATGGTTACTCTCGATGGTCAGAGCTCAAGAGGTCCCTTGTGGAGAGAGGAAAACCTTCCAGAAGGATAACCATCTCTGTAGCAATCTACCAATCAGACCTGTATGGTAGAGTGGCCAGACAGAAGCCACTCCTTAGTAAAAGGCGCATGGCAGCCCACCTGGAGTTTGCCAAAAGGCACCTGAAGGACTCTTAGACCATGAGAAACAAAATTCTCTAGTCTAATGACACAAAGATATAACCAGGCACCACTCATCACCAGGCCAATACCATACCTACAGTGAAACATGGTGGGGGCAGCATCATGCTGTGGGGAGACTAGTCAAGATAAAGAGAAAAATGACTACAGCAATGTACAGAGACATCCCAGATGAAAACCTGCTCCAGAGCGCTCTTGAACTCAGGCTGGGGCTACGGCACATCTTTCGGCACACTTAAAATGGCTGTGCACTGACGCTTCCCATCCAACCTGAGGGAGTTTGAGAGGTACTGCAAAGAGGAATGGGAGAAACTGGCCAATGACAGTTGGCATCATATTCAAAAAGATATGAGGCTTTAATTGATACCATAGGTGCATTTACAAAGTATTCAGCAAAGGCTGTGAATTCTTATGTACATGTGATTTTCAGTTTTCTTATTTTAAAAATAAAAATTGCCAAAACCTCAAATAAATTTTTATCAGGTTGTCATTGTGGGGTTTTATGTGTAGAATTCTGAGGAATGGCAACACATACAAATAAACATTTCACCCATATCACCAAGTATTTGTGTCTTCCACCATTGGCCATGAACATTTTAATACCATATACAGTATTGTAAAAGGCTTTTCCGGAAGTAGAAGCCTGTAGGTGCAATAATCAGGCCTATAGCCCATCAAATGTTGGGATAATGGCAAAATGTTAAAAAAAATTGACTGATAACAACTAGTAGTCTCCTTCCAGTCATATATGAGACTCTTCCAAGAACATCTGCTTTTCAGGTATGGTATTCCTTGGTAAGGCTTATTATATGTATATTTTTTGTTTAGTTATATCAAAAGGTGAATTACACATTAATTACTACCCATTGAGAAGCTTAGGCAGTCATAAGGCCAGCTGACTGATATTAAATCTGAAGAGGAAATATGGAGAAGTGAATCCTGCAGGCTTATTCAATAATGCAGTTCAAGGAGCAATAATGATAGGTTTTCTGTTTATTGTTGTTCTGGCATTTAAGGGATGGTTATTGATCCACTACTATAGGTTCCTATTGAAGATTCACCATAATTGCTCTTTCCGCTATCTTACTAAATGAGCCATTTAGCACTCACATTTATTACCTAAAATAATATCAAAATAAAATATGTATTTTCATATAATGACATAATGTAACTCAGCAAACACGAGAGTAGATATAATATGTCCATGGAACTGTTCAGCTAACCATAAGTGAATATATTTGAAATGCCTCTGACCAAGAGATGTGGTAACTGCTGGTGAGTCAAAGATATTACTCTTGGTCAGGCTTTGTTCCACATAGGCGATCTGATCACAGGCCGCGGACAGCCAATCGTCCCTGATCGCGGCCATAGACCTTAATAGGCGCGGTTAAAAATTGTGTGTCATTTCAATCGCATTCACTCTCTATGGGACCGATCAGGTGGGGTGGGGCAAGATGTCCCGCCAATCCCCCCAACTTCCTGGCCATGATTAGAATCACTCAAGTGGGAACATAGCCTCATTGTCATAAATGTAAATTTTTATTTTAAAGGTAAACAGGTTTTCAATAAGGTGTAGCAGTTTAACATTCAATGAACAAAAAAAACTCAAAAAACATTGTCCAACCCCCTACCCTCTTTTAACCTATTTGTTCTTAAGTCCTGAAGCTTAAAGTCTAAATACCCTCTCAGTGCCATTTATGATGCAGGGGACCATAGAGTGTTAGAAGTGGCCCCAGTCATTCCCATAGTGATTATTAGTGGAGGCCGAACTTCAGCCTGGTCCGTCCGCGAACGGGCAAAGCGGACTTTTGAAGAAGTCCGCCTGTTGTCACTGACATGGAACGCATAGTTCCTGGTTATGATAGCCGGATGTGACGTCACTGACATCACTTCTGGTTCCCCAGCTGGCTCTTCACTAGAAGACCGGCTTCATGCCCGGTCTTCTAGTGAACAGATTCTTCCTCCGGCGGGATCTCGCTGCTCCTGACCCTAGAATAGAGAGCTCCTTCTAGCTGGCGAACGGGGCGGGGTCGAACACCCCTACTGCTCGCCGGCTATCACTAGTAATTTTAGGTGGCCATTTTGAAATACAAGGCGAAAAGAAAGTCAATGTCATGTAGCCACGATTTTATATATGTAAAAATTAGGTTAGGATCATTTATATTTTTCTTTCTGTTTTGAAAGGATAACAACTGAACTAAAATTTACCTCTCGTTTGGATATTTCACTACTATAATATTTACTTTTATGTTGGACTGTTTTTAATTTTTTTCTGTTACAATTGTACAATGTGTTCTACCACGTTTTGCATGATCATCTCCCGACGGAGCACATAGACTTTACCTGCTTGGCGGATGCTGTGTTTAGACATCCGCCAATGCAGAGGCTCAACGCACTCGACTACGTTGAGCCTTGCATTTGCAGAATGACTCGGTGCAGTGAAGACACAGCATCCGCCGAGCAGGTAAGTCTATGTGCTTCCTCTGGACCTCCCGCCAAGCAAACCGCCGTATGTGCAAACATAGCCTTACTTTTGAGAATTTTATCTGAAGAGAAAGTACGCTTACATATGTGTTTGTTTCCTCTGTGTTATTTTATACTCACACAACTGCTCAAACAATAATATTATAATTATCTAATGCAAACTGGTGACAGTCTAATCATGAAGCAATAAATGTATATGAACAACAAATTATAGATACTAAACGATTATAGAACAATTTTAGTAAGCTACGTAGAACAGATGTCTCTGCATTGCATCTCCTACAATTTTCTTCAATATTACTGTGCAAATGGCATAATTACCGTATGTGCAGCAACCAATTAATGATAATAATCCGGAGTTCGTGAAACGTTCTGTACATAAGGAAAGGTATTAGCTGTATGCAAGTAATTAATGTTACCAATATGTATGCCGATCATATCAAGGGATAGGTTCTTCTTGGTTATTAAGAAAGATAATAATAGTTGCGCACAACCTTCAGCAGTGATTACACAGCTACAATGATATCAGTGGCCAGAAAGGCCCTCAGTGGGTGTATGGGGTCTGAGCAAAAATTGCAGAGTAAAATAGGGTCAGTGTGAGGGGTGGGTGTTTAAGTAGTGTGTAGTTGTGCAGCTCTCAAAATGGAGGAGTGTGGCCCCCTGAAGCAGACAAATAAGAACAAGGTCATGATGGTTGAAAAAGAGCCTCCGCTCGAAACGCATCCCATTGTTCCTGTTGAGCCCCCCAGCATCTGTAAGCAGGAACTGATCTCATCCTCCAACCAGGAAGTGAGGTCTTCCTGGAAAGCATACGCCCTGAGAGATCCATCCTTGTAAACCTCTTTTAATGTGAGTATCTTGTCTGTTGTTTTGTTTAATTTTGTTTTATTTTGTTTTTTTTTATTTTATTTTAATTTTGTTTCATGTTATTCAATTCCACATTATTTAACCATTTGTTGTACTAGGTTGTGCACCTCTGTCCTTGTTCTTATTCTTCTGGGTTATTGTACAGTATCTTCTGTGAGATTGACTAATTACACATCAGACAGTATGCCAAAGCTCCAAACCTGAAGGGTGCTTAGCTCTGTTTTTGTGACCTTCATTTCAGCAAATATGAATTGAAACAATATTTAATTGTTGTAAGGACAGACCAGGCGGCTGCCCGATATGCGGCGGAATCCCTTCAGTTGCGCACATGTTACTGCCGCATCAATGGAAACGAGCCCTATCCATTTGCATAACACAGGCACGGAAAAAACGTGAAAGTGGACACTGATCCATTCATTAGAACAGGAAGTATCCTGTCTGCATCTTTCTAGTCATATTAGACGTGGGGAAAAAGACACAGTGGACAGACTAAGTCTAAAGTCTAAGGCAGACTGAGCTCATATGAGCAGCTGAAATTCAGGTGTCCCAGATTGTAAAGTGATCTGGCTCTCAAGGTAGAAAACCTTCATTTTACCATATTTACTTCAAAATTACAAGTAGCCTTGACCCCTAAATCTTCTACTGCTTCTTTGCTGTCATAGCCATGTCATGAGCACCAACCAATCACAGGATTGGTGGCAGAGAAAAGGGTCAGTGGCTAGATCTACAATAACACTTTTAAGATTACTTTCATGCCAAGTGCAGTGGTGACATTCCATTACAAATGTGTCAATGTCTAGATTACTAGAATGTCAAAATAATTTTTTTTTCCGACTATAAGACACACTTTTTCACCAAAATTGGGGGGGGGGGGGGGGGGAGTGCCTGCGTCTTACGGTCCGAATGTGCGACCACCCGTGGCCATCTGTGCCATCGGTGATCACAACTTGGCTCCCCGCCAGCTATTCTGGCAGATGAGAGATCAGCTGTGTGATCTCCCATCTTCTGGGAGAGCTGTGGGTAGCTGAACTGTATTGGCTATATTTGCAGAGCCCCGCAAATATAGCCAATACAGAGTGTGTGTGGGGAGAGCTGCACTCGTTGGCAGGGGGAGACAGGGAGATCAGTGTGCTGATTCCCTGGTGGGGGCCCTCCCTTACCCTTGTGTTAGGAAGAAGAGATGCCAAAGTGTGCTCTCTAGTGACACAATTTTTGTGGCTGAAAAGGGGGACTGCATGAGATTTTTTCCCATTCATTTAAATACATGAATTTTTCTTTTCTGATTTCCTGCTCTAAAAACTGGGTACGTCTTATGGTCAGGTGCGTCTTATAGTCCGAAAAATACGGTATATCTATCTCATTCCAAGCATCATTTTAGAAACATAGAAATACAGAAGGGATTCATATATACCCACACTGACATATACTAGCATATATTGCACATAAACATACACATTTATTAAGCTGCATCTCTATCCTTTTCCAAAGTAGTAAAATGCACACTGGTTTCATATTAAAGATTCTGCCCTCCTTAATATTATGTATATCATTGTTATATTTTTTAATCATTTCCCTCCTTCTCCAAACCATGCATATAAAGTTTCTGGAATCCACTTTAAGAATAGTGATGGCCCGAACTGTTTGCCGGAGAACTATTCACGGTGAACATCGCATGTTCGCGTTCGCCCATGTTCGCGAACATATGACGAGTTCGGTTCGCCCCTTTTACATTGCTAAACTTTGACCCTGTGAGTCACAGTCAGCAGACTAATCCACCAATGAGCACCCCCACCTCACAACCCTCACACCCCATAACATATCAAGTACAGGACGCCATTACACTTCTGCTGAGAAGGAGAGAGTTAGAAAGAGAGCTGCTCTGCTGCTATAGGAACCATTAACTAGGCAGTGTTCTGTGTATCTCGTCGTCACTGAATATCCCATCCTCTCCATCCATGGGATATCCTCTCCCCTGTCCTCCACACTGCCATCACTACCAGTGTCCTCCACACTGACATCACCACATTCCTCATACTGACCATCACACCAGTGGTCCTCCACACGTGGACGCATCACCACAGTGTCCCCAACTGACCATCACACCAGTGTCCTCCCACGACCATCACCACCAGTGTCTCCAACTGACCATCCCCCATGTCCTCCACTGACCATCCACCAGTGTCCTCCACACTGACCATCACCACCAGTGTCCGCCATACTGACCAACTCCACCAGCGTCCTCAACACTGTCCATCTCCACCAGTGCCCTCCATAAAATTAAAATTCACCTTTTAAGGCCCCCATACACGTGTCGGATTCCCACCGGTTCCGGGCGCGTGCACGCCAAACGATCGTGCCGGAATCGCATGCAGCCCACCTTGTCCAATCGATCAGGTCCGATCGTTCAGGGGCCCAGAATCGGATCCGACAGAGAACCAACATGTTGGTTCCATCAGATTGATTCTGCCCAGATCAGGGGGAATTGCCATTTGTGAGGTGGACAATCGGACACGGAATCGTCCCGGAATCCGTTGGACAAGGTGGTATGCAACGATGGATACTCTTAATTGGCCGATTGATCACACCTGCGATTCCCGGCAGAATCATCGGAATCGATTGGACATGGAATCCGACACGTGTATGGCTAGCTTTAAGCTGTAGGCAACGTGGAAAGCAGATCTTCACAGGTTGTTTCAGGTGGAATTCACACAGGCATTTACCAACCATGTTGTTTAGTGCTCTCCAGCTCCCCTCTTATGTTCAAATCCCATTGACTATCATTGTAGAAATCCTTTGTGCGGATTTATTGCGTGAAAAAAATTTTCTTGGGAGTTTTGCCATGGATTCCCCTCTGTCATGTCATTGTCCAGGTGTTAGACCCCTTGAAATAACTTTCCCAACACTATTGTGGCCAGAAAGGGTCCCTTTGTTTTTTAAAGTTCGCCGTTCGGGAACATCAAATTCCGGGTTCCCGCCATCACTATTTAAGAATAGCTTTGACTTTAAGAACTTAATACTTAATACTAAATATTAATGTGACCAGCATGAGGGTGCTCACAGACCATACCTGCTGCATTTTTGCCAAGATTTGAGCCAGGAGATATTCAAAATAAAGTGCGTAGTACTCTCCAACTCCCTTAGAAGTGTCTTTGTTTTTGGATTATTAATTTACATTCTCAATTTCACACCCTTAACTACAACCTTTCATAGTTATTCATGTTTCCCTGTGGTTATCCAAGTGACATGAATTGTGTACATTTAACATTAACCTCCCTAGCGGTTGAGACGAGCCTAGCTCGTCTGAGCTTTAGGCTCGCCTCAACCGCCCGGGAAGCCGCCGACGGGGAGACTTTATGCCTCCCCGGAAAGCTGCGGCGATTGTTTACATCGCCGCAGCATTTCCGGGTTGCCGGCTCCGCCCCGATCGCGTCACGGTGACGCGGAAGGGGGCGGGGGGGGTGGCGCCATAGACCTCCATGGCTTTCTCTCCCGCGCAGCTGTTGTCAGTAATGACAACAGCTGCGCGTAGAGCTCCGGCGGGATGCCGGAAACGGCGGGCAGTGTACTATGTACACTGCCTTGATCGCCCATATCGCGCCGTTGTAAACAGCGCGATATGGGCGGTGCGCTAGGGAGGTTAAGCTGCGGCCGCCCAGACACAGAGTGCCTCCAACTTTTTAGTACACATATGAGCTTTGTAATAATAATGGCGGTACGCGTAGCTAGTTTTTGTCCCCTTTTGAGTACCAGATCACCACTTATGTGCACCCCTGCTTTTATTCACATATCAGATAATTTTTAACTTCTTGTGTATAAGAACCATCCCACTGCCATAAGTACAGGAGCAGTGTGTTATGATGCTTTCAAGGCCCTACACTCTGCAACCTACCACCAGCCATCATCTGCCTTCACTGCAAGAAAACACAAATAAAAATCATGCTACTAAAGAGAAACAGGGAAGTGAATTATTAGCAGATTAATCTAAGGCTTAATTTGATTGGATTTGGATAGAATATAGAATGGTTGTACTTTGAATCGCAAAAGTTGACCAAACATTTTTAGTTTTCCAGCTAAATACATTTTATGTCTATCTTCATTGTCCAATGCTCACTGGCTCTGAACCTCTATGAAAACGTACCTAAACATCATTTTACTAAACTCCACACTGCCCTTCAAAGGTGCTCAATGGATTTAAAAAACAGATTTTCATCATACAACCATTACAGCAAAGAAGGACTTAGCATGTTAGACCCAGAGATAAACCAAGCTGTGGATGAATGTGCATTGGGGCATTAAAATTGTTTGAATTGGAGAATGAGAAGTGTGCAGAAACTGTATGGCACTATTAATATTAATAAACACTCTTTTTAATTTCATTAACAAGGATCATTAAAAGTAATTAAAGTAAAAAATATATAGAATAGACAATTGCTCTATGACCTCATTAGCATACTTTAAGTGCCATAGATAACACTAAAATGTCAGTGTCATAATATATTTATGTGCGTGGACAAAAATATAGCAGTGTGATGTTCACAAAGTACTGGAAAAATTATTTTAATATTGATATAAAATTAATCTAATATTTGAATGGATTGAGTGGGCTATAAAAATGAAACATGGTCAGTTTTTTTAGAGCTCAAAATACAAGACATTGATGTTTTCATAAAATCCCTTACGACCCCATTTATAAAAGGGTTTTTTATATATAAAAATACAAAAACATTAATATTAAAATATTTCAATGCATTATCAGAAATATGGTATAAGTGTAATAATATTACATAAATGATTGGTGCACACTATGAGAACGCTTAGAATAGGGTAATAGGGTAACTTGCTAGGGTAATAGCATGTCTTGGTAAAGTTCTGCTACTAGGAATATTCAGGAGTGCATTCTTCATTAGTGATGGCCAAACTGCAACTGCAAGGTGGACAGTTGGGCCGTAAACATGCAATGTTAGATTTTCTTCTCCTGGTGAACAGTATGGGTTTTCGACCCACCATGTGCACTGACAAGAAGAAGTTTATTATACTTCTTCTTGTATACTATACAAATCAGGGGCTGCAAGATCTGGACAGTGGAAGAATATGTTCACTAGAGGATTCAAAACATGACAAACCTCGACAATTCTGGTTCTAAAAAGACAAGGCGTTATCTGCCATACAAAGAATTGTTTGTGTGCTAATCAGAAAAATGATGATCATTACACATTAAACTGACAATTACATTCTGCCTTCCTTACCAGTTCAATGGAAAAGCAACAGCTTAGTACCTGAAACAAAGAGATTTTCAACTCACATGGTAAACATGGCTATTAATATGCCTTTAATTTGCACCTAGGAAATCAGAGTAGGTGAACACGTCCTGGGTGGATGTGGGGACATTATTCTTTTTATAAAGAAAGTTTCAAGCTGTGACTACAATTAGTATTCTTGTTAGATCTTCTTTTAAAACAAATACAGTGAAACCGGTATTGTGCCCTCCTCTGGTGTGAAAATGAGACAATCAAAATCAAAATCTATTGTAATTACCTCAGTGATATTATAATTACGAACAATTAAGTTATTCCATGCTGCTTTCTCCCTCTTGGCTACAATTAAAAAAGTATATATCTTATTCTGCTTCACATTATATCAGAAAGACAAAGCTGAAATCATAGTTTTGTTGTTGTGTTTCCTGACTGGGAATCGCTTTATTTGTTTTTGAAGCTGCATTTCTTTTTCTTTTTTTTTCTTGTTTGTTCCCAGTAAATGTCGGAAAGAAGTTGGGTAGAAAAGGATATACCACTCAAAAACAATGGTCTGTAACCAGAAGTCAGAATTTGAAGCTAAACTAAGCATTGTGCCAATTAAACTTTACCTATTGAGGCCTCGTTAGCAGGCTATTTGTATAGAATTAAGAAGATTATGTGACCCTGGTATATACCTGTTGCTCATGGGTGCCGCCATCTTAGATGGATTGTGAGCTACTTGAGCTGACTCACAGTTGTCACTCAAGAGACACTCTGTCATATTGCAAGTTGAAAAATTTGAAAACGAGATTCTTCACCCCCCAGATTTATATACTTTCTTCCCTGCACCTTGGTTGACTGCAAATTTATCTAAATGAACTCAAAGAGCATCCACATTTATAAGTTTCACTTAGATGGCTGCAAAATACATCTATATTCTGTCACATGAAATTTGAACCAAACAGGGAGTAAAGAAAAATTATGGTATACATTATCATCCTGGAAGCCTCCCATACAATAGACTAAAATACTTGTATGTATGTGTATGTGTGTACTAATATGTACTTTGAAAATTTTCTAGGCTGTTGGTCATATGATATTATTTGCTGTAATTCTGTATCCTGGAATAAGGGAGACTGGCATTGTACTCTATTCATCTATTATTATTATTATTACATACATTGATATCTATTGTTTTTTTTGGTTATATGTTTGACACTGCAGCCTCTGAAGCTAGCCACACATGGCTCAAATAAGTAATAGATTAGAGGAACATTGTGCGCTCTGCGCGCTTAAGACGCCCGATGTTCATCTAATCTGTTTCTTCATCTGAGCCATCCACGGTTCCTTCAAGGAGAAATGTTTCCAACATGTTGGAAAACCTTGGTCGAAATCCATTTAATTTAATGGGGACAGCGCTATCCCCGTCCAATGTAATGGTTGGGCTCACAGATGAGCCGTGTTCAGCTAGCTATTCTGTGTGTGTGAAGGGGGCGTGGCCAGCACGAAAGCTCTGCCAGAAGAGGGGGGGGGGATAGCTCCAGGCAGCCAGGCCGGCTGCTTTAGGAGAGACCCGGGAAGCCAGGTCCCCATCGTATGGTAATTGATGTGCCCATGTGCTGCACATTGATTACTGTATGATTGACCCACGACCAATCACAGCGTGGTGACGTCACCACGCTGTAATTGATCGCCAGTCGATTGCATGGGAATCTACCCATGTATGGCCAGCTTTACAAATCCTGTCAAACTTAGGATGCAACATTGTTCTTCTGGAATTAGTTTTTACCTTTACAAATGGGAAACATTCCCTATGCTTGGAAGGTGGCCAATCAGGCTCCAAGAATTGGTATGAGGAATGGAGTTCTTATGTGTGAATTTATTGTCAGCAACCTCTTTTGAGATCCCCCTCTACTTATGTCAAAGGTCGAGTAAAGAATTAAAACAAAGGTTAAGGTAAGGTAAGGAAAGGTTAGTATAGGCAACTGTGCAGCCCAACAAATAGGTCTGACACTTACATGTTTTCCTTTAAATTTGACTGGATTTAGACTATTTCATATGAATTTGCCCCAAGAAACAAGAATGTTTTGTTTTTTGTTTGCATACTTGTTTTATGTTAATGTTAGACTACCCACCAATTTTCATTGTGGTCCATCTATTTTCTTTTTAAAATCTACATTTTAATTAATATCCTAGTAATTTATGGTAGAATGAGGTAGAATTGAATTCATCCTTCTCCTATGTAACTGAACATCTGAACACAAAATTACCAGGTCAGAACATGCACAGTAAAGTGTTGTTGCCATAACCATGTGCCACATCAACACCTTGTTCATCCTAGGAAGAAAATTGTGTTGGGTACTGGTAAACAATAGGTTGAGTAAGGAATATATAAATGCCTTAAGCCCCCCCCCCTACACCTTTAGATCACTCCATAAAATATCCATTAGATCTACCAACAACTATGTAGTGCCGAGTCCTCCATTATAAAATATAGGAGGATGATAGGAAGGTTTAGAAAGGTCCTCATATTACATGGTTTCGGTAGAAGAAAAGTTGATTGTACAGAAATTGTAGGGTAAGATTTTTAGATGTATAGGGGCCTTTAGATATTAGAATTAGGTTACATGTTGCCTCTTCATTTCACTCTGCTTGCATATTCTTCTCTACCTGAAACATTTTCTGGACATCTTCTGCAGCTCGCTGCAGAGTTCCACAATACGTAGCTAAATATCTTGAATTTGTTAGAATTCAGGTAAAAATGTACATAAAATAGAAAATAGACTGATTCTGTACAATAATCTTTTGGTTAGAATGGAAAACACCTGTAGTGTAAAGGATGCATTGCTCCAGTTGTGTTTACATTCCGGCTAAGTCATAAGTCAGGCAATGCTTGACTGGCTCTGCACGTCTCTCCATAATTCCCATTTGTTCACATGCTGACAGTTGTATAGTATTAACCCAAGTCAGATTTGCTGGTGGAAATGAATATGTCTTGAAAGTTTAGATTTCAATGTCAGGCGATCTATTCAGAGTTTGTGAAGCAGGAAGGCGAGCAGGTATAGAAAGGAGATTTTGTATCTCTGGGTGGCCTCTTAACTGTCAACACCTAAGTGTATTCAAATGCACACACATTAGCGTTACTCACCATTAATCACTAAAAACGTAGCGGCATGTCATTGCAGGGCATGATGTCACCATGAGATCTTTCCAATCTTATTAATGCTGAATTGATCTTTTCTTTATAAAAACAATTTCAACTGCTGCAAATGCCACCACCACCATCTTCAATGGAGGACCAAGCGTGACTTGCTTGAAGAAAAGTCTATGTTTGTTACAGATGTGGCTATATATGTATGAGAAATCTGTTATGTATGAAATAAAGCAATGCTTCAGCTGTCAGAATAACAGGTAAAATACAGAAATAAATACCTGAAAAGTAAAACTAATGCAGTGGAAGCATGTAGGGGCTAAATAGTAAAATAATGTTAAGGATTATCATTCAAAGGAAAAATCTTAGAGCCGAACTCCAGCCTAATCTTTTAGCCGGCCACAGGCGTTTAGTTCGCCCTTCGATCTTGACGGTGGGTGATGACGTGATCACCCACGTCCGGTCATGCAGAGAATCGACCGCACACCCTTTGTGTGCCAGCAGTTACTTTGTAATGCAATCATTCTTAAATTTACGGACATGTCTGTAAATGCTTAGATCGATTTCCTGGCTTATTCATGGGGGAATTTAGCTTTAAATCACTAGATTTTTGGACGATTTCACAGCAGATCAACCGCATGTGTGCTCACAGCGGTCCATCGGCCACAAATCTAACCGTCTATGGCCAGCTTTAGTGATGTACAGTTGTCCAGGCTCCTCTGCTATATTGCGGATCTTTTACCTGGTTTATTGGCACACTGTGAGCTTCCCAGAATGCCAGTAAGAAGATGCAAGGAAGTATCTTTCTGCGAACATTTTCCACATTGCATAGAAAATACCAGACAATACCCTGTTATGATGTCACAAAATCTAAAATATCTAAATTTAAAGGCTTTCGTTAAACATTTCTTTAGCACATTAATGACAATTAAAATATGAAAATAGGAATAGAAGTAAGAAAAGTAATGGCAGACACTAGGTATGTGGAAAGACACACAAAATAGCAATACAACAAATCCAAAGTTATATTTTTATATATCCTTTATGTTACCAAATTACTTTGGCCTACAATCAGATCAAGGAGATTCTGAGAAAAGACTACAGGGAACACCAAACATCTCTGCACTCTACAACAAAGAATGCTCCATCTGACCCACTGAACTGCGATGGAGGTTAAAAGTAACATAAACAAGCAGTTGCCAAAAGAACAATCAGAGAAGAACTCAGAAGACCTGCACAAGAGTAACAAATAAAACAAAGCTCTCGGCATACAACTTTAGAAGGAGTTTTGATTGTGGGGGAGGTCATGGACCCTCAACCTCTAACATAACCTTTTGGATACAGTGATGAAAGCAAGAATGTTTCCTTACATAAAGAAAACTTTAACGTTTTGGACACATTGTGAAAAAGAAATTCCCCATCAAATTCATATTTTTCCAGCACAGTCTTTTATTCCTGGCACATAAAACATAGCATTTTAGTGAAGAACCTCAGTGCTACTTTAGGAAAGAAAAGTTTGCATTTCAGCAAGCATTTTTTCTCATCTCTATTTTACATCTACTTGAGCTGGCATATGTGTTCTAAGCACAGAGTACAATACTATATATCACAGATCAAATTTATGCTGCTAATGAAGCATACTTGTTAGGAAATCACTTAAACCAATCAATTGAAACTTTAACAGTGTTTTGGCTGAAATACCTATTTTGGCCAATGCATATATGCAGGGGTGCACATAACTTTTTTAGTGAGTTTCTCAGATGAGTACCAGAAGAAAATGTTTGGTACTCATCCCATATGTAGCGTGGTCTACTCACTGTCCTCTGTGTCAGCCTCCTGCATGGTAGATTCTGGACCTCCCTGTTCCTCATTAATCCTGCGATTAGCTGTCCAAATCTATAGGTGACCTGTGTTTGAATTAGTAATTTGCATTCCCAATTTGACACCCCTAACT
>CM070034.1:129793800-129848864 GCA_036250615.1 Ptychadena robeensis | reverse complement strand
CCCCCCCCCCCCAAAAAAAAACCTTAAATAAAAGAATTATAGTGCCAACGTCCCAGATAATGAATACATGCACATATTATACACATCTATGTCAATATATGTATATTATCTTTACTCTTACACACACATGTGTTATGATTGTCTTTAAAGTCCCATAAAAGTGGTAGGCCAGGTATTCTGACCAGACATCCCAGGGTGCAAACTCTTTCTGTTTCTAAGTATTCATTATCTGGGATGTTGGCAATATTATCTGATACATGATCAGGAATTTCCTATTGCCCTTTATCTTGAGTTTTTTCCAATGACCATCAGCACTCCAATGCACTGTAATGCTAGCCATACACATGCCGATAAGCGGCCGATTTTTAATCTGACCGATGGGCGTGCGCGCTCGCGCCGTCAGTCAGGTTAAAAATCGCCCGCTAATCGGCATGTGCCCACATGGGGCGACAGATCCCTGTCGCCCCACTGCTCGGCCGGCCAGAGAACGGACATGTCCGATAATCTCTGGCCGGTGCGAGCCGATGAAAGCCGATGCCATAAACTGCAATGAAGACGGCATCTTCATTGCAGCTTATGGCCGGCACACAAAGGGTGCCCGGACGATTGAAGGGGCCCCATAATGCACCGGGATGCTAACATGATGACGTCATCACGTTAGCCTCCCGGAACATATCGGGACTAGTCTGCCTGCACACATCGGCGTGTGTATGGCAGGCTTAAGTTGCCAATTGTCCTTGTGTAGGCTGGGGTGCCTTTATGCTTACTACAATGGGATGAAAATACAATGCAAGTGGCATTCAGCATTTTCACTCCTCATTCACAAACCTTATTCATTTAAATAAGCACCTTGCCACACTGTACACTGCTGTCTAGATGTACATTGAAAAAGATAGTGATAATATATGTTTTATAAGGCTCAAGTTGAGCTCAAACATATGGTCACAGGGTCGCCGTTTAACCGCAACCTCGCCACTATGTTCAGCAGTGTGAATTTGGTCCAAGTGTTTGACCATCCATGAACCTAGACCACCCATATTTTATTCCTATGGTGGACCACTGGGGCAGATGTGACACATCATCTTAAGCAAGGTTAACAAAGTTAGTCCTGACTGATTGTGACTGAATGATCTACACTAAAATGTGTTGTGTGGTAGCTATTGGAACTAAGTTGTGGGACCTGTAAGGACTGGGTGCCTGTGGGGGCTGGAATGTTGGATCTGAGGGCGAGCATATAATTTTAAAGAATTTGCAAGTCATTACATTATTTTGTCTGATGTCACTTTCTGTCAAATAAACTGGCTAAATGAATACGTAATGTTGCAAGCAAGCTACCAATGTTACCCTCCAAGCTGTGTAAAACTTCAAGCTGAAGTCCAAAAAACTAAGTTTAACAATTCATAAATTATATTTTTTTTGCTCCTCACTTTGGTCCATGCTGTCTTATACCACCGTATGATTGAGGTTTAACCTCATAGAAATTATTATATTAAAGATATATCAGAAATCTATATGCATCATTGTGTATTATATGTTCTACATTATTTGTGTTTATGGTGCTCTTAGCATGTCCATTTTATAATTTAGCCAGAAAGGCTGTACTGACAAATACAGAAAGTGCATCCATTTATTACCAACAGTAAGTAAATGGTCCTGTTTATAGGTATAGGCAATCTGAGAAATGAAGATGGAATAGAAAAAGTCTTTTTCTCATTCATCTTTCTCTCCTGATATGGGGAATTAGAGGCACGTGAGCAAATAGGAAAGTAATCCATCCAACAATGACCCGTCGGGCTGTCTCACAAGATTGGTTGTTGTGAAGTGAGGACAAGTAGATATTAAAAGGTCTCAGGAGGCGATGGGTGTTGAATAAGTTGTTAAGCAGGAGAATTGGAACTCTTTTGTCATCATTCCCCGGATCACATTGATTGATGCACAGTGAGATTGGTATTGGTTTTGGATAAACACGACAGAGAAGGATCAAGAGCAACCGGTAGTCAGAGCAGGCTTTAATATGGTTCACTTATTAACACAACTTGAGTCTGTATACAGGTTTCATGTGACAATGTGCAGCTGCCCTGCACCATAGCAAGTGGAATACTCGGGGAGAGAAAAACCATTATAATTCCTATGCCCATGCTCACCTTGTACAAAGCATTTCTGTTCATCATAAATCTGAATTTTCTGCGCAAAGTGTTCAAAAACAAATGAGCTTTTACAGAGTTAACCTATGGGCGTTTTCATTATGTATGGTGCTTGACATTTGTAAATGAAGAAAAATTGTTCTAAATATCTCCTACTTCTTTTACTGATCTGCTTATTATCTGTAACAGAATTAACAGTGGGCTTAGCTTGAAGTGTGACATTTTGGGATAAACTGAAGGTGAAGTTTGAAAGCCTCATTTATAACAGACTGAGGTCTACCCCATGTATAACTACTAAGACATTCTTTCTACTTCATGAAGCAGAGAGAGCTGACCATGTGACATTATACAGTCCTTCCATTATTTTTATTGTCCCTAAGGCCAGTGCTATGCAGAACATATTTGCATTGAGTTATGGGAACTTCAATCAAATTAATAGTGAGCTTCACTTTGGCTATGAGAAAAATCAACTAAAGGTGGGAATACACAGGTCCTTTTTTTCGTTCGATAGACTAAATTTTTTTAATCCTTCAAACGTAAATCTAAAATCAAACAAAGGTTTCGTTCGATCAAAGTGAATGATATCAAACACAAAATCTATTGAAAACGGATCGCACATGTTGGTAAATTTTCATCTATCTTGTAAAAAATGAATGTAGATCAAATGTACCATCGTTTCATTCTAATGAATTTCAGTGAAGCTATTTCTCGTCCAAAAATTGAACAAAATGTAATTTGGTCGAATGAAAATACAGTGTATACATTCGATGTAGACACAATAAAATATTAAACATCCTGATCGAATCTATCATTGATTGTGCAAAAATCTATATGTGTATTCCTACCTTAACTGGGATCTAACATGCAGTGTGTTTAAGGCCATATGTCCATGGCCCACAGCGGGCATTTTGCGGGCAATTTTACCTTGTTTTGCAGGCTTCTGATTTCGCCAGATTTTTTTTTATTGTTGCCAGATTTGATTTAAATTTCAGGGAGGACCCGACACTACATAGTTGTTGGTAGATCCAAAGGAAATTGTATGGAGTGATCTAAAGGTTTATGGGGGGGGGGGCTTTAGAAATAGATTGCTTTAAGTCGAACTAAAGAGATATTGAAGCGTGTATGAGGTTTTTGGTTTTATAATGCTGCATGTAAGGATACACTTTATTCATTGAATATTCAACTAAATAAAGAGTTTCGTTTAATCTACCTGAGACTTTGAAGTATATCAGTACAGAAAACAAGAAGTAAAATAGGTTTCCATGGTCAAGACCTCTGGGAACAACAGAAAGCATAAACTTTTTGAAATTTCCACCTACATATTTGATTCATGATTCAATGGTGTATTTGTTTCAATTAAACTGTTGACAATATCACTGAAGAATTCTTGAAGGCCCTTGAAGGTGGTTTGGTCATGTAAAAGGTCATTGGAAGGTACCAGGGCTGTGCTAGTAGAAAAGTCGTTGACCGAGGGGGGGGGGGGCTAGTGGTGCTTCTTCCTCTCCAACACCGACCACTAAGCATCAAACATGCAACCCAACCAAACCCCCCCCCCCCCCCCATTTCATGCTATGTGTTGGGGAGGATGCGGAATATGCGTGCGGTGGAGAGCACCCGGGACCGCGTATTCCACTTAGCGGAAGAAGCGGCCCTGGAAGGTACAGTCATAGGTACGGAGCCCCACCCTTTCTTAAGGATGTCTGAGTTCCAGGGACAGTTCTGAAAGGTCACATCTGTATTTTAT
The DNA here is from genome assembly GCA_036250615.1 of Ptychadena robeensis. Classification (NCBI taxonomy): domain Eukaryota; kingdom Metazoa; phylum Chordata; class Amphibia; order Anura; family Ptychadenidae; genus Ptychadena; species Ptychadena robeensis. The sequence goes on along the minus strand of CM070034.1, from coordinate 129,844,976 downwards.
TGTAATTGTCTCATGTTTGTTTTTATATTGTTATATATTATGTTATATATTATATTTTGTTATTTATGTTGGCAATAAAATGCTGCTATTTAAACTCCCAGTTATTGAGTCTCAATTATAGCAGTTAGGTTCTTGGGAGTGAAGGTTGTTGAGCAATTTGGACACAAAAGGGGTAGCTAACTTTTTTTTTACCCTAGTCAGCAGAATTATGGTCAGTAAAGTATGAATCTGTAGCAACTAGTTGCAATGCTTTCCTGGTCTGACGTCAGTAAGCAGCTGCTACTCTACCGAATAATGTTGTAAATAACCATAACCTGGCCTCAAATAATCTGCCTAGTCATGTCTATCCACCTGTGGAATTCTGTATATTTGAAGTATGTAGATAAAGTCAGTACAATCTAGACCTTCTAACATCACCTTTACTCCCCATCCCTCTCCTAAACTGGAAAGAAATGTCAGCGCATGCGCCACACTTTTTGTCGATTTTTTCCATTTAATATGCAACCTGTGCTTACTAGAACAGTAATGGACAATTGATTAATTGTATTAACCTGAGCTGTCAATTTTTCATCATTACAGAGTAAGAGATAATCAACAGTAATTCTATCACTAATTCAATGTTTATGGTTATCAGATTACATGCATTTGGATAAAATCACCTAAAACAAGTGTAGCTGCTGTTTCTACACAAGTTGTGTATTGATTGGTGGACACTGGCAAGCAATAAACCTCATTTACAAGGAATCTATCGGAATAGAACTATGGAGCTGCATAATTTTCTGCAACTGTACAGTGGATTGTATTGACACATAAACTTAAAGCGGACCTACCACCTCAAATTCTGCCTTTCATTATGGACACCAGAGTCAAATGTAAAAAAAAAAATACTTACCTGATAAATCTTTAAAAGTTGTGCTCCGCTCCACCTTCCCTATGACATTGTGCCGCAGCGGCCGCAAGGGGCCATGGGAAATTTGACGTCACTTCTGACATCTAATTTTCATATCCCCATGCAGCATCTGAATTGGGTGAACGTTACCAAATTCAGATGCAGATAGATGGATGGAGCGAGACCGGAACCAGTGGCAGTTTTAGGCATGGGCAACATGGGCAGTTGCCCAGGGCAGCATCATGTGGGGGGCGGCATCATGTAGGCATCAGAAATGTTTTTCCGATGCCCAGATGTGAGGGGAGACCAGACCCAGAGATCCAGTGTCTCACATACAGTGTCTTTCAACTCACTGCCATGGGGGGGGCGTGATGTGAGACTCTGCTTTTATGGATGGGGGGGGGCTACAGAGGGGCTGCAGAGGGCGCCGATCTCCCCAGGACCTCCCCTGACCACCCCTGAAGAGTCTCACTCCTCCATCTTGGAACCCAGAGGACCGGACACTCCAGGCACAGTGACGTGGGAACGAACAGCCTGCAAAGGTAAGTTTCTTTTTAGGGTTCGCTGTCCTTGGACAAAGACCGGATGTAGGTGATAATTGTGTATATGTTTATCATTTTAATTTAAATTTTAAATTTGCTTTAAAGTGTACCTAAAGGTTAACCCAAAATCTATGTTTGCTATGATGTCTTACTAATGTGTTATTTCTTGACTAAACCTTTGATGCTGACCCCTTATTATGACATTATGATAATGATAACACACCTTTTATTTATAGTATACTAATTTAACATTTTCCATAATAACTGATAGCATTTCATCACTACCATCATGAGCAGTGATGACCGAAATTTGGCCTGGTTCGTTTGCCAAAGTTCGACATCTGCCTGCTCGTGGGGAATTTAAATTGCGAAAACGATCAGTGACGTCACTTCCATAATTAATTTGGATTGCCGGGTTCTCTACCCGGGTTTTCTACCCGGTCTCTAGTGAAAAGATTTTTCCTCCGGTGGGATCTTACTGCTCCAGATCCTGCAGGTTGAAGAATAATAAGCTCTGAACGGGGCAGGTCGAACATCCCTACTGCTCACTGATTAGAAGGAATGCCTTGCGGATAGATCGGCCAATCTCTAGCAAGTTAAGGTAGCCAATGCCATAGACGTCTCAATATTTCTGTTCAAACAACCCAAAAATCGCTCTGTTTATGTCAATCCAACAGGAATCGATTTCTGCCCATTTGGTATGATCAACCACAAACGATTGACATCAGACACTAACGGTAAATTTTAGTAGATCATATACATGCCAGGTACCCAGTCCCCTTGTGGCAGAAAGCAACAATGATGCTTTAGAGTAAAGGAGGTGGTACAATTGATCAATGTTTGACTAACAAGTGATTTGAAACAACAATCGCATCGCTAGATAATCAACCCGTGTATGGCTTTCTTAACTTCATTTCTCTTCTTATTTTACAGCTAAATATTACCCTTGTTTGCATCACGTGCATGTTTGCTTAATGCAAAATTTCTTAAACAAAAAGGTGAAATATTGGCAATACATAGCCCTGGGGTACTACAACCTCTGGTCTCTAACCCTTTAGTATGCTTACATGCTTTGATATAGTCCTGGTTGTTACTCCTTCATTCTATCATCTTGCTATGGCCATTGAAGGATACCAATCCCTAGTGTTTTTACATGGCCTATCTTGAAGATCTTTGTTACACATAGTGAGTGAGGGGGCGACAGACGTGCGACAGAGTGCAGCGTGATGACGTGCATACCATCAGAGTATCGGAGGGCACCCTTTGCGTGCTGGCCATTAGTTTCAAACTGGCCGTTAGATTCAAACTATTGGCATCGGCCAGAGACCGGGCTTTGGGGCAACAGGGATCTGTCTCCCCATGTGGGCACCCGCGAACCCCAAGTCTGAAGGCCCCCCATACACGTTTCAAGCCACTGCAGATTTTTAGGCCGACCAATGTATGTGCGCGCTCACGTCCGTCGGTCAGATGAAAAATCTCTGTGGCTCGCCACGTGTATGGGGGCCTTTAGACTTGTCTTGTAAGATCCTTGCATATCATGTGTGTACATAGCTAATCTCTTGTAGTATTCATACTTATATTTGATTTGCTTGTTGAACCATGTTTACTTATAAAACAAACAAATACAAAATGGATACATTCTGGTGTGATTATTGTCATACCATGTATTCTTACTTTGATGCTATTATTCAGTCCCTTGGTGTTGCTTTTAACCAGCTATGTTTCAGATTCCCTTGAACTCTTAAGATTGCCTGTTTGACCCAATGGTCTTGTCCTGCTCATTCTTTTCTGACAATGAACTTATTGCTTTGTATTTTACAAAAGAGAATTAAAAAGGCATTTGACATTGATTGAGATTTCAGCTCAGTCCACAAGGACACTGGATTTCTGAAAGGAATAACAGGTATTTTCTTTAGTTGTAGAAAATGTACAGAATAATTGAATATGTTTGAATGTATGGAAAAACAATCTACCTTAATGAACCGATAGAAACTCTTCTAGTGTGCTGTATGTGTTACATATTTGTTTCAAATTGACTTGTATTATTCCTTTGTAGATCAAGGCCTGCTGACACATCTGTTCAGTCTAACACAGAGGACACAAGAGCTTCAAGCTTTAAAACAACTAAGATAATAAACAAATCTGTCGTTTTTTTATCTGTAAGTTTTTATATGACCATTAAGGCTACCCCAGAAATGACTTATTATCATATAAAATAATGAAAACTACTGAAGTGACCATAAGGGCTGAAGATAAAGTGATGGGTTGTAATGATATACAAGTCTGTATTGGAATTGTATCATAAAGCAAATGTAAGACCCAGAAGGCAGAGGCAGGAGTATAGCGTGCAATTGGAAATATAGCGTGGGTTACCCTTCTAGCTTTTAACTCTGTATTGTAAGAATTAACTGAGTTATTGTGGTTGTAAATTAAATAAAGTGCAACAAATTGTTCTGATCTGTCTTATCAATTTGCATATTATCAACAATCTTTTTCATAAACTGAAATAAACATTTGATAGGTTAGATTTAGAGATGGAAATGGTTATCATTAAATTCTAGGTAAAAAGTACTTTGTTTAGACCGAAGTTCTTTTTTTAATAGGACACAGCGCAGTCTGCAAGAGCACTTACACAAATGAACGTGTGCTTTGTGATATTTAACATTTAGAATATGGTCAACTGTTAACACTTGTGGTCTTGACTCGTCTCCCAGTGACAAAATTCATGCGATTTCAGTGTAGATATTTGCTGCCCTACACATTCATTGTATTATTGTTGATGTTTTGTCCTGCTGCAAAATGTCACAGAATGGCAAATGAGAGATGTGCAGAAAATCTGAATATTTCGATATACAGTAAGGTAAGGTACTGGGTCTACCCCCTTGGTTATTGAAAGCAGCATATTACTGTGCCAGCCATACGTCACTTAATTGTTGTGGGGGACAAAATATAATTGCAGAACAATTCTTATATCCTAATTTTGATCATAGAAAGTGATATATGAAATTACAATTCTGTCCACTAGCTTTAATTATAAGCACAGTAAACCTTTATGTATGTATATATACAACACCATTTGCTCAGATTCCTGCTTGGCACACTCTTGGCATACTCTTGATGAACTTCAACAGGTAGTCACCTGAAATGGTTTCCCAACAGTCTTGAAGGAGTTCCCAGAGGTGTGTAGGACTTGTTGGCCCCTTTGCCTACACTCTGCAGTCCAGCTCAGCCCAAACCATCTCGATTGGGTTCAGGTCCAGTGACTATGGTGGCCAGGTCATCTGCCGCAGCACTCCATCACTCTCCTTCTTTGTCAAATAGCCCCTACACAGTCTGGAGGTATGTTTGGGGTCATTGTCCTGTTGAAAAATAAATGATCGTCCAACTAAACGGAAACCGGATGGGATGGCATGTCACTGCAGGATGCTGTGGTAGCCATGCTGGCTCAGTGTGCCTTCAATTTTGAATAAATCCCCAACAGTGTAATCAGCAAAACACCCCCACACCATCACACCTCCTCCTCCATGCTTCACAATGGGAATCAGGCATGTTGGATCCATCCGTTCACCTTTGCTGCGTCTCACAAAGACATGACAAGTTCTCAAATTTTGACTCATCAGACCAAAGCACAGATTTCCACTGGTCTAATGTCCATTACTTGCCTCTCCTTAGCAGTGGTTTCCAGGCAGCTATTTGACTATGAAGGCCTGATTTAGGCAGTCTCCTTTTATCAGTTGTTCTGATGGTCCTCATGTATGCCCAGTTTCGCTTGATGGTTTTTCGCTCGATGGTTTTGGGGACACATTTAAAGTTTTTGCAATTTTCTGGATTGACTGACCTTCATTTCTTAAAGTGATGATGGCCACTTGTTTTTCTTTAGTTGGCTGCTTGGTTCTTGCCATAATATGAATTTTAACAGTTGTCCAATAGGGCTGTCGGCTGTGTAGTAACCTGACTTCTGCACAACACAACTGTTGGTCCCCACCCCATTTAAAAAGCATGAAAATCCACAAAATAACCCTAATAAGGCTTCACTCCTGTGAAGTGAAACCCATTTCAGGTTACTCCCTTTTGATGTTCATCATAAGAATGCCAAGAGTGTGCCAAGCAGTAATCTGAGCACATGGTGGCTATTTTGAAGAAACTAGAATATAAAACATGTTTTCAGTTATTTCATCTTTTTTGTTAAGTACATAACTCCACATGTGTTCATTCATAGTTTTGATGCCTTCAGTAAGAACCTACCAATGTAAATGGTCATGAAATAAAGAAAACACATTGAATTAGAAGATGTGTCCAAACTTTTGGCCTGTACTGTATATATATATATATATATATATATATCATGTTATTGTATCACTTAAAGGTTTTTGGGTTGGTACCATATTTGAAGGTTTAGGTGAATGGGTTTAGATCAGGGGTAAGCTTTCTTTTCGGCCCTTTGTCACCTTGTTGAAAAGATTGTGTAGTGAAGTGGTTTTACACTTCTGTGTATAGATAATATTGTATATTTGTATAGTTAGGCCTTGACACTCTGGTTAATGATGTAACTGTGTTTATATAGATTTAAGAAAATTTATCCTTTCCCCAAGCAGCTGCTGAGAACCCTCTGGAGGATGAGGTCATGGCTCATCTTCCCGCTATTTTGATTACGTTCTCTGCCTGGATACTGGCTTAATCCCTGCTCTAGACAGAGCTTATATAGCTAACCAGCTTACTGGTTTCCCATGTCTTTTGCCTGGGATTCTGCCCACTTCAGGGCTTGGAGTTTAAGACTCCCAACCTTAAAGAAGCTCTCCTTATCCTTCCTAAAGAGTGTTCCATGCCAGGGTCTGGGTGAGGATACCTCCACTACAAGTGTAACCTCTTGCAAGAACTGCCATTCTTATTCTGGGTTTAATGTATCTGGAATCCTGTTGGAGCCATATACCTAAGTAGGTGCCACTATTGATGAGCAAGTGACAAACTGTCCCCCACACCTATCCATTGAATGGACCGCCTCTAATTAATGCTTCTCTGGACAACAAATCTGGGTAATAGCCATCAGCCTCTTCCTCTGACATCCCAGCAGCTGGTTAGGACTACTGTGTGTAACGTAGCTCACTTTGCAATTTGCCCCATCCCTACCTTGGGTGACGGTAAAGGATTATACATACTCCTCTAGTAAAAACAGTTACCAGCTGTGTGGACATTGCTTTACTGCTTGTGTGAGCCGTGAATGACACAACCAAGCATAGGCATCTCTGCAGTTCTGAAAATAACCTGGTTGAGCTGGTCAGCTACCCCGTTTGACGCAACAATTGTACTTGTTAAGTGCAGGTGCAGGAAATTAAAAAAGATAACACCGTCCCTGACACATGTCGCCAATTACACATTAAGCCATCATTAGTTATGCCGGCGATGCATGGAATTGGCACAACTATGGCGGGTTGGCCATTACAGGCTCTTGGTCCAGCCCATTTATCAAATTTAAGAAGTCAATGTGGCCCATGAGTCAAAAAGTTTGCCCCCCCCCCCCCGATTAAATTCTTGTGGAATTTTAAATAGAACTTGTTCTTTAAGAGATTTGGGTGACTGGTGTCAGAAACGTTATGAATGTATAGGCAGCCTTTAATAAAGGATTTTGTTTGTCTAAATTTGGAGTATGTGCTTCTCTTTTGATTATAAGAACCTGGTGTATCCATAACTATATCTCATTTGCCAAGGCTTTTTATAAACATTTCTCTGTCCTAGGTATGCATGAATGATGGCATATTTTAAATAGACAGTAGCAAGTTAGTGTCTGATTTCTTGAGCATATTTACCAAAATATGTCCAGATGTGACCTAGAAAGATAAACAAACTACTAAGAGAACAACCAAGATGTATACATTTTTCCTTTTGATGCTGCCACCTCTAACCTTGCTGCCTTAGGCATTGCCCTACCTTACAATAACAATACCTTACAATAACAACCCTGTCACCTCTGTATTTGCTGTGAGCTGTTCTTATGTGTATCTTTTGCAATCTTGAATAGCTTTCCATTTTAAACTTGTTTTTATAGTTTTTGCACTTTGACAAGTTCTCTACCAAAAGAAAAAAAATTGCAGTCCTACCCTGACCTTGGATATTTACTTGAAACTTGGCTAAAAAGAACCTCTTAACCTTCATGCATAGTACAAAAGCCTGTGATGCTTGCAGGGACAACTTTCAACAGTGATGATAAAAAAAATGCTATAAAAATACCAAAATGAAAGTAAAAGATGTATAAACAAGGTCAAGCACCCACTTTTCTAAAAATACTATTCTTCAAATATTTCTGGAGGTTCTTCAAAATGTTATGAATGCTCATGAGATCATATACTATGAGAAGAAAACACAAGATATAGTAGTGTTAACCTTGTAGCTCTCCTTTAAATGACAGTTTTTTATTGAAGTCACAACAAATAACCAAACAAATCAAATGAGAAGCGAGCCTTGAAACAGACACGTTTTCTGCGTATAGGCTGTGGGAAGAGACAAAAATTAAGAAAGAATGGTTTTCATCTTTTCGCCCCCAAAAAGCTGGCAAAATATCATGTTGCTGTTAATAGGTTTGTACAGATGGGAGCTGGATTCTTCAAATGCTCTCTTAAGTGACAAATTTGTCTCCACAAAATGCCTTAGTAAACAGATATCCACCAGTGATTTGGGGATTAGCTTGGACAGGAGGCCTGATGCCTAGCAGATAAATTTGGCCTTGAGATGTCAAAAGTTTAAATTAAAGCATTACAATGTGTTTTGCTGTAACATATAGTACAAGTACAAACTATACATTTAAATATTCAAACATATAAATGACAATTATAAAGTTAATATAAAATAAATAATAAAAGTGAAAGCTTGAACTTGACTAGGTTGTTCATCATCATTTCCACCGTCCAAGTAAAATTTTGGAAGATGTCCAGATACATGGTGTTTTCTCTTCCCTTATTTATTAATAAGGTGGTTATTGCTGGAATGAGAATTGTACACATTCAATAACATAAAACAGTACTACACTATAATGTTATGTTAGTGATGTACCAAAAGCACCAGAAAATATGGCTGTTGCATATGCACGATGTCCCAATGTTTGTAAACACAAGTTCAATTAGGATATCGCACATGCACAGTGACCATTGGACAGGTGTATTTTAAGTTTCATTCAATTGCTAGATTTTATGGGACATAGACTCATCACTGGAGCTCCAGGGAAAAGACCCCCTTCGTGGGACACTTGACTCATCAAAGGAAGAGATGGATTTCAACAGTGGAATATACACTTTTTAGGTAACTATGTTGAAGGGTAGAAATTTTGTTAAAACATTTTTTGTCTGCTCTCTGATTCTCTGGTCTATTATTTTTAGGAAATCTCTTTTAAAACATCCATTCTGAATGGGTAAGAGTTTCTTGTTGAAGTATAGCATGGGGCCTGGTGGGAAGGGGGGTCTTGCCAAAAGACATCCTATGCTAGCAGGAGTTCTGGTATGCTCTGGGGGGGGGGTCCACGTTGTTTGAGCTATTTGGACATCACTATTAGCCTGCAACCTTTGTCAGAGCTGAGAGAATTATTACACTGTAACCACAAAATGTTGTTGGTTCTATCCACGTGTGCCTCTCCTGAAGCCTTCTTTTTTGTACCCTGACCCACCAATCATCATTGTGGGTTAGGAAGCACGGGTATTTCTAAACACTTGGGAATGTGTTGGGTCCGCACAGACCACACCATAGATGAATACGATTTTCTCCCGGTACACAGACTCCCTCTCAGGCAAAAACTTTCATCAACCTTCAAAAAACCAGGTGCTGGGCCACAGAGGATCAATTTGTCCACTCGTCAGCAAGATATGGAAAGGAAATAATGGCTTTCATCCGCACTCTTGGATTTCTTAAAATCTTTCAAGCTTTATTAGATATCACATAGAAACATATAGCAAAGAGGGGTTTTTTTCTTTCCCTGGAGGGACCCTGTCCATTTTTGCTATATGTTTCTATGTGATATCTAATAAAGCTTGAAAGATTTTAAGAAATCCAAGAGTGCGGATGAAAGCCATTATTTCCTTTCCTTATTTCTAAACACTGTTTCTAGTGCCTGTACCCCCTTTAAAAGAGCTGTAGCCTGGAAGAAGCAGAAATAAGCACCCCCCGGCCCTCCCGCAGGGGTGGGCAGGTGCTTTTTGAGATTCTGACCAATGGGCAATCCAGAAAGTGCTGATGTGAAAGCCTCTGAATAAGGTATCATAACTAACATTACTGGTAATGTAAACAATTGTATTGTATGTATTGCTCTAGCTCTTAAGCTAGCCATACACTGCACGGATTCCCTGGCTGATCGATTCAGCACCGATGGATTCCGGCGATTCCGCCGGCATCCACAGGTGAGAACGATCAGCCAATTAGGGAATCCGATCGTGGCAGCCCACCTTGCACGGCCGGATCCGTGTCCGATGGATCGGCTCCCTGACCGCAACGCCCCCTGATCAGAGCAGAATCGGACCCGAAAAGACCAACAGGTTGGTTCTTCCTCGGATCTGATTCTGTGCCCCCGATCCATCGGATGCGGTCGGACGGGCAAGGTGGGCTGCAGAGGATTCCGGCACGATGGATCCGCGTGCACGCGCCCGGAATCCATCGCGCCGGAATCCGGCACGAATCCGTGCCGTGTATGGCAGCCTTTATAGTTTTTGAATAAATTTGGTCTAAATTTTTCAAACAAAATATTCTTTTTATTATGTTGCCACAACCCTTCTCTTCATCTTCAGCAAATTTACTGATGATACCATGTTTAGAGGCTTTGCATTCAAGTCCCCAAAAATGTTGCAACCATCTTGAAAACTGACTATATAGTACAAAGACTGTGCTTGATGTCATTTATATCCTATATACAACTTCAATAGCATACTAAAGCCTTTAGCCTCCTGGATCAGTTTTACAGTTTTGTGTTGCGTTTTTTCGACTCGAGATTTTTTTTCCGGTAAAAAGGGCTTTTATACTTTTTATTACAGCTTTACTTTTATGTGCAAATATAACCTATGATGATCTTATCTGACAAACACCGTGAAGCGGATTTTTTCAACTATCCTAATAAATATCTACTAAAAGTCTGAATATTTAAACAGAACAATCAGAAGACATTGCATATGAGGAGAAGACATTGTTATAGACCGCAGCCTAAAAAAGACCAAACAATCTGTGAAGAAAGTTAAAGCAAAGATTGTTATAGCAGTGTCACTCTGGTACACCTCCTTCAATTCATTAGGCACTAACACCTAAACAATAGTCTTTGTAAAGTTGCATTGAAAACTTTCATCAAATTTAATCCTACTGTTCACATTACAATACAGCTCGTAGAACAAAGAAGATTTTACTTTCCTTCAGATCATTTGGTAGTTTTGGACTATGTTTAGTTTAAACCATAAAGACAACTGGCTTGATTAGCTTAGTTCTATGTTCTCAGTTTTTCCTGCCATCTCACTGTAGTAGTTTAAAGCTCCTGAATACATTTTGAATCTTCTAAACAAATTCATCCCACTTTCATGTCCTCTAACCAAATTATTTGCTTTCTACTGATGACAAAAGACAAGCACTTTGTCATTGTTTGCAGTTGAGCATTGATGGATCTACTGTTGAATGGGTATTGGGTTTTAGTTAAACATGACAGAGCAAGAGATTTATAGGCAATAGTCACAGGAGTTTTCTGAATGGCCCAATAACGGTTGGGTGGTCAAATGTGTAAGCGCCATTCTCTGGTAAATAACCAGTCAGCATTTCACCTTCATTACACAGCTCTGAAAGCAGAGTATTGGGAGGTCTATAATGACTTTCTATGTAAATAACAAGCAGTGTGGATCTGTCCTCTGTCAGGGATACAACTCTAATGAGGATAAATTGTATTCTAATCAAGGTATGTCATTACTTTTTAATTTACTGCTTTCAAAGGGGCTCCCTGCAAAAGGATTTTCTGTTGTTAAATGGGATGGCATACACATGAACATAGCTCTGCCTATATTTACATTCCGTAAACATATCTGCTAGTTGAAAGTTTTTTATAATTTTAAGTTCACTCAATATTTTTTTTATAAAATGTTGGCCAGGTATTAGAGGAGTAAAGTTGAAGTTAAAGTGGTTTAAATAAGTAAAGTGAAACTCTTGTCCTTTTGTACTTTCCTTGTGTTATTTCACCTCTGGGGCTAAGAAATCATCAGAATTCTCTGTTTTTGTGAATGTCTCCTGTAAATGTTTCTAATCTTGAAAACATTGTGGAAGTTAGACGTTTTACAAATAAGCTGAAATGAAGCTCAAGTAAAATTAACTGAATATACAAGTGTAGTTGCCTGTAGCTTGTTGTAAGTGACCATCAAAGGCTTACTGGAGGTTCCTTTTAATGTTATTAAACACTATAGGTGAATAAAGTAATACTCTCTATTGATTTGCTTTAAATTACTTTAAAGTTACTTTAGAAAACTTCGAGATTATGTAAGATTCTTTTTGGTGAATTTACTTGAAGGCAAACAAAATTGTATAGAATAAATTTATAGTTCAGGTATTCATGTTATAGCTATGATTTTAATCCCTTACGGTAACTTCTTGAGTTAATGACTTAACATACAATAAGTGTTCCAGATAATCCATGTTCCAGTTTATATTTTCAGACTTCATATGGTTATTTTAGATTGGTTGCTTACTGGAAAGCAAAAGCGTAACAGGGCTGACAGCACCAGAACTTACATTTTTTAATGAGCAGTGGCAATCCAACATCTATTTTCACAGGTAGAAGAACCTCAGAAAATGTTTATACATCTGTAAAGCTGTTTGGGTGCCATATTGCCTTATATAGCTAAAATAGTTGTATTATGTCCATGTAACTAACTCATTTATTCATGCCCTCTCAGTTGCAGTTACTCACCTTCCCTTTATTCCTTCATGATCAATTTGGCAACCAGGAAGACACCTGTAAATTAAGGTATGGAGAACATGCTACACATTGCCCTAATTACATCATGTGATGCTATTCAGGTATTGCTCCCGAAGAGCATTTTTAGGTCAGGCACTAATGCTGCACAAAAGGAGTTTGATGGGGTTGAGTTCAGCACTCTTTGTGGGCCAGTCAACATCTTCCACATAAAAAGCACGAAACAAGTCTTTATGCCACTGGGACAAAATTATGTTGAAAAAGAAAAGAACATTTTTTTACTTTTATCAAGGGGTTAAATGATAGAATTGCCAAAAACTGTTGGTTTGTTTGTTTGCCTTAAGACATCCTTTCTCTTGGACTGAAGGGCCTACTCCAACCTGTGAAAACACATAATTATCCCTCTTCCATCAAACTTTATAGTTCTCTTCTACCTCTGCAATACCTCCACACTCATCTCTGCATTACACTTTATCTGTTTGCACCAACCCCACCATGGCTACCCCTTTTTACTCTTCAACCTACCTCTACACCCTCCTTTACTATTAAACACTGCTTTTTTATGTTTTTGCAGGAGATCAGCTGTGGGTGCTATGCCCTGAAGATGCAAGTGTGAAAACAAATCAACAGGCACAAAATGCAAGAGGGTATCTCTGACCCATTGAGAAGTTGAATACACAAGAAGCTGTCATATGGTATCTGGCACAAGCTTCTTATTCTGTTCCAAGGTGGGTCATCCATGGATAGAACCTTTCTTGGACAGTGATCTATATGGGCATTCTGACCTGCCAAAGGTACCCATACACAGCAATCTACATGGCACCATGTGTTGTTTTCCGTCTCACTACCTTCATCACGTTTTGTTAAGTTATTTATGCCAACATAATCTGTGGAATTAGAAAGGACCTGCTAGCTCCTCCCACACATGCATCTTGAGCACCACTTTCCTTTTTCATTAGTTTGCTGATTGTCCAGTTGGACCAGTACATATAGATACTAACCACTTTACTTTAGAAACACCCACAAAATACTTGCTCTTTTGGAGATGCTTTGACCTATTTCTTTCTTCCATAACTATTTTGGACTTTCAAAGTCACTCAGGTACTTACACTTGCTATCAATTTGTTGACTTCAGAAACATTCCAAGTGCCATCATTTCACCTGTCAATATTTTCAAAATTATTATTATTACATTTATTTATATAGCGCCAACATATTACGCAGCGCTGTACAATACATTGAGGATTATTAAGGATGATTGGTGTATACTGAGTGCTTTTTTTAGTGTAAAGGGGGCTTGTTTACCAAAACAATTACAGATAAGTTTGATTAAATGTCTTAGAATTGCCCAAATATACCCCTAAACTTCCCATCTTTTTTGTATAGCATAGACCAGCACTATTTCCCTTTTATCCTATTCTAGTAGCCAGAAATCACTTGTTTTACTCCCTGTAACATTATCATAATTATAGTACATTTCTTGAGGGGGCAGCTGCTAGGAGCTTAGTTGACATTGTCATAGTCACCCCCCAGTACTTTCTCAATAGTCCTTTCCCTACACATATTGCACAGACAGAAGCATTGCTGTGCTGGGAAATTATTATTATTATCATTTATTTATATAGCGCCAACATATTACGCAGCACTGTACAATAAATTAGAGTTGAGACAACAAACAGGTACAGGTTATGACACAGGAGGATTAGGGGACCCTGCCGGATTGGGTTTACAATCTAATAGGAAAGAAACCAATGTATGTCTGTGGCGAGATGGGCAATGTAAATTCTGTTTATTGCAAAGATATACTAAACATGTTTTTTTTTTCACACACACATACACTTTAATTTAACTGTTAAAGTTGCAGAATGATTTAGAGCACGATGTAAAAATCCAACGCAAAATAATTATCAAATATTGTTGAATACCTGCTAGTCAGAGGGCAAGACATATAGACAACTAAGGAATTTAATTCTCACTGTCATTTTCACATTAGAACACTTGTAAATTCCACACTTAATAAATTTGCAGGCTTAGTGAGCCTCTCACATGGAAAGTATAAAATTGTACACTGTTCCGTGAATGCAGCAGCATGAATTGCTCCATTATTCTTTCACCGCTGGACAGAAGTAATGTTCATACATGTTGTCTACCCAAAAAGCATGTTTAATATTTTGTAGTCAAATAACTGTAACTAATAATTAATAAATCTCTGTTATCAGAAATTAGAAAACATCCAACATGGTTCATCAAATGTTTTAAACTGATTTGTAAAACAATTGTGAAATATAAATATATGCCCAGTTACATGACCTTTCATGCTATGGTCACTTGTTAAGAAGTCGTTTGAAAGATGATAGTACAGCTTGAGAGAATGTTTTTTTTTTAATTCAAATTGTATCCACAGATTATTCAGTGAGAGGGAAAACAAAATTGCTGAAAAGACAATGCAATGCAGACTGCCACATTCAGACATTAAGTTATTATTTGTGATTTTCCTAGTTCATCCCCGATTGCTTTAATTACTGTGTGGTATACTGCATAGTTTAAGGAGAATTACTAACACTTATTGAAGTCTTGTTTTTCAGAGTATGCCATTAATGCAGCTTGTTCTTTGGATTACCTGTGAGTATTAACACCCTCGCCTCTCCTTAGCAGATGAATATTTGTTATTGGCACTGTGAACTAGGCACTTTTTTTCTTTAACCTATCTACACCACAAATGTTAAATATGCTCAGATTTTATCCTCCATGCTTTCTTCTTCCTCTCATTCATCTAATTACATTTTAGTGAATTTGTGTGTCTGAGCTCCAGGAAGGCCATAGCTGGTTGGAGCAACCAACAGGGTCATGTATATGGCTTTGTGAAAAGTTATACTAATACCCATGTGTGATTCTGAACATCCATGAATAAAACCACAAAAAGGAGTAGGCCAGGCAGGAGGAGAAAGGATTGGTAGGAATCAACGTTATCTTTGGATATGCACTTTGTTATGTGCATTAGCCTATAGTCACAAGCTGATGTTTGTTTTTGTTTTTTTGTTTCAATGACTCTGGACCCTGATGTGATTTACCCTGTCTATTTGCTCTTATCACCATAGTCACGGGACTTAAACTTGTATGGTTGGTAAATGTCAACTGTCTAAAGCTGGGCATGCACGTACCAATTCCTGCACGATTCGAGCCCCGAACCGATGGCGTGCGCGCTCCCGCATCCCTTAAGGATTGGGTCGTGCAGGAATTGGAGGCTGCGACTGACGAGGATTGGGCTAAAATCAGCCATCCTGTCGGATTGGTAAATTTTAGCCTGATCCCATTACTTCAGCTGGGGACGGCTGCCCCCAGCCGAAGTAATGAGCGGCACATAAAGAGTGCCGTCCCATTCTTGGCACTAGCAGGCGGGCGTGATGACGTCATCACGCTGCCTGCTAGTGCATAGAATTGGATAAGGAATAGACGGTAAATCGTACCGTCTATTCCCAGCTTAAGAATTTCAGTTCTTAGAATTGATGAAATTTCCCCTCACTTACATTTAACAGAACAAAAAGTGAAAGGAAAAGGAAGAAAAAAAGGGAATACAACGTGTTGATTTTAGTTCTACTTTAAAACTACCCACTGAAACTTTAATGTAATACTAAAATGAACCCTAACCAGGGCCGTTTCTCCCGGTATGTGGGGGGAATGGGTGCGAGGGGTTGTGTCGGCTTGTGTGAGAAGGTGTTGGCAAGAGGTGTGGGTGGTTGTTCTTGAAAGCTAAACATGTCGATAGCGTTGCCACTAGAGATGGTCGAAATGAATAAAATTTGATTCTACTTAAATTTCGAGTTTCCCAATCGAAATTCGACTGCGAAATTTCTAAAGTCGCATAACACCAAAAATTCTCATAAAACACAAAAAAATTAGCATAAAGCCTAAAATTCGCATAAGGTCAAATATTCACATAAGGTGGAAAATTTGGATTTGCTGTATGAGCTATAATAGAAGAATCAGTGTACATAGTAGCAGAGCTTTACGATCAGAGCTGAGATTTAAACCCAATTTATACACAAACTTGACATGTTAGAGCAAAACTTATTGTTTTCAAATGTTTCCCCAACCCTTCTCTACAAATCCAGCAATTTTTGTGAGGATCCCATTTTCAGGGGTTTTGCAATAAGCTGACAAAATTAGTTAGCACCATGCGAATTTACGCCAATGCGAATTTTCCAATCACTCCCGTATGCAAAAATTTTAAATAAGATGGCGACATTCGTACGCGAAATAGTGGCACGGCAAATCAAAAGCAAAGTTCTTTTTTAAGTTGAAATTTTTCGTCAAAAAAGTCGAAATGACCCCATCAAAATTCAACTATGCAAATTTTGGGCGAAAAAGTCAAAATTTCTACTTAAAAATTCGCACTGCAAATGTTTCACCAATTTTCACCTCAGCTACAACTCTCAATCTGAGCAGCGGGGGAGGATATGGGAGGTGCAGGGATATGGGAGGTGCAGGGTGTTTTTTCTTGACCAGCATCCCCGCTTCACAGGGCAGAAAACTTGCATAGTGCCCCCCACAGACACTGTCTTATATTATTTGCAAAAAATGCACTAGGGCTTATTTCTGGGGTTGGAAGCTGTCTCTGGGACATGGTAGGTCTGATATTCAGGGAAGGGCTTATATTAGAAGCACGGAGGTAGGTCTCAACCCTGACCCTAACATACACATTTCAAACATAGGCTAAAATATCATACAGTGAACCCTTAATCATAATCCTTAGTTTAACCTAAATCCTGAGTTAGACCCTGTGATCCATACTTAACATCTCCTGCTTTAGGTATTGGTCGACACTAGTGCCACAGCTCCTGATCACATCTCATGGACACAAAGACTACTAAATCTTAAACAATACAAATATTTTGCAACCTGTCAGGTTTATCACATTAGGAGGGTAAGCTTATAATTAGTATCTAATAATTCACAACATAACTACTTCTGCATTTGGATAATAATATAGTAAAACATAGGCATGGTGTTTGCTGCAAAATAGTGCACAATAAGGTTCCACGTATGCTGCGGTCATTGATCTACACACCTGTGTTGAAGACCTTGAGAATAGCTGAGAGTGAATAGCTGTTGAGAAAAAACACAAGGCGCTGACAGTTATCTACACTAAAACAACATTCAACTCTATAAGGCTCTGTACAGCCAATTCACTTGAATAGTACGCATTTCCAACATTAAAGTATCTTTTATAGAAAAAAAAAAAAATAGCACAACATATATTTGACTGTTTGATGAATGTTCGGAAACAAGTTAGGTTTGTTCATTATTAGTATACTTGTAGATATTTTACATAGGGTCAAGAAAAGTTGACATCCTTGTATCCTTATGTAATTATATGTATTATCACACAAAGTCAGGTTTACTAGGCAACTGGCTTTCAAAATAAAATTGCCTTATGTATAAAAGAGCCTGAGGGGTAAGCTGTCTTAGATAACTTTTAGATTTAAATTCCATATGCCAACTGTCATTTTGTAGTGAAGGTCTAGAACTGTCTATGACACTTCTTTCGTTTCATAAATATCTTATTTTCATTATCAGTCCATCAACAGCTAAAATGCTAGTGACTCCGCGCTAATATCACTCTTATTTTATTAAGGGTTTCTGGTATGGCAATGATAAGACTACACCTAAGTTTTCTTTTATACAAACTGTGGGGACCCTGGCTGTACCAGGTACCACCTGCTTGAGGCACTGTGCCTGCCCTTCCCTGAGTTGTTTCCACAGTCACCAGCAGATGGCTGGGTTGAGGTCACTTATCTCGTTAGCCGGAAGGCTATATAGGTGTGCCTCACCCACCCATTTGGTGCTGAGCATTGATTTTTATCCTGAACCCTGAAAATCGGAACTCTGGACTATTTTGCACCTGTTTGCATGTTCCTGTCTGTAAGTGCACAATAAACCCCCCTTTGGTTAACATATTAACATTAACATATTGTCTGGATGTCTTTGTGTGTTACTTGTCTGGTCGCCCCTTTGCTCTGAATCCTAAAACCAACTCATTCATCATAACAATCACAAAATGGTCTTCCTTTGCTGGTTGACCTGTCATGAATCGGGGGAATGCACCAATAGGGCATGGGTGTTTCTGGGGAAGAGGATGAATTATTGAAAGGATAGCAGTACTAGCCTGATGATGTACTATCTACCAAATTCCTACAATAATTTTTTTACTTCAACTTTTTGGAGATTTTGTAAATTGTCCCAAATTTCTGACACTTAGTAAAGCTTAGGGATGGCTGAACTGTCCGCAAGAGTGTAAGTAGAGAACCCTGTCTTTAAGTGAAAAAAACTACTTTAAAACTGGAAGTGACATCTCTGACACCAGTGACGTTACAACCGCTAATCTGAATAAGGAGATGTTCGTTCCAGGTACGTGACATCACTTCCAGTTTCTGTGATTCATATTCCCAGTGAACAGGCTTTTCTAAACGTCAGATCCGACTGTTTGCAAATGGACGTGGTCGATGTTTGGCCATCACTAGTAAAGCTTAGCCCAATCAATTGATCATTGCACATCAATAAGTTGTGTGAAAATTTGTAGTAGCATTGGTACCCTTATATTATTAATACTCCTACATGTTAGTTGTACAACTAATTCAAATTCAGTGGTGACAATTGCTTTGGCATTATATTTAATGGGTATTCGCTCATATAGCCCCAGTCATTTACCTAATACCAACACATAAGCAGTGTTCAGTTTAACATATGTATGTTTAATCTTTTGGCATGTGCTCCTAAAAATGTATTAGACACACATTGGCAGGATCACAAATTATGCCTGAACCAAGGAAGTTCCTCTACCATCGCCAGTTTATTGCATGGAGGGTTGAGTGTTAATTGCCCTCTGTGAAATAACCTTCCATGAGCATCATTATCACTGTGGAATGTTCAAAGGCTGGGTCTTTGACATTCATAGGAACAAAGTTCTTCCCCTCTGTGTCAGTTTTACGGTGAAGTCGCCTTGATACATATCCACCCTGCAGTTTCCCCTCACTTCATCTCCCAATAAATAAAAGTTTAACTTGCCTATTGAATTGTACAAGAAGCCAGACATCTCCCTCCTGCTGCTCTGGTGAAGCATTGCAAAACCTCCCCAAAGATTTACCTCCGTTTTTTCCAGCTGTATGTTAGTACCTTTTTATATGCAATTTTTACTTCATTTAGTCTTTAAGGTTGTGCCTGGGGTTAGTTTAAAAGGTTAGTTAAATGTTAATGGATGTTAATGCTGCAATTAAATTGTTAAATCAATTGAAATCTGTGGCTCTATCTCTGTCTCTGTTAGTGCCGGCCTGAGCTACATCGGCGTATAAATTAAAAGCTGTAAATCTACTGAAGTCTAATTAGAGACCAAATTTCTCATTTATCTTATTTTCACAGGACTGTAAGCACTGATAGATAATCAACGGAGGGCTAAAAGTTTTTAACATTAAAAAACTATTTTATCTATTTCAGGATTCAGGTGACTGATTAGAATTCAGATCCAATTACTGTGAAAGGTCACATGTGTTGGGATATTTCTAGACGCACAAGTTTTATTCTTGTTTGTATACACTTTGTTACTGCCTTTGTGTAGAAAATGGATTGTCGGCTTTGGTTTAGAACAAAGGAGAAGAGTAGCTAATCTCACTGTACTAGGTGTTTTGGGAACTCTGATCCTCAGGATTTACTAAAGTGACCCTGTTGCTGTGTGAAAGAAAAATTAACATACTAAAGGCTCCCATACACATAGCGAGCCGCAGGCGATTTTTCTGCTGATCGATGTGCGTGCACGATCGCGGCCGTCGGCGGCAAAATTGGCCCACATGACAGATCTCTGTCACCCCAAAGCTCAGTCAGAGAGCAGACATGTCCGTAAATCTCTGGCTGATGCCATTAGTTTGAATGGGGATCGGCGTCCCTGTTCAAACTAACGGCCGGCAGACAAAGGGTGCCCGCTGATACTCACGCTGCACTCCGTTGCTTGCTTGCATGTAAAATCTTAATTCAGAACTAGAACTTTAAACAATTAGCTTATCTGACACTTCAGGATGTTAGGATAGCCCTTGATGGGCAAAGTGGACTGTTGTGTCCTGAAATGATTAAAGGTGGGCATGCACAGTTAATTTTTTACCATTAAATTGACGTAAATGATCGTATTATATTGTTAATTTGAGATTTCTTTATTTTTGGATCTAAACAATTTGATTGAAATCTAACCTAAAATCAATAGATTTTCTAGGTATTTCAATCAATTTTGAATCCGGTGGTACTATGGAACATGCACACAGAGCTAAGGAAAGAAATCAATCTGCTTTAAATCCATAAAATGTTTGGCTTGTACAACCTTGTATGCCTGTAACGAGGGCGGCCCGGTGCTGGACCTGGAATGCACCAGCGACCCCAGGTTCTTTCTAGGATAGTCCTATGCCCAGCTCTGTCACCCACCAAGCACACAAGAAATAAGTCAGGCAGCTGGTAGGGGATATATACAAGTCTTTACTGTTGGGATTAGTTTTCACAGCTCTGACCAAACCCACGGTCAGTAATGGGGGACCTTGCCCTCCAATATTTACAAAAAGAATCCTACAGGAGGACACGGTGACAACACTTACAACCCCTTCTTAGTTCTGCCGACCAGTGGAGGCAACTAGCCATCCTGAGGTATGACACATGACCTGGAGATCCCTCGACAGGCGACATGCGGTGAAATGGATGCCATTAAGAGAGAGAGAACCAAACCAAGTAGGGAATCAGGCCACCGGTCCTGACACTCCTCACCTACTCCTTTCAGGAGAAATATTCTCACATATCTACAAAACAGTCCTTTACTAAAGCACAGATTAGGCGCAAAAAGCATACCGATCCCCAAGCGCACATAGTTGCTTGGGTTTACCAGCATGAGCTTTGTGAAGTGGCATAAGGTAAACAGGCCCTGGAGAAACCGGACAGGGGGTACACTGACATGGCAAGCAGGCCCTAGGGCTAGCCTGGTTGAACACACAGTCCCTCAAGGTGGTGGGAATGCACATCAGCGGACCTAGGTTAAATCAGCATGGGTGGCAAGGTGGGTGAGCCTGTGCTACTAACAGTGGTCAAGTTCCCTTGGCTGGCTCCCAACCCTTCTATGTGGCAGGAATCCTGCGTGTGCCAACCTAGGCAAAAGCAACAGCGGTGGTGCAGTACCCAAGTAGGCCTCCCTGCGTCTGCAGACCTGGGTTCATTCAGCGCAAAAGGCATGGCGGGCAAATAGGCACAAAGCCTGGAATACAAGTACTACACCTGGACTACCTCAACAGGTGGACAATAATACAAAAACAGTTTCTAGCCTAGGGGCACTCCAGGGACCCGTGGTAATATGTTGCCTAGTGACATGCTACCTGAGAAAGTGGAGGGGCCTATCCTATTCTGGCAGTGTAGTGTAAACCTGCTAAGGATAAGGGCCACTAGAACATGTGTACACTCAACATATATACACTCTACACAAAATGCAATAATAAATAAGCATATTATAGCAGCATCAAATACATTCAGGGTTAGCATGCACCATAAAAAGACAATAAATCCAGAGTATGGGGCCTACTAGGGGAATTAGAACTTTATTAACATACGTGGCCTAAATTCACCACCCACTAGGGACCTCAACAGAATTAAAACTGTTAGTCTACACCCTGGGTACTCCTTACAAACTAGACTAGAGAGAGTTATAAAAAAAAAGGGGGATAAGGGGAACCAACCGGTAGCTGACCTACCACATCCAATTTAAGGATAGATAAGGGGGGGAGGGGGGAACAAACCCTAGGGGCGGCCAAGCCCTGTGGACTTTTAAGGTAGGTTACAGTATTGAATTGTTCCAGTCGAGGGATATTTGACAAAAAACCTTTATTAATACAAAAATATTAAAATCACAGAGCAATTAAAGGCGGAGTGTTTCAAACATGTATATAAACCCACCGGTTGCCACCCCAGCAGACGGACCAGAGGAGACATCTCTTACCAACCAACAATAGGACTTCCGCTCCACGACTGACCCTCAGGATCATGGACATGGAAAGCAGTATGTGTTAATGGGATAAAACCAGAAAATACACGGGGAGCTTGAGTGCTTTTACGTGCAAGGTTTCAAGGCACTAGCCTCAGGCGTGGTGACTTGCTGAAATCCCACTCCAGTACAACACTGATTTATCTTCATTCTCCAGTCCCCCAAAGACCCCTGACGAAGTCCCCCAGTGGGACGAAACGCGTTGAGATACGCTTTGGCATGACCACTGGGATCCTTCAGGATTTTAAACATTGGATGGTTTTAACCGTTGGACTACTTGTATGTATGGACTCTAACATATGGACCTGTGAGACTCATGTTGTGTAACTTGGAATGTTTGAAACACTCCGCCTTTAATTGCTCTGTGATTTTAATATTTTTGTATTAATAAAGGTTTTTTGTCAAATATCCCTCGACTGGAACAGTTCAATACTGTAACCTACCTTAAAAGTCCACAGGGCTTGGCCGCCCCTAGGGTTTGTTCCCCCCTCCCCCCCTTATCTAGACTAGAGAGAGAGTGATCTCTAGTGGTTGCCACGCAATTACTCCTTTAACTCAAACTTTATAGTCTTAGAGGGTCAGCCCGCAAACCTGGGTAAACTGACCTAACCAACCAGACTGGAGTACCGTGAAGTAGTCTACATGTAAAAACAGGAATCAAACACAGAGCGAAGGGCTTCCGTGGACTCGAACCATCTGTTAACCAAACAAACAATGTCCGGCCCGATGGTTGCCTCATGACCACCCGCTCTTTGTAGATGTGCCGGCCATAGTTTAACTCCTGGTAAGCTTTCTTAAACTCATGGTACATTCTATTGTCCTCCTGCTGGGCCCGATAGGCCTGGGATAGCACCCGGATGGGATGCAATGGGGCCTGGAGGTACATGTCTACTTGGGACTCTTCAGCGGGTTCCCAAGGCTCAAGGGGACCAAGTCGTGCTATGCAGGCTTGCTTACCGATTCAGGAGAGCTGGTGCCACGATTGGCAGATGAAGGGTGAACCGCGTTGTTTCCGTGGCAAAAGGCGGAGCAGACCGGACAGGTGACGGTGGCTCCTTGGCAGCGGGACTCCGCGATGAAGTGGGGGGACCTCTGGGATGTCCTCTGGTGTAGGAGGCAAAGCAGCCTCTGCAGCAACAGTCGGCGATGGGGTGCTGCATAACAATCCCGATTGCTGGACCTGGGGTGCATCAGCGGCCCCAGGTTCTTTCTAGGATAGTCCTATGCCCAGCTCTGTCACCCACCAAGCACACAAAAAAAAAGTCAGGCAGCTGTTAGTGGATATATAAAAGTCTTTACTGTAGGGATTATTATTTACAGCTCTGACCAAACCCACGGTCAGGAATGGGGCACACAACTTAAGGAACTACAGTTCCAAACCAA
Source organism: Ptychadena robeensis (assembly GCA_036250615.1). Taxonomy (NCBI): domain Eukaryota; kingdom Metazoa; phylum Chordata; class Amphibia; order Anura; family Ptychadenidae; genus Ptychadena; species Ptychadena robeensis. The sequence goes on along the minus strand of CM070034.1, from coordinate 129,821,193 downwards.
CTAGCAGCTGCATGTTGACTGATGCCTTTCTATTCCCAGTGAGAGGGGGTCATGATCACAGTTCAGCGGTCACGGAACACGGGGAGCGGGTCCATATGAGGTGGAGAAGGGAGGAATGCTGCTTCTGTCTATCTCAGCACCTACCAGCGTGCCGCGTCCATCCGCTCGGGCACAATTTGAGGGAAGGAGGTCCTGGTCCATGGGACAAGCCTTTCAGTTACCACGGATGGGCATCCTTGGATTCCAGGAACTAGCAGAGGGACAGCCGTCTGGAGAAGCCTGGATAGATGGGAGCAGTGCTCCAGTGGGTGACAGGGGGGAGACATGCTGGCTGGAAAACAAGTTGCTTGAGGAGCTTACTCCAACTCTGACTAGGAGGGCCTAAAGAGGTTATTTAACCCCTCTGCCTAGAGGAGGGCAGTAGCTTGGCTCTAGGCAGATTGAAAGAGTTACAAAGTAAGGGTAGACAAAAGAGTGGGAAACTGAGAGCCATCAATCATCCCTGCACCTGCTACAGAGGAATGCAGAAAAAAAAAACACATTTAAACAGAACATTAACCATGTCATGGCAGATATACAATTTCAGTGTATCCCACAACACTTAATGCCTACCTTATGTGGCAAGTGGGGGGAACCTCACAGTTATTGAAAATGGGGGACACACTCTATAAAAGTAGAATCCACCATCTTTACTTAATAAATCATCTACAGAGTTTAGATGGCTATGTGAACAAATCCATATCAAGCTTACCCTCCTTGGTGGTTTGCCCAAATCCAGTTTGGCCACAGTTTGTTAACAAAACAAGCTGGTATTAGGCACACTTACCTATGAATAAATAGGTCACCAAGTTGCTGAAAAGAAAATATAGGGCACATGGTTTTAGGTACATATCTGCACATGGAAGATGCAGTCCCTTCTCTAAAAATAGTTACATAAATCAAAGAGAGTATTGATTTTGTGCTGTGAGGCTCTCTATCCATTAGCAAATTAGTTTGGATAACCGTTCTTCAAAAGAGTTTATAACAGGTTATATAATTGAGCAACTGAGAGGAAGAACTTTGCGAGGAGATATTTCCAGCCATAAACTTAGAGCAAAGGACAATTTTAGCATTCCTACCATGTATGAAGCATGTTCCCATGGGCCAAATTGCATTGCTAACCTGTATTTCATGTACCAGCTTTGTGCAATAGTTTTTATGGGATTATGGAATTGCGTGTATTGTTTGTTGCTGATTTTAGTTATTTATTAACATATATATATGGAAAGACTAAAAATGGACCCATTGCTCTTTAGTGCTTTATGTAAATATATAGCACTGACATCTCCATCAACTAACATAGTCCATAGTCACGTTAATGTCTCATAAGATGTTGTCTAAGGAAAAAAACAATTAACCTAATATTATGTTTTGGGGATTTGGGTGAAACTTTCGCTCGCGCCGTCGGTCAGGTTAAAAATCGGCCGCTTATCGGCATGTGCCCACATGGGGCAACAGATCCCTGTCGCCCCACAGCTCGGCCGGCCAGAGAACGGACATGTCCGATCTTCTCTGGCCGATGCAAGCCGAGGCAAGCCGATGCCATAAGCTGCAATGAAGACGACGTCTTCATTGCAGCTTATGGCCGGCACACAAAGGGTGCCCGGCCGACTGAAGGGGCCCCATAATGCAACGGGGTGCTAACGTGATGACGTCATCACGTTAGCATCCCGGAAGATATCGGGACTAGTCTGCCTGCACATATTGGCGTGTGTATGGCAGGCTTAAGTCTGACATTAAACCTTTATTTAAAATCAAATTAAATTAAATGAAGACAGCAACAATAAGTTCAAGCCTTTGCTCTTCAGAAGATGCATGGTGGCAGAAGGCTGAGAGCTTGAATGTGTTGTTTTCCTTGTTCATTTGGTTTTAAAAAAAAGCAATTGAAGATTTCAACCTCAGATGGTGATACTGCCTCACATGTTTTACTGGTTGATGGGTGCTGGACCAGGTAGACAAATTATATTGATATTTTGTGTTTTCAGGATCCTGCTGTGTACTCATCGACCAGTACTATTGATAACACAGTGCTCTGCTCCACTTGCCATAGCAACACAACAAAGCCATATTATTATTGTAAACATTTACAACTTTGTTTTATCTTTGTTGCATGTGATGCCAATGGGAGAACATTTCAAATCAAAAATACTGTAACCCCAGAATAAAAACCTCTATAATTTATTTCTTTGATAAAGGTTGGGTTGCTTGTGGTAGCCTATTGACCATTTTCACCTTCTTTGTCCATGTACTACAAGGTTTTTCTTCCTATACTAACTATGCCTTTGATACATAATATGTATTTTAGGGCACCTACATTGTAGACATGGTCGAATTTGGGAAATTTCATTAGATTTCGAAATTTTGACTGTATTGTTAAAATTCCGAATTCAACATTTTTCATTTTTTTTTGACTAGCTGAATTTGAGTTGATTCCAAAGCTCCTGATCATCCAATCATCACCAACATTGTTGGAGACTTAGTAAAGGGTTGTGGGAACATTGAAGAAAAAGTATTGTTCCAGCACTTGCATAAATTAAGTTTAAGTTTAAGATGAAATTTCTAAGGTCGAAATTTCAAATTCGACTTTGAACATATTTTATGCAAAAACTATAATACTACTAATACAGCTGTTTTTTGGAGAAACCTAGATACAAATGTGCAAAGTAAATTATCATAGCTACAAGATAAGGAGTCCAGGAATTCAATTAAAGTCATAGTTACACATAAAATTCATGACCCTGTTAAGGCCATACTCCAGAGTTTCTTGCAGCTTTGATCATTTACTATGCACATTGGTATCTAGGTTTCTTCAAAAAACTGCTGTATAAGTAGTATACTGACAGTACTGACATTTTAAAGTGGTTTTAAACTAAAACAAAAAAAACACATACATGAAATAGGCACATAACTTACCTGTCAGAAGTTCAGATCCTGAAAAATCCTAAAAATTTTTTTTAATAAAACATACTTACCTTCCTCACATTTCCACTATTAAGGCCAAGATGAAGCCACTTCTGGATCCATTCTTCTCAGGGCAGCTGGCTGCTGATAACAACCTGCCCCCCCCCACTCCTACACAGGCAGAGACACTTCTTTGTAGGGAGCTCCAGTGTGGAGGAAGGGTGGCAGTTGGTTGCTCTCTCCCCTCTTCACCCATCACAAAGCCTTGCAGATGTGACACTGATGTCACAAATGTGACACTGAGCCACAAGGGCATCTGGGACAGATTTACCAGATATCCTTGCAGCTTGTGACATATTGACGAGGCAATATGTAACACAGTTGTAGGGGCGGTCTCTAAAAAGACACCCCTCCTGCTGTCAGAAATAGTTTTTTAATTTTCAGTCGGCTGAGCTGCATCCGATACTGCAGAGTGACCTACCAGGTGGTAGGTCCGCTTTAAGGGAGGTGAATATTACACCTGGGCATCTTTTTATTACTTCCAATAATTCTTAATTCTTCCTTACTTTGATCACTATCTCTACCAACCCTTTACTCTCACCCTCATCAGTCATGTGTTACAATATTTATGTCTTTGTAACTTTGTGTATAAATGTGAGCTTCTAAAACCAGAATTGTATTAAGCCTGAAGAAGGGATCTGTGACACCCTTGAAAGCTTGCTTCTCTAATGACTTCAGTAAGCCAATAAAAGGTATCACTTAAACTCCAAACAACTTGATTTGAAAATGAGGCCTCTTTTGATGCCCTCGTAGTTTGTGTTTTTTTTTACTTTGAATTGTATTGAATACAGTTATCACTGTTTCCAGTACAATTCCCTTTGGCACTCTTTCTCCTCTAGTGTGATGAACACACCAGGGGAGGGAGGGTTAACTTCAAAGGGAACATCTGGGGAATCATACTTAAACAGTCTTCTGCATAGAAAACTGTTTTCGTGCCAATTACATTTGAATCTCCCGCCACGGGGGGGGAAGGGGGGACATTGGCTTCAGTGATGTATGTATGTGCTGCCAGGGCTCTGATCTTCGATCACCATCTCATCCAGAGCAGTACTGACAGGGCGGCGATGGACGAGAAAGTGCCGTCAGAAGCACTAGGGGGGTTAACTTACAAGTACAGTGTTTGCATTCCACAAAAAATGGCTCTTTAAACACGTGAGAAGTGGAAAGAAAATCATACATGTTTCCAAACATTTTTTACAAATAAATAACTGCAAAGTGGGGTGTCCGTAATTATTCAGCCCCCTGAGTCAATACTTTGTAGAAGCACCTTTTGCTGCAATCCCAGCTGCCAGTCTTTTAGGGTATGTCTCTATCAGCTTTGCACATCTAGAGACTGAAATCCTTGCCCATTCTTCTTTCCAAAACAGCTCCAGCTCAGTCAGATTAGATGGACAGTGTTTGTGAACAGCAGTTTTCAGATCTTGCCACAGATTCTCGCTTGGATTTAGATTTGGACTTTGCTTGGGCCATTCTAACACATGGATATGTTTTATTTGAAACCATTCCATTGTTGCCCTGGCTTTATGTTTAGGGTCGTTGTCCTGCTGGAAGGTGAACCTTCGCCCCAGTCTCAAGTCTTTTGCAGACTCCAAGAGGTTTTCTTCCAAGATTGCCCTGTATTTGGCTCTATCCATCTTCCCATCATCTCTGTTCTGCTTCCATGCCCCTGCTGAAGAGAAGCACCCCCAGAGCATGATGATGCCACCACCATATATGACAGTGGGGATGGTGTGTTCATGAGTGATGTGCAGTGATAATTTTCCACCACACATAACGTTTTGCATTTTGGCTAAAAAGTTCCATTTGATCTGTTCTGACCAGAGCACCTTCTTACACATGTTTGCTGTGTTCCCCACATGGGTTGTGGCAAACTTCAAACTGGACTTCTTATGCTTTTCTGTTAACAATGGTTTTCTTCTTGCCACTCTTCCATAAAGGCCAACTTTGTGCAGTGCACGACTAATAGTTGTCCTATGGACAGATTCCCCCACCTGAGCTGTAGATCTCTGCAGCTCGTCCAGAGTCACCATGGGCCTCTTGACTGCATTTCTGATCAGCACTCTCCTTGTTCGGCCTGTGAGTTTAGGTGGACGGCCTTGTTTAGGTAGGTTTACAGTTGTGCCATACTCCTACTATTTCTGAATGATCTCTTGAACAGTGCTCCGTGGGATGTTCAAGGCTTTGGAAATCTTTTTGTAGCCTAATCCTGCTTTACATAACTTTATCCCTGACCTGTCTGGTGTGTTCTTTGGACTTCACAGTGTTGTTGCTCCCAATATTCTCTTAGACAACCTCTTAGGCCGTCACAGAGCAGCTGTATTTGTACTGACATTAGATTACACACAGGGGCACTCTATTTAGTCCTTAGCACTCATCAGGCAATGTCTATGAGCAAATGACTGCACTCAGACCAAAGGGGGCTGAATAATTACGCACACCCCACTTTGCAGTTATTTATTTGTAAAAAAATTATTTTGGAATCATGTATGATTTTTGTTTCACTCTCACGTACACGTCACTTTGTATTGGTCTTTCACGTGGAATTCCAATAAAATTGAGTCATGTTTGTGGCTGTAATGTGACAAAATGTGGAAAAGTTCCAAAAAGGGGGCCAAATTCTTTTTCAAGCCACTATATGTCCATGTGTCCCATCAATTCAGAAACAATGCTCACCATTCTTTTGATAGAGGTACGTGTAGTAAATTCTATGATTTGTTATCCAGATGAACTACTAAAGCTTATGGTAGTTCTGCAAAACATTTTTCACAGAAGATAACTATCTTTCTCTTGTTTTCTTGATACATTCAGTTCTGTCAGAAACTGAAGTTATTTCCCAATTACTGTAATTGTCAACTGGGTTTATGCTTGCTGAATGGTGGTATTGGTGGCCTCAAACTCAATAGTGTTGATTTTGGCGAATATTGGAACTTCTAGAAGATCTCAAATATATAGTGCTAAATCTTCGTAATTGCAAATATTCAAGATTTCTTACATTAGAGCCCATGCCGTGCATTGCATGTACAAGTGCTGATTTGTGCAATGAAGGTAAGCATGACTGGAGATCTTGAATTTATGAATTTATTTCGAATATTAGGCAAAAGATTTGCAATATTTTGTAAATAAAAATATTGCCTATGCTGCTCATCTCTAAAACTTAAACATGAGGTGGGCCAGATTTATAAACTTGGACAACGTCATGGGCCAACCTTGATATTTATTGAGAAAATGTCTACAACTGAGGAAATTTTTGATCAGATATAATGATGAACCTGTTTGTGATTAAACAAACTTAAGTTTTTAAAAATTTTATCTGAAACTAGCAAAGCAAATGTAAAATAAGGCACATTTCTGGCATTTATTTCAATTATAATAACACTGCAGGCCAGATTTTTCCCTCAGGCCGACATTCCTCCACTATAGCGTGTATACGCCATACATGCAACATGTGCAGAAATGCACTACACACCCACATATGTTGTTGCAATAGAGACATGTAAATCAGCCCTTGAACCTTAAGTTAAAGAATTTTTGCTATTGTACAACCATAATTGAACATCACTTGAGTCCATAGGTAAATGCACTCTGTGGATCATCATTACTTTGTAAAAGGACTTTATGTTGGTTCAGACAAATTTAGGGTTCCAATGTAATTGATAACGTTACAAAAATGTTTACCTTTTTCACTAAACTTCAGTTAGAAGCTGTTTACTAGTATGTCAATGTATCTGCAATGACTTTGACTAAGGTGTCTACTGTCTCTAAGTAAGTCACAGACACTGGTGATGATATTTTGACTATTTCCAAACAAGATTCTCCTGAGTCCAACCAGCTGGGACTAATAGCATGGAGAAGGGGTAAAAGCTTCCCGGGCATGCAGGTTTCAGACAGGAAAGCTCAGGGGGAAACACAAGAAACCCATTAACTAACCACAGTATTATCCTGATCCTCTCAGAAAAACGAGTGAGGGACGGCTAATGAACTAACCTTCACGTTTCAAACTGAATGCACCTCAGGGAGCTCTACAAGAACAAACAGTGTGACAGATCAATGCCTGATTCCTATATCAAGAGAAAAGGTTATTTGCTCCTCTAAGGAATTATGGGATTGGTACACCTCTGTGATACCATCTCTATCCTTTTAAATATGTCTGGCCTTGTTATATCGTTATGTTGTACCTTCCTGTATCAAAGCTCATTAGCGTGAACATTGACAGCATCATAAAATTTGAAACTGGGCATCAGGTTCATCGTCAGTCACAACTCTGACACCATCTTTTAAATTCCGTGGTCAAAAGAAACTTTATGAAATGCAAACTTGATATATGTCGCCTCAACAAAATATTCTATGGCTGACAATCAGTGACAATTCCAAATGAATAACCTTCAAGGTAAAAACTAGGACAGGTGATAGAAATTTTTGAGGTGTTAAGTTAGTTATGAAAATGTGTGAATTACATTCTGTTTAAACACTTTTGAATTCTTATTTCTACGTTGACATTTTATGATTTATTTCCAAGTCACATTAATTAAAATCCTGTTAAAAATATTTTGATGGCTTCTGGGAATTATCTGTGAGGTTGTATGAACATTTCAGCCTGCTTAGACCAAACGAATATGCATGTTTGTGTTCTCTTACCTACCCTTTATTTACTTTCTTCATATTGTATGTGTTCCAAGCATTTTTCAACTGATTTATTTGATTGTTTAGGTATATCTAAACCTGAGAACCAACAAATTTACTAAATGTTATAATTTTTTGGGAAGCACTAAAAATAATGTGTTGATCCCTTGTGTTATGATATGTAATTGTAGCCTTTTGTGTGCTGAACTGAAATGATTGTATCAGATTGTTCTAGCTATTTTCTGTGAACTACAAAAATACCTTCACCAATGCAGTTGAGTGATTGAGTTGCTTGCAGTCCAACTTAAGAGCAGCATAGAGTGACAATGTTGTTATTTTACAGTTATAAAAGGGTAAGAAACAATGTCCTCATATGACAAGGAGTGTTACTGGCAGGGTGGCTAGGCAAAACAGAAAGGGAAACTAAACAAAGTAACCACTTTTAAGCACTGGTTAGCGTGTCTGATTATTGCTATAATATATATATGGTTCAGAAGTTGGACTTCATAGGAAGGTGCAAAATGTATAAGTGGGACTTTGTCACAGCTCTACTTTAAGAACACGTAAATACTTTAATGTCTAATAGGCTATGGGGCCAACATCTGGAAATTGCCCATACGAGTCACTGTATATATAGGCCATTCACCCTTTTGTCCAAATTGTTCAACAACCTTTACAACCTTAAGTGGAATAATTGAGACTCACACAAATGGGAGTTTTAATGGTGCAGCAGCTTTTTATTACCAACATATAATATATAACAATAAAAAATAAAACATTATAAATTAAAATCAAGATCCCTTGAAGGCAGATATTCAGCACCCTGTATTTGCAATACAAAATTCATAGACCTCCAGCCGCACTACACCATCCCGGGGACAACTACAAGAAAATGAAGATACCACCTTACTTTGTGGAGTACTTACTACACATTTACCTACTCTACAATTTTTTTTTTATAACACAAAACTGCTGGTAGCAACATTATTCATTCCAAAATGTATATCCTTTCTGCAGTTTAAAAACACTATCCCATCTTGTTGGGGCCATTTGGATTATATTACTGTGCAGTTGTGTTAGGTAACACATATTGTATAAAGTGATGTGCTCATGCCTGGTAATGATCAAATAACACATTGTAGTATACAAATAAATGTGCCCACCTTATTCTGTTTCATTAGGGGTACAGCCTGACCTGTAGAGCCGGTTTTCTCACCTACTAAGTCAAGAGGAATATTATACATGTAGCCCCTCATTACAACCTCACATGACACCTATTCTTAAATCAAAACTTCTTCATATTCTCTCATTTTACCATTAGAGTGCCATTACGCCTCAAACCTTTTCCGCTCATTACTAGCAAAGTCTGAACTCTCGCCGCTCAATAATCCATCAACCAGCTTCTCTTGTCTTTTTTGAATCCCAATTAAAAGCTGAGCTTTAAAAAGAAGCCCACTGTCACATTTCCTTTACTCTCATAACTCCAGATGCACTTGACCCTGTTACAGTTGTTTGTTAATGAACCCATGCTGTTTATACACCAGCCCATCACTTTACTGCACTGTACTGTACAATTTGAGACATAGATTTTCTATAAATGAATGGTATCTGCAGCTTTAATCACTAAAGGTGATATTCTCCATATGGTATGAGACTCAGAATTGTCAAGCATTACATTTTGTCAAAGGAGTACAATGCAAATACAATTTTTTTGCAATTTACAATTGGGTGCACATTTCTTTTTCCATTTGGGTACCCTATGGGTTATAGTTTCTTTCCAATTTTATAAAGCTGCATAAACTAGCTGGAGCAGTGGCTTGTATGCACCTTACCATACCATAAATTAATAAATTCTGGAAAAAAACTTAAAACCTGATGCATTTTGATATAAAAATCTTGAATTCTTTCTTGGAAGTTAAGTCAAGAATTGAAGTGTCTTCTTGTCTCCTGGCTACTGTAACTCCCTACGAAGTAGCCAGTTTACAATAATTACTTAAATAGTTCAGTTCACCCACAACCTAATAGTTTAGAATATAACCATGAGGAATTTTGCACACATGCAATGGCATTTTATAATCAATTAGTTTTTTTATTTATTTCATAACATTAAGGCTAAAACAGGAAGAACATAGAGATCAAGAAAAAATCTTGCCTTAAAAGGAAGACTCCAAATTTGGCAGAAAACAAGCCAGGAACAATATATATTATTGACAAATTACTAAGCTCAAAGGCAGGATAGTCTTATTCACCATTTCCAAGTATTAACTGAATTGGCATATGTTTAATGTAGACCAGGAGTGGGCAAACTTTTTGACTCGTGGACCTCAATGTTTTTTTAGATTTGACAGAAGGGGCGGACAAAGAACCTGCAAGGGCCGTCCGGCATAGGTGTCCTTAGTTCTCGTAGCTTAGACAGGAAATTAAAAAAAAGAAAATATATATAAAACAACATTAATTGTTGGAAATGAGTGGAGGGGAGCCCTTTGTTACACCAAGGTAACAAAGGACAGAATCTAAAGACTAAGGGGCTGGCAAGAATTAGGCCAGAAACGCTAGCATACTGTGCTTAGAATGCCAGAATGGTAGTTGAAGACAAGGAATATGGTGTTCCACATAGCATACCTGCCTGTCCCTTGTTTCTCTCAAACCAGAATAGATTTTACTGCCAATTCTTCCATCTGCCATTGACACAAGTGTATTTAGCCTGTTGGATGCTATACAACTGACAATATAAAGTGACCACACGTTGATCACAAAGTGTTCTTGTGTAGTGTTGAGCGAGAATATTTGAAATTCAAATATATTCAACGAAGATCTGACATTTGAGAATTCACAATATTTCGCAATATTTCGCGAATGTGCGCCTGGATATTTGCAATGGCGGATATTCGTCATATTATGCTTCAACATTGTTAACTGGCATGCATCGCACATATTTGTGAATACGCACAGTGCTTGTACTGGCTAAGATCACAGAATGAAGAAGAGAAGCTGTAAAGCTGGGTTACGAATCTTTACGAATAATTGCAAATGGGAATGCACGATGCAAGGCAATAGAATACAGTTGAATCGAATTTTACGGATTTAAAATGTTCCTTTATATATTCGCGGAATTACGCGTATAAGAATATACCATATGCTGCTCAACACTATTCTTGTGAAGGGCCTTCAAAGTATACAAAGACTGCATCTTCTGTGTGTAGCACCACTAAGGTTCAACTGACTACATTTAGGTGGGCAAACTAGCAAATGTTTTACAAAAACAGCACAGCAGGCTGGAAAGTAGTGTTTTATAAAAGACCATTACTGAACAGGAGTTAAAAGAGTCCAAGGCTAGAGAGGAGGTGCCCAAATAGCAAGGGTGTTCCAATATGTTCAACACCATTATTTTGTATTTATTTACTTTGATCATTGGCAGCATCATGTGAATACGAAATCCAAACAGTAACAACCTTGACTAAAGCTTGTGTGTATGTGAACACAGGGCAAATACACAACACAGGGGAGGCTTAAAAAGTTTCCTGATAATTTGCTGCGGCTTTAACTAAAGCAAAGCACCATCTAAAAACAGTCCATCTATTTATAAAGTCAAGGCGCTGGGGAATGATTAATGAATTCAATTGGGCAGTGATAAATTCGGTTCAGTGACCCATGTTTTCAGCACAGGTATTGATGTGAAGCTAATGAGAAATATGCTGGTAAAATTTGAATGTTTATTCCAATTACAGAACGACATATTTAAATGGTAAAATCACTATGTAACCTTCACTTTTCTTTTGTAATGTACAAAGTACACCCGCTGCAGTCACCTTACCAGATGAAACATTGAGAATTCAAAATGACCGTGCTCATTTCCGCCCCATCTTTACTGGGAATTTACCTTTTAGTTAAAGTCAGAATCCACCCATATCACTGCTAGTTTTATGCTGCTCATTACAGGGATGCATGACAAGAAAAGTGCATGCTGCATGGCAAATTAAATATATCATACAGTATATTTTTTAAATCTGTCCACCACTCTGTATTCATGTTTATTGCCTGCCATACAGATACAACCGATATAGTTATGCATAACCATCTCATAAATAAGTTGTACAAGCTAGGACAATACGCAATTGGCTTAAGTATATATATATATATATATATATATACAGTCGAGATCATAATTATTCATACCCCAGGCAAATTTTTACTTAAAGTTACTTTTATTCAACCAGCAAGTTATTTTTTGATGGGAAATGACATAGGTGTCTCCCAGAAGATAATAAGACGATGTACAAGAGGCATTTTTGTGAAAAAAAAACATTTATCAGCTTTTATTTACATATGAGCAAAAAGTGGCATGTTCAAAATTATTCATACCCTTCTTTATGATCAATAGAAAAGCCTTTATTGGCTATTAAACTAATCAAACGCTTCCTATATTTGCAGACCAGCTCCTCGCATGTCTCCACAGGTATTTGTGCCCATTCATCTTTAGCAATGAGCTCCAAATCTTTCAGGTTGGAGCGTCTTCTTGCCATCACCCGGATTTTTAGCTCCCTCCACAGATTCTCAATTGGATTCAAGTCAGGTCTCTGGCTGGGCCACTCGAAAACCTTAATGTTATTGTCTGCTAACCATTTCTTCACCCCTTTTGCTGTGTGCTTTGTCATGCTGAAATGTCCACTGGTGCCCAAGGCCAAGTTTCTCTGCAGACTGCCTGATGTTGTCATTGAGAATCCTCATGTATTGCTCTTTTTTTATGGTGCCGTTTACTGTGAATAGTTTCCCTAGTCCATTGGCTAAAAAATCACCACTATGTGTGACAGTGGGGATGGTGTTCTTTGTGTTGAAGACTTCTTCTTTTTACGTCAAATGAAGGAAACATAATTTCGAACAATTAAAATTTTGTTTCATCTGACCATAACACAGAAGACCAAAAGTCTTCTTTTTTGTCCAGATGAGCATTTGCAAATGGCAAGCAAACTTTTGTGTGTCTTATCTGGAGAAGTGGCGTCCTCCTTGGTCTGCATCCGTGGATCCCAGCAGTGTGCAGTGTCCGTTGTCTGCCTTGAGACATTGCCACCGGTAGAGCCCAGATTGGCCAGGATTGTATTTTTTTCTTGTTTGTTTTTTAATAATACTAATAATAATAAAAAAAACATTTAGATATGTCCTTGTAGCCCTTTCCTGACTTGTGAGCAGCCACAGTGTGTAGCTGCAGGTCCTCACTGAGCTCATTTATCTTAGCAATGACTGTCGACATATCAACTACAGAGAGCTTTGGATTTTTCCAGAGACTGTGACGGTTTGTGAAGGGTATGAATAATTTTGGATATGATGCTTTTTTCCCAAATGTAAATAAAAGCTGAGACATTTTTTTCCCACAAAAATAGAGGGTATTGTATATGTATATGGATTAATTTGGAATAAGAGCAAGTATTATATCACATGGCTGGGATTTTTTTTCGTCTACTTAATCTCTTTGTAGGTAGAAAAGTTCCTGTCAAAAGGCACAAACTAGAAGGATCACCAGCAGTCTTCATTACCATATATTAAGATCTCATTCAGATTATGTCCAGTTCTGGAGACTTCACCAACAAAAAACTGATAAAATGTAATAAATCTTAAGATGTGAAAAGAAAATTGTGAGATGTCTGAGGCATTTAATATTTTGAAAATAAATACATCATTAAATAGAAGATAGCTAAAAATTTTGTTTGCTTAATGCACATCCAATCAAAGTTGTGTATACATCCTCAATACCGTTAGAGTGACATCTTGGGAAATATATATCTACAAATAATGATATATGGAATCTGGACACCCAAAGAGCCCACATCAAATGATTTAGGTAGCAAAGCATTATAGTGCCAGGCCGATATAATAAGAGTAGTCTATGATTCCAACAGGGCTTTTCAATCAGCAGGCTTTCTAATATATCACATCTTTCATTTTTTGTTTAATCTGCTTTGTCATTTTGTATTAATTCTATATTTATAAAACGTTTTATTTTAGTTAAAAGTTTAAAGCAGAACTTAATTCAAGCATACAAATTTTTATTAAGAAAAAGCACAATACAGAGCCTTCCTCCGTAGTCCATCCTGCCACTAGATGTCTTCTGGGTTAAATATCAACCAGCCTTCAAACACAGTGATGATCTTTTTTCCCTTGCTTTCTGCTTGTTCCTTGAATTTCTTCTTACTCTTTATTTATTTTATTATTGATTTTATTTATCATAAACTTGGTTTTATATTTATCAGCATTTCATTGTCAACCCCAAAAAGTAACAGCAACAGACCAGAATATTCAATTTAGTTACATTTCCTAATTAGCCATTTACTATATGAAGCATTCTGCCATTTATTTACCAACTGAATGAAAGGAGGTTTACATTGGAATTTATTTCTTGTTAAAGTGTAGAAAGTGATAAGTTTGATACTTTCTAAAAGATGTATTTGTTTGTATTGTCAGTCTGGGAGTGCAGTGACCAGTCATTGATCGTGCATAAAGGTCTTGGCAAAGACCCACTGGTGGGGAATTTCTGTGACGAGAGCTGCCTTTTGTATATTGTAAGCCTTGTGAGTGTATTTCAGATGAAGCTTTGTGTAACCTTCAGCAAGTCACTTTGTCATGTGAATTAGCATAAATTAGGAACTGCTAAATTCTGGGTCTGTCAATTGTCTCTCTAACTAAACTCCTACTAATATATGCTAATCCACTCTCTACTCAGCAGTACCTGAAGACCTCTGTGCTGGTAATCTCTCCCCTAATACACTCCTCGGGTATATATGCTTAGCTGCTTAGCTATTTATTGTCACAAAGAAAGACCTTTCTGTGTGTGTATGTATACAACATATTCTTATCACATCAATAGTGCTCTCAATTATGATGCAGAGAACTTTCAGCACAACAGCCAAAAATAGCAGTGAAATGGGCAGTAGACCATAAAACGAATGCAAATACTACCCATAGATATGTCCATTATGATAGAAGATCTAAGGCTGCCCATCACTTTGAGCTTCTTAATAGTTGAAAAGTGTAATCCCAATATGAACATTAAGGCTTGATAATTGCAAATAAAATAAAATTTGAAAGCTCTGCAGTAGAATTAAATAGTGAAACAGAAAAAAATTAACACAACAGGTTACGCAATGGTATACATTCTGGCACCAAATTGTATGTACAGTTTGCTGTATATGGTCAAATATAACACAGAGATAATAAAATCCAACCCATTAGTAGATCCTAGTTAGGTTTCTACATAGTAATCTATATTAGTAATCTATGCTAATGCTAGAGATAATCTATGCATAGTAATCAATGTAGTAATCTATGCTAATGCTAGAGAGATCTGGAAAAGTTATCCAATAATAGAAAGTGTAGGAAGACAGCAGAGGAAGTTATTCGCTTTCTAGATTTTACCCAGTATCACAGGGTATTTTATGAACTTATCAAACTGATGTGATAAACAACATTTTTTGAAAAGTATGTTTACCATCTGAAAAGGGAGTAAATAAGAGACATTTATTTCTTTACCAACTCCAAAAATGTCAATTTGGAGTCAGTAGGGAGAAATTTTAAGGCGGAGTGGAAAAAAGGCATGCTATAGCTTCTGGGGATTACAAAAAGGTGTCAGCTACTTTTTGTTCCAAAAAACTGCTATTCATTAGCTAACTATTGAAAAACATAGATTTGTAATATAATATAAACTAGCCTAGTGACACAAATAATAACAATAAGCTAATACAGAACCAAAAAGGAAATTTCTCGATCTCAGTACACCCAGCAAACCACAAATGTTGTTATTGCTGTGTACTTTTGCCTCTCTATTAAGGTAGAGCTAATATTATGTACATTGCTCTGTTTTTGGCTTGTAGACGTTTTCAGAAGTGTAGTGGAAGACTGTAACGGTTTCAATATTTTCATCATTAAACACATTGAATGCAGATCTTTTAGCTGTCATTGGGTCAGAATGGTGGACAAAAAGACTATGACGTGTTAGATTTACCGTCGATTTCCGATGTGATTTCGGCACTAGGAGTGGGCGTGATGACATCATCATGCCCGCCCGCTATTGCCGAGAATCGGCCGGCACTCTTTGTGTGCAGCTCATTACTTTGGCAGGAGGCAGCCGTCCCCATCCGAACTAATGGGGCCAGGTTAAAATTTACCGTCCTGTCAGATCAATGTGCGAACCGACATGACGACAGATTTTAGCCCAATCCTTGTTAGTTGCTGCACCCGATTCCTGAAGGACCCAATCCTTAAGGGATGCAAGAGCACGCACGGCATTGGATCGGCGGTCGGATCGTGCAGGAATTGGAACGTGTATACCCAGCTTAAGACCTCTATACTTAATTTGAACAGATCTTTGTATAACATCACTGCAGCTTCCATAAATTGAGAATCTGCTCACATTTGGCTGTGTGTTTAAAAAAGCCACGTTAGGTCACTACATGACAGAGTTCTTCATTATCTTGAAGATTATGCATAAGATATTCCTCTAATGGTGGGCAAACGAAGATTCTCTGGCACATTTCATTTATTTATTTATGTTTCCCATTTCCAGATTTCAGAGCAACTGAAAACACACATCATGTGTCCAAATGAAAAGGTGTTTCTACAGCACAATTAGAAAGCACAGGACTAATTAACTTACTAGTATTTCTTTTTTTTATTTAGTTCCATTTTAACTGAAGATAAACATTAGACAAGACAGCAAAAGAAACTCTACTTATATTTGGGACTTTAAATAGAACCCCATTTCGTAACTATTGTATGTTTCCCATCATTAGACAGTAAGCTGCTTGCTGGTTTAGTTAGATAACATACACAAAACAATGTACGTAGCTAACACCAGCAATGCATATGTGCTTATATACCTGTAAATAAATATTTAAAGATACAGTAGTTTAAATGAAATAGTATGTTGAGGCTGCCATTGATGTGAACTCTATGGCTACATAAATAAACATATACACAATACCATTGTGTTATTTGAATATAGGGGGCTATATATAACTGATGGCTGAGCTTTGAGGGGTTCTCCTAATACTATTTCCATGAACACAACAACATAACATAGCATTGGACCATACCATAAAGAAGGGTGATATAGTTCATTATATAGTACAGCATATGATGGCTTCTCATCTCCCCCTGGGTCAAAGAGAATCTTTATAAATTTTTGTGTGGGGAAAGAAGGATTTTCCTTGCCAGTGGCAAAAGAAGACAAAGGCCTCTAGAAGGATATAGGGGCAAATAACTCCTAAACACCACAACTGTTCTACCTACTGTTATACTGTTTTAGCCAACTTAATGTCAAATAAGGCACAACAACATAAGAGTAAGTAAAAAATATTAATTTCTTAATTGGCGGTTTTCATATTTCAGGGGGCTTCATGCTTTTTAAATTACATTCACCATTACATTGTAGGAACAACATAAGTCACACAAATACAGCTGTTAGCAAGCAATTTTTTTATTTGAGAGCAAAACGAAAAGTACTGAGAATGTGTATAGTCATGGCAGGGATCCTAGTGAAAAATATTGCTTTGCCATTAGCCAAAGTGACCCAAACCAGGGGACGCCTTGAACATTGTAACCCTTTTAAAGGGCTATTTACTTGAATACAGTTTAGAAGCATCTAAGTGGCTTGTTTTGTTTGTTTTTTAATATACCAAAAACATCCCATAGTAGCAGTATTTTTAAAATATTTTGTCAGCATTTATTAATGCCAACATTAGAATGACAACATACTTTATGTAGTAAAATTTCATACATAACTTGTTTATATATCCTCATGTTATACTGATATGTTGATACATAAGATGTTGGCAACAATAAGCTTTGTAAAATATTGGAAGCATACCAACATATGACATGTTTCTCTTACTTGAATTAATATCTTTGCTTTCAATAAGGTTATTGTAGCCACGGTGGACCGTAAGGCAATCTATAAATATTGTATAGCCTCCAAAAAGTTACCCTCCTCGTACCGATGCTGAAAATGTATGTAATGTTACCCCCTAAAATGTCTTTGCCAAACCCAATACATACTCAAAAGTAAAGTGGCCCTGTGCCTATGTGTGTCTCACACCTCTATGGTCAGAGAGTTCATATCTCTGTGGAGTTTGCTCGTCCTGTTGGCATTCATGCGGAACTGGTTTTCAGACTTACAGCTGCGCTCTGCCAAGGATGTTCCCTGTGACATTCCTGGCCCTACATCCACGTAACTCTGCTGGGGATATGTGAAAGGGTCTTTCTTGTTTGGTCTGATGAAGGTTGCTGATCACAGATAGCGTGGTGTGACACTGATTTCACCTCCATTGTTGGCCACACGCCAAGATATTTCTCCAGGGATGAAACAAACTTTAAGGGACTGAAATATATTTTTCTAACAATCTTGAAATGCATTGTGGGATACTAAAAAGCAAATGATAAAATCACCAGAGAGGTGTTGTTATTCTATTTCATATAACATTTCTGAGTGCTCCCATTTATTTGGTTTATTAACAAACATTAGACTATAAGACTATCATATATAGAGTTAATGTCCAAAATAACATTTGATGTCCTTATACAGTATGAATAAGAATAGGTGCACTGGGAGCCAATGCAGTGTACATACTTTTAAAGAAGACAATATGAGAAGAGAAGAAACTGAGCCTCAAAGCTAGCTAAATCAAATGTTAAATCTCTCAGAGACTGAAACAGTCCTTCATTACATCATTACAACTTTAGGTCAATATTTTGGAGAAACCACTAAGGTTTTGCATAATAGTACAATATTTTTCTATACATACACTGTACACTGACACGTCTAGGAAGAGGGCTGGTGTGGCTTTCAGACTGGTAATCTTTCCAATGGACTCAATTAAATCAACCATATGTTTTTTACTTTAAAGGTCATGGGTGCTTTATAGCCTTGTATCATGCTTGCAAAATATTCATCATATTAATCCTATAAATCCACAAAGTCTTTGCCCATTGTTTAAACTATAAAAGTAAAATTGATATGTATTTGTCTGTAAATGAAGATCAGATCTGTCAAGCAGCATATTGTCCAAATATTAATTCTGCATAATATAAAAGAACATATGT
The DNA here is from genome assembly GCA_036250615.1 of Ptychadena robeensis. NCBI lineage: Eukaryota > Metazoa > Chordata > Amphibia > Anura > Ptychadenidae > Ptychadena > Ptychadena robeensis. The sequence goes on along the minus strand of CM070034.1, from coordinate 129,802,485 downwards.
TGCAGAAGAAAATCCTTTCGTTTTTATATAACTGTATCCTCGTTCCTAAAGAACACTGCATTAGAATCACTGAAACAGTAATTCTAGTAAGAGTGCCAAAGCTCTGAGTCCAGCATAGCCATAACGACCAAGACAGCGTGAATCCTTTCTTCACTTCTTTGGGAAAATTGTATTATTTTCTTCTAGTTTGCTTTCGGAAGTCTGTGGCCTCCAGTCATGGCTTATCAGTAAGTTGCGTATTTGGAGCAGAGCCAGATCAATACTGTATTCTCTCATACATCTCTGAACCCAGCAGGGAAGGTAATCACAGTGATACAGAACTCTGCACCTACTGGAACAGATCAATACTCAAACAGAGTCTGGCTTTGTTCCTTCACTAGCTTTGAGATGTTCTGCATGCTCTACATGATTGCTTAAAGGTTTGTTTTCACCTTGTCCTATAAGACAACATAGCTCCCTCCCTGGTCTCACCTAATAACATCACTGTAATTGTCTTGACATGAAATAGCTGCACAAAACACAAAGCGTTTCTTATTTTTTTTTTCTTCCTACTAACAGCTGTTGATAAAGCTTAAATAGGTAGTCAAAGCCTTAACGCGTATTCCCGCTTATTCAACCAGACTCTGCTACGTTGCCCAAAATGATTTTACCTGTGGGAGATGCTCTACTGAAAAGAACTGTATTCCAATTCAAACACTGGAAAATAAGTAGTTGGGGCTTGATGGTTCCTGTTTTCCCTGACTAGACTGGTCATTGTGTGTTATAATATTCCTGGTTCTTCATTCATGGTGTTCTATACAATGATTTTAAAGCCTGGTTAAATGCTTACTGTAGTTTTTATACATAGCGTGTTAAATAAGAATGCAGTGATCCATTGTCCTTCATTTTGCTCACTTTTTTAAAATCAATATCAAGAGCTTTTTAGATCAAAACCACGGCAGTCTACAACCTATCATTGACTCATCATACTGATCGTTTTATTTTATTTTATTTACTTGTTTGCCACTCCATATGAGGATTGGGTGGGGAGTTAAGATGCAATTCATTAGCAATAAAGACTAGATTTAACCACTAGGAAAACAAAATACCATGATAGCAGCCTATGTAATTGCTGTGGGGCCCAACAGTGCAACAAGCTCAATGTCAAATAAAAAATGCCATGAGAGCTCTCTATGACTGAATCAAAGGGTATAGTACTACACATCAGCTTGCATGTGTTAGGTGTTGTGGGTTGTGAAAAATGTGGGTTGTGAAACTCCAACTTGTCCTCAAACCAACTGCTAATCACATAGATGAAAGTGTATATTAAAAATAATATTGTTTAGACCTCATTGTCATCTTAAGTAGATGTATGTAATTGTTAAACATGTAAAATAGCTTTAACTGTGTGGATTATATGTGTTGGGTACTTAATGCATAGATTAGTATTTTAAAATGAGTAAGGCAAAGGAGTTTGTTCATTGATTTACATTAATTACTTGGAAGATTGATCTGCTGGTCTATTTTATCTATAAAATCATTAGGTAGACTAGTGTGTCTGATTAGTTACTCCTGTTTCTTTTGCTACAATGTTTGCGATCCTTCTCCAATTTAATGGCTATATTGCTACATGAACATGCTGTGGCATCTCAGTTGCAAAATACTTTATTATCTTCTCTTCCAAGCAGATAATACTTATAATATATAATAGATTTGTATGGAAACTAGTAATAGATTGCCAGCTGCTCTTGTGGGCAACAAATACACTTATACGCTTGCAACCTGCATAACCTTGCTTAAACATGCTACCTTACAAATCAATGTTATGTGGCAGTAAAACTTGGACTTGTTAGAGACTGGTATATAAAGCAACAAACCCAAAGCCAAAAGAGTTTAAAATGTGAACTGAAACCCTTCAGAATGAAAATGCCCCTAACTGACAGGGATTTGAAATGCTGTCAATATGCTATCAATATGTCCATGGTAACTCAAGTGCACATGATCCTATTGTCTAAAGATTCTCTTGTATTACTCCTAAGGCTGGGCATATATGGGTAATTTTTTTATTGATTCCTGCATAATCTATTATTGTGCACATTTGTGGTGATCGATTGCATCCAGTCTTTTGAACGGGATGGATTGATAAGCTTGAACCAACAGGGAACCAACATGTTAGTAAATCTCTGTTCGATTGCCATTACTTTGGATGGGGAATGAATGGGATCGATTGTGCTGAAGTTCTGCGCCTCGATTCTCGAATCGTTCAATTGATGAAGGCTGAGTGCAGGGGGGTAAATCATCACGCTGCCTCAAGGGTTCATTGATTGATGGGGTATTGACCTGTGTATGACCACCTTTATTGCTCCTGTAAGATTCTGTGTATAAGGTATAAGGTTCAGAGGTTTTCAGAATGTTTCTGATGCCAAAAAAAGTGAGATCAACAGAACTCAACATTAACAGTGCGAGTTTTCTCTCCAAGTGAGGGATCATACCTGATTAGGGTGTGATGGCATTCCAAGCCTAAGATGGGTAATAGTGTGTTTTCCATAGAAACAATAGTTGTGACATCTTTATTTATATCCATACACATAAGATTTGAAATTTTTGCTGGACAGCTTGATTAATTTATGTTGGGCCCCATCCCCCAGGGACCTAGATGTGCCTGACCTGTGCTCCCTCCATGCCCTCACAAGACTCCCCATCCAAGGTACTCCACTGAGATGGACTTGGGGGCCAACAGGATTCCTTCTTAGAGGATCCTTTTAACGGTTTTAGAAGATTGATTTTTCTGTTTTTACTCTGTCTTAAATCTCCTTTGGATGTAACCAATAGTAGTAGCGCAGACCTAATTAAAGGGCACATGTCTCTTAATTGGCCATTTAGCTAATATTTGTAAATTTTGTTTCCTTCAGTGACTATACAGGCAATCCCACTCTCCCTGACGAAGCCCCTTCTTCTATGCGGTGAAACGCGTTGGATTGATATCTATCAGAAGGGATAGCCAATATAAATATGTATCAGTGCTTGTAACCTATTTATATGGATCATGTACTGAGCGAACTATGAAATCATGTGTAATTATGTAGAAATGTATGGTTTTAACCATGTATCAATAAATTTTTTTTTTAACTAAATAAGGTGTTTAATATGTGCCGCAAAAGCCCCATTTTGGTCAATTCCGATTTATGGAGGTGTCCAAAAACCCTTCACTTTTTTAGATTTTTGAGATTTGGGGGTGAGGCACTAGAAATGACTTACTAATCAGGTTGATTGTCTCTTCTTCTATATTTTTTTGAACAAAAGTTGTTCTTATAAAAATAATTATTTTTTGGGGTGATCAAAAGGTATACTAATATCCAATCATGTGCCACATCCAATCATGTGCCACATCCAATCATGTGCCACATCCCAGTAAGTAAAAAGAAGCGTGGCCAATATAGGTCACTGTAGAAGAGGGCTGGTATAGATTACCAGCCAGAACTTTTAAGGCAACGAGTCAATAAAATGTAAAATTAGTCATATGTTTTTTATTGTATCATTCTTTCAATTGTTTAAAGACAAGGGTATATAATCTTGTGCACTTCATGTCACATTGTAATCTTCCTCACACATGGGGAAGAGGGAGGGCACTGGGGAAGCTACTTGTATGTCTCCCCTCTAGGCTGTAGATGGGAGGGATGCCGGCAGGAAATTTAAAGAGATAACAACATCCCTCTTACATGTGGCCTATCACACATTACCACCATCATTATTGATGCCGACGATGCATGAAATTGGCACACCTATGGTGAGTCGGCCATTGAAGGCTCTTGGTCTGGCCCCATTATTAAATTTAAGAAGCCATGTGGCCCACAAATACAGATGGTCAAATTTTTCAACTAGTTGATTTTGTGAGCTGATTTCAAAGCCACTGAACATGGTGTCATAACCAAAATTGCTGGAGATGTAGAAAAGGGTTGGGGGAACATTTGAAAAAAAAAGTTTTGCATTAGCACACGTAGTTTGTGCATAAATAGAGTTAAAAATCAAAGTCAAAATTTGTTAGAGCAATAACATTTCTTGCAGTATACCTACAACCCTTCTCTACATCTCCAGCAAGTTGGTGATGATACCATGTTCAAGGGCTTTGCAATTAACTAAAAATCGTTGAAATGAAACAACAATTGACCATCTCTACCCATGAGTCAAAAAGTTTGCCCACTCCTGCCCTTGTTGATTAAAAACATATTGATTGGATGGTTTAGGATGGGCCTCATATTTAATTTGGTAAAATAGTACACTCAGGTTGTAACGTGTTGCAGACGCTTGTGTCAATAGAGTAGATTGTGAGAGAAATCTCTCCAATGAGACAGCAATTTAAATACACACTTGTAGCCCTATTCCATTCCATCAAACACTTTATTAATAGCTAGTGCCATACCTTATCTGCAGCGCATTTGAAAGCCTTCTACTGTAAAATTAGTCTAGTGAAGCAATGCAGATCAATGTTGTACATAAAAAAAAAACTGAAACTGAAAGTAGTAGCACTCATCATGCCAAGCAGGACAAGAATTGTCATTTAATATAGAAAAGCAATGCCATAAGTCCTGATATCAATTTCACACAGAAATATGAAGCAACTGAAAACAAAACCTTTTTGCCACATCAGGAAAGCCTTTTAAGTAAGGCTCTACTTCCATGGTGTCCAACACCATGCATTTTTAGTGTTTTTTTTAAAGCACCTTTAATGCATTTATTTACTACAATAGATGCGTTTACAGTGTGTTGAAAAAGCACTCATAAAACGCATGTTATCGGACACCAGGGAAATAGACCCTCTGGCTGGGTCTTCACTACAAATGGGGCGGGCGTTATGGGCACATTGTTGTGATGTGTCCATGGCACCCACGCTTTTCCCACTATTTTGACGCTATTCATGTCAGTTTATTACCAAAGTTTATTCACCATGTTGGCAATACCACGTCATATTAAGTTTCATGAGCCTATCGTTTATGTAGCAAGGCAAACTGTGGGTGGTTTAGCCACTAAGCTGGAGTTTGAAACCCCTGGTCTAAACAATTACCACATACAGTAAGCTTTGGTCTACATTACGTCACACAGTGTGGCATTCCCTTTGGGAAATTATGTGCCAGTCTTTACTGGAACGTCATTACACACATCAGGAGACACACCGGAGTCACATAATGCAACCAGTTATAAACAATGTGACGATAAGGGATGTGCTTATGAAAATGATTAGGTTGTGGTTTTGCCGACTTGGCAAACATTGCGCCTTATAAGCTCCGAAAACAGCGCTGTAACAGCGAAAATCCCCCCCCCCCCCACCGACTGGGTAGTGTAGACCCAGCCTATCTATGTATAAACTAAAAAATCTTCCTAACCTCCCTAGGGCACTGCTCAGGGCCAGATTTCTGTACCAAAAGCGCACCATAGACTTAAATGGAATTTTTGTATGTTGTAGGCCTGTAACTTCCCAAAATCTGTCCGTTCAAGGGTCTGGTAGACATCCTGAATATAATAATGTTGGAACCACACAATTATGTAAAAAAACATTACATTTAAAAAATAAATAAATATAAGATATAATTTGAATGATAAAATCTCTAAAATACTTATTTTGTGTGATAGATTTCAAAACAGTATGTATTCATATTTTTATTCAATGATTTTTTTTTTTTTACTTGAATTGTATTGGATACATAGAAAACTGTTTTCGTGTGATTAACTTTTGAATTTCCTGCCACTGCCCTGATTTGACGTCATCATGTCATGGGGGGGGGCAGAGGGGTCCACTCTCCTTCAGCAGCGTCCTTAAGATCGGAGCCACCATAGCAGCACGGAATGGTAAATCTGCGCGATCTTCGCCGATGGCTCCATCTCTTCCAGTGCAGTAATGACAGGACATCTCTGGATGAGATGGGGCTGTCAGGAATGCCAGGGGGGTTAAGGACCTAATTGATCCATCCTTCTTAATTTGTACCCAACATGCTCCCACTTTGAGACACTGCAGCTCATTGTGGGAGGGTTTTAGCATTAGAAGTGATGACTATTAAAGGCAGATAGCAATACAATGAATACAAAGCTGACATTTTTTTATACCTGCTTGAAGTTCAGCTTTAAGATATAGATTATAGAAAACCCCCTATATCTGCCAACATCCCAATTTAACTAGATGAGATGTGTTCTTTATTTGATACAGGCTGACAAGCCCTAGGAGAGTGACACATTCCGGGGGTTACATATACTGCTCCTCCTGCTCTCCTCGACCGCAAACGCACCCATAACAGTTGAATATATTGCTTTTACTGTTGTTAATACTAAACCCTGACATGGCTAAGATCCAATCAATACAATGTAAATGCGCACAAAGACCCCTGAAGAAGCAGATACCCGCGAAAGGCAAGCGTCGGGCTAGTGCAATGTTTTGTAAACAATTGTAAATTTTAACCATGCTTGGAATTATATGTATACCACCGTATCTTGGCTTTGTATTTGGTAATTTGCAAATTGTTGTATTTGACTTCACGATTTTACTGTGAATAAATAAATCTAATCTATTTCCTGATATCACTGCCTTAAAAGTCCCCTTGCACCCTAGGGAGGATCACTGAAAATGTTTAGTTTTCCCTTACTGCTCAGCTTTAATATAATGTTTCCTGTATAGTATGTTCTTTAGGAACTCCATCTTCTTGTAATTCACATACCTGAAGCCACTTTCTGTAATAAGAACCATATAACCATCTTAGAAAAAGCTGCTGTAAATACAGTCAGTGATGATGATCTTATAACTCCAGAGAAAAATGGAGCAGCTCTTCCAGTTGTTTGGTTTATATTCTCCTCAATGAATCACACTAGGTACATTAAGATGTGCTTTTGCACTGCTTCCAACACATTTGGACCAGTTTGCTATATATTTGCAGAAAAATTTAACAATGCCTGTTCCATTATTGCTATCCCGATACTTCCAGCACGCACAGAGGACACAATAAAATGGAATCATGCTGAGATAATGTATGGGATGTTATTGCATTTTATTTACTATACTTTCCAGAGCTGGCTAGCTTCTCCTTCTATGTCATTTCACTGTCGAAAATCTCCTTGCAGAATTCTGCTCTGTCTTTATGTTTGGAGGGAATGTCTGTAATAAATACACTTTGATAGATTGAGTTTTTTCTATTCTGCAAATAAATCTATGGTTATTTCCACAGCTGCAGTTTTCAACAATGTCCCAAGTCATAGGAAGACATAGTAAGACAACAGCAGTTGTGTAGCAGGTCAAGTGTCTTCCGAATAACCAGCTTTACAACCTACAGTGATTCACTTGTCGTCCAAAAGGACATTGATTCTGTATTTGAAGATACAAGTGGGGTCATTTGTGACTGTGGTTTAGCACAATCTATCACTGCTTAGCTTTGCATTATATCTAGTAGAGATGAATGAACTAATTCATTCAATATAGGGTTCTTTGTTATGTTGGTTTGCTTAATATGAATATTAGAGAAATATGAGTGATTATCATGGTGATGGTCTGCCCTTAGTGACCATGCATGTTATCCTAATGTACCTTGTCCCCATTTTACAACTAATCAGTAGTGATGGCCGAACTGCCCGCAAAGCGGACAGTTTGGCCGCGAACAAGCATGTTCGCCCTCCTTCTCGCCAGCGGACAGTACGGGTGTTCGACCCGCCCTGTTCACCGGCGTGAAGGAGCCCTCTATTCTTCCTCCGGTGGGATCATAAGAAGCGAGATCCCGCCGCAGGAAGAATCTGTTCACTGAAAGACCGGGTAGAGAACCCGGTCTTTCAGTGAAAACCTGGCTCGCAAATCCGGATGTGACGTCATTGACGTCACATCCGGTTAGCACGCCAGGAACTATGCATTCCAGGTGCCGGATGTGACGTCACTGACGTCACATCCAGGTTTTCCGATTCAAATTCCCCGCCTAGAGAATTTGTCCGCGAACAGGCGGACGATGGACTTTTTTAAAAGTCCGCTCCGCCCGTTCGCGGACGGACATGGCCAAAGTTCGGCCATCACTACAAATTAGTAAGGTTTGTGGAGTACAATTGATTCCAACTGTACATAGAGCACAACAGTTTCGTGGTCTTCAATGGCCTGATAGATTCCTTGTCACAGTTCCCACTAGGGACTGCTATTATTCTTTAACCTGGTCATACCATTTTCCAAAATAGTTAATTTCATTCTCATTCATTACACAAAATTTGAATAATAGTCATAATTTATTAAAGTTCCAAGACATATAATAACTGTGTTCACTACCTTTCCATGAGTCTTTTTTTAAAATAAGTATTACCTTTTATTGATAATTCACCAACATAGTATGCAGCACTGTACAGTAAATTAAAGTTGAGATGCAACACAAGATAACACACAGGTACTGGTTATGAAACAGGAGTTTAGGACCCTGTCAAATTGGGCTTACAATTGAATAGGTTGATGAACAGAGTATACAATAGGTGGTGGGGTGATGGGACTGGCATGGTGATGATGTTAGGAATGAGAAGATGGGTAGACCAGACTGAAGTTTACATGGGTGATTTTTTTTAAAGTGTTAAAAGTAGGAGCAAATCTAATGGGGTGAGGGATGTTAGGGGTGAGAAGATGGATAGGCCAGACTGAAGAGATGGGTTTTTAGGGCTTTTTTAAAAGTAGGAGCAAGTCTAATGGGACGAGGGAGAGAGTTC
>CM070034.1:129774255-129791071 GCA_036250615.1 Ptychadena robeensis | reverse complement strand
CCCCCCCATCTCCTCATTATACCGACGTCATCAATGATGTGAGAACCCAGGATGTTAGAGAAGTGAAACTAGGAAGAAGAGCCAAGGACGCTGTTGCTGGAGGACAGCGTGGGCTTGCCTGGAGTAGGCAAGGTACCCCGTGTGTAGCTTGGGTTATACATTTTTGTAAATACCATTTACCCCAAGCTACACTCTGGATACCGTTAGGGAGGTTAAAGAAATGTGCAAATGTAACACATGCTAACCTACAGGTACACACTATGACACAGGTGTAGAAGATGACCCTGCCCAATCGGGCTTACATGCTGATCATTCTGGTAGGGGAAGAGCATATACAAAAGGGAAAGGCATGGAAGAATATGTAATAGATGGCTACACTTATGTAACAGGGCTATAAAGACAAAATGGGCTTATTAATATAGTTGTGTTCTTTACAGTTGTGTTCTTTACCCAGAATCTTCCAATTATATCTAGATAAGAGAGTTATCGCCTCTGCAATACACCATCACTATCTATTCAATATATTTCTCCTAATAATGACAGTAGCAGCAGTAGTCACAAAATAGCATCATGCAAATATTGCCAATTCACTGTTGAAACTGCAATATGTTCTCACCCTACAAACCTGTGGACAAACCGTGGTTGCAGAATCCATTTCAATGAAGATTTGATGTAATAAAGCAGATCTTTGGGAATGGCATTCCACTTGTGGTAGTGTTGTGTTGAGGACCATGTCACTGGCCACTGGCCTCTACTTCACGAACATCTGAATAAATATCACTAACAAGAGGCAGTTTGTGAACTAAATTACAGAAAGCTTGTGGCTGAAACAAAAAGGAGAAAGAGATTTTATCTCTTTGAGAACATACACAGCTGTGATGTCACAGACACAATGACAATAATGAATTTTGGCTAGTAAGGTGTCAACTACGTGTTTCTCACTTTGTCTCCCATCTTGTCTAATTTTATGTGAATCGCCTCATTAGGGAAGGAGAGCGAAAATTGGGGTCAGAGTATTTAAAGTTGACCTGTGCAAAGGGCAAGCACTGCCTAAGCCCACCGAGGTTTCCCTTCAGAGCTTGTCTGGACCACCCTTGCGGTGACACCAATTCAGGTCTCATTTTATAAAGGCCTTATTAATTATTGTCTCTATAATGACAAGGAGAAGCCATATAAAGAAATGTGTCATTCTTAGAGTGGGAGTGAGAAGACAAAAAAGGAGGAGATAAAGAAATACAACATCAAAAGGCTGGCTTCCTTTTTTCCTTTGGCTTTTCATGGTGTACAGCCTCAAAGGAGGTTGACGAACAATCAGGCTTAGCGGTCTGGTGTTCTTTCTGGCAATTACACTCAGCTGATGGGCTGAAAGGAATTGAATGGCAGGGTTCAAGGCCTTCTCTACAAATTCATACAACGGGCTTTGCAAAGCAGCCGAGATGCAGACATGACTGAAATAATTTCAAATGGAGACTCACAGGCAAGCTTCATTAATTCACCGCCCTAAACAATTACTTCAACGTGTAAAGTCTCTACGTATACTTTGATAAAGACTGTCATCCAAGGCCTTTTATTTTCCTCTTTTATTAATATTATTTATGTCTGCACTGAGCCAAATCATCTTTTTAACTCTTTTGGCAGATGCATTCCCATATCATATATATATATAATAAAACAGTTCTGCATATATTTAGCATGAACTGGTAATATATATTACCATTATGCATATTATATATTTTAAATATAGATTCAATATATTTAAATGTATTTTTTTTTATAAATCAAAAGGTTTATTTTATATACATTTATATACATTCTTCATTTATAAGAGCATTTAAAATGCTTAGGTAGAATATGATATAAACTGCACATTATCATATGTCATTATCATATGTCTGATACATCTACTACAAAACATGTTAGGGGCTATAATTATAAATCCCATTGTGCTTTTAATCAGATATCATTTCATGCTGTTTAAATAATGAACGGTTATTTTAAATTGCAATTTCATATTCATTACAATATGAAAAAGAACGTGTGTTTGCAGGAGTCATTGGGAATGTTCTTTTAATTTCAGGATATTTTTTTGCAAGCATCAGGGATAGTGATATGGAATATATTAATTTCTTAGATCAATGCAAAGCAAACAGTGCAATTTAACAAGCACAATTGTAATTAGTATGTTCTGTAGCCAGGTCTTTCCTCATTTCACCAGATGGTTTGATTTTGTCTATTCCACCTGTCCTGATCTATTGTGTCACAAAGCATGTGCAACAAGCAGAAAGGCTTCCAACAATTGCCAGTGGAAAAGCTCCACCCCGTGGGCCTTAACAGGTCAATGAAAATGTGACATTCAATATTTCTCTACAAAGCAGACCGAGAGATGCCATTTTGAAATCTGCAGGTCAAGAACAGGGACAGAAAATGGTAGGCACATTATACTATTCTATGTCCTGTATAGAATTTACACAAATTAATTAGGATAAAGAAAATTAAATCTGCCAATGATTAAAATAAAAAAAATTCTTAACTGAGCTTTCCTATAAAACCATCATATTTTACTATTTTATTGTGTTTTCCTTTTTGATTACCGGCTCACATGCAAACAGATGAAGTTATCATTATAATAGAAATTACTTTGTCACATGGTGTATTAATGAATAAAGTGAGACCTGACTATAACACTACAAGACAGAAAATGGTTTGATATTGTCTTGGCTTTTGACGTTTGTTCAGAAAGCAGCGACCAACTACATTAAATATACAGGTGCAAATGGGTGCAGTGTCGCCTATGTAGTTCATTAGCCTATTACCATGTGATAATGTGTTCTTCGAAAGGGTGTTAATTTTTTCAATGATGTTTCACACATTTCTTTGGGACTCCGGCTTTGTTTCTATCGACAAAGAGGCTTAACTTTTAAGAATACCGACTAACATACATTTATGTGTTAAGAGGTTTATGTAATATACTGATGGAAGGGATGTTTAGACCTCTTAATTTATCTTATATGCTTTTAAAATAGATTTCATTTACAAAAAAAGTTTCTAAGGCTTCATATATCAGGACAAAATAATATTTTTTAGCAGGTTCTAAAATTATCTATATTAGGCACTATATGCGTTTTTTTTACCGCATGCATTTTTTTGCTGCGCGCATTTAACATAGACAGCCAATGTTACCATTCATAATGCATGTGTCACGTTTTTTAAAAAACACAGCGTTTCCGCTGAAGAATATTTTCACTAAAGACTGGACAGAGAACCCGATCTTACAGTCGCGTCCAGCAATTGGAATAAGGAGGTGTGCATTCCCTATACCAGAAGTGATGTCAGTAACAATTCCCAGCGAGCAGACGTCTGACTTTTCTAAAAGTTTGATCCGTCTGTTCGCAAACAGACGTGGCCAATGTTCGGCCATCACTAGAGCATCACAATGCTGCTCATCACTAATGACTTAGTAGAGTGTGTTGTTTCACAAATTTCTTTGGGACTCTGGCTTTCTTTCTATCGACAAAGAATTTTTAGGAATACCGACTTACATACATTCATGTGTTGAAAGGTTTATGAAATATACTGATGGAAGGGATGTTTTGACCTCTTAATTAATCTTATATGTTTTTAAAATAGATTTCATTTATAAAAAGGCTTTATCAGGATAAAATCATATTTTTAGCAGGTTCTTAAATGATCTATATTAGGGCCCTTTTTGGGGGATAACCCATTTTGCCTATGCTGCTCATTACTGATGACCTAGTAGAGTGTGTTGTGGTACACCATTAATGTAAGGCATTTGTTTTGAATGAACCTCATTTGCAACCACACTCCTGACCTGAAAGAAAAGTGTATAGAATCCAATGTGGTATGTTTCTGGTTTCCATTGGAAGGAAGGAAAGCAAAAAATTCAATCAGGCCAGAAAGCATGCTGTGGAAAGCTGTATCCAAAATTAGGTTAAAAAAGGCCAATATTAATCACTTCATGACCCTTTAAAATATACACGTCTGTATTCAAGGAAATTCGGACACTCAACGCTCTTTCCAGGCAGTGTTGGAGTTTGCTCTTTTTGGCCTATCAACTATACATAGCTGTCTACTGGTGAACAGAAAAAGTACAGCTAGCTTCTGCAGAAAGTGCTGCATAGGCAGATACAAATTTAAAATAGCTTTTCCATTCTACCATTTTTTTAGGCACCTTTTATACCATGTTATTGGGTAAAATTGTACTCTTTACACAGCCTCATAATAATAGACACTTTTACACCTATCTAGTTTCTATGAACTGTGCTATATTTTGCTTAAAAGTACAAGTGCAATTCGGCTGTATTCTGTCTTACTCTAAACTTTCACCTTGCATTTATCTCTTCCCCGGTTCTAAACTCACCAACATTTTGCGACACCACATTAGTTTCACGGTAGGTACAAATAATCGGTTTCAATATGCTATTACCACAGAAATAGTAGAAGTAAATGCCTTGTAATGGGATCAAAATCAAATCACTTTCACTTCCACTACAGTTTGCTGTGAAGTCAAGAGATCCCCAGGGTGAGTAAATATAGAGAAACACCTGCAGACACTTGCAGAGGCCCACAGATGAGATAGAACATGACAGTACTATCTGGCAGAACCATTTCTCGAGTAATGTCCACAGGCACAACTTCATCAACTTGTACTTACTTGGCAAGAGCCCTTGTTCTGACGTGCAACTGATTTAAACAGTCCTGAAGCAACAAAGAAACTTCAGACTTTATCCAACAATAGCTGCATACTATATTTACTTCCCTACAGCAATAGCCACATCAAGAATGACGGTATATTGCTGGTTGGATTTACATTCACTGCATCTATAAAAGAATCAATAACCATATGGCACAAAGATATGTAAATAATCTCCATCCCTGCACTGGCAATGTTTTCCTTTAACAGGAAAATGTTAGGACAAAATAGGAATTTTCTAGGTGCAACCTCTGAAGCTATGAACTCTATCCTTCATGACCACAGGACTACCGAGCCATTCCCAATAACCCCAATAAGGAAATAACAACAGAAATCAAGTATTGTTTGGAATTGTTTATATAGAATTTAAGTGCAAATAACAAATTGGCCACAGCCTGTAAACATTATAAAACAAAAACATTACAAGTTATATTGAGGGGGTCCCCAGACAGTGCCGACAGTTCTCCACCTTGCTTCCAAACCACCTTACCAGCTACCAGCCCTTAAGTACCAGCACGGTGGATACCTTAAAACCTATATGCACATAACTCACATAACTGGGGCTTAAGCTCCATCATGCATGAAGCCACCAGTACTTTGTGACTGCCCCTGATGTACCGACATGTCACAATGAGCCCCTTTAAGCTCAGCTTTCTCCATGTGGCACTGCTGAGCTTCCACCATTCTGTGACATAAGAAAAAGAAACACAAAAAACATAGAGCAGGAATGACCTAACAGTGGTACCAAAGAGAAGGGAGGGTGGGTGACTCTCCTGGACCGAAAAGGACGTGCCCCCTTCCGGTGATGCCTTAAAACCCCGACAGGCCTGACGTAACTGCCCCAACCCCGCATACTCTACCTACACGCCCCTCTACCACGGTCACTGCCTGTGTCAGGGTGCCCTCCCATCTAACTGTTGTGCGGCTCTAGGCACTCATTCATTGCACTCACACAAAAATGTACTGTACAATTGCTGCCCAATGGTGCAGTAGGGTAGGGATATCCAACACACCTGTAAGTATCGAATGCTGAAGAATCTGCAGCAACAGCAGCTCTTCATAGGTGGAATAGTGGGGTTATTATCAACTGGACTGCCATGTATAATTAGTAAATTCAACACTCTATCACTTTATGAAATTTTTTATATAAGCAAGAACCCCTTTTAAGGCAAAGACACCATTAGTTAACTAGATCCTAAAGATAGAATATGATTTTTGCTAATCCCTTAATTTCCAAACAAATACATTTTTTGAAGACTTTTTTATTCCCCTTTGGCATGACACCTGAAGGTTTGAGAATTTTGCCCTCCATTGAAGTCTCGTCATCTCACTAGTTTCTTGGTCACCCTTATTACCAGTGACCACATACTGCAGGCTGGTAATTCCTATAAAAGTGTGCCACCATAGTCTTTTTAGATTTCCTCTGTGTTTTTGGTTTACAGGTTGCTATTAATCTATAAAGAAGTAAACCCATTAACATGCCATTACAGGTAGCTTGAACTAGAGGCCCTAGTATAAAATATAGTATACAATACACTGCATTTTAAAGAATGGATGGAAAAAATGGATGCAAACATTATTGTAATGTGTGATGGCGGAGTACCCAGAAAGTTGATGAACACAGCATCTACAAGTACCTTGACCAGATGAAATGTGCCCCAGTGAACAGTGTGAGGTGCAGGTCAACAAAAGTTTTAATCCAAAATAAAAGTTTTCACTCAAAAATTTAATTTAGTTTTTTATTTATTGCCAGGCTCAGACAAATCAGTATGACCTGGATCTAATGGAAATTATTTTAAGGGGTTCAATCACAATATTCATAGGTTGGTCTGCCACATCCCAACATGATATTGGAGAAAAGAAAAAAGGTTTGTCTCCCTGATTGGAAAATTCCAAATGAGGGATAAAGGGACTTTTCAGGCAGTACCTTACAACAGTAAAGATCAAATAAATCTAATTTTGATTTTAATAAAGTATTTCAAAGTACATTTGTCATAATTATTCCATCATATCACCATGTTTACATCAACAACAATGACCATGGGTCTCTCCACCTCAACATGTTTCGCACATGATATGATTGTTGATGTAAACATGGTGATATGATGGAATAATTATGACAAATGTACTTTGAAATACTTTATTAAAATCAAAATTAGATTTATTTGATCTTTACTGTTGTAAGGTACTGCCTGAAAAGTCCCTTTATCCCTCATTTGGAATTTTCCAACCAGGGAGACAACCCTTTTTTTCTTTTCTCCAATGACCTGGATCTAATGTTGAACCTTATGCATTGTTTTGATTATCTGTACAGCATAGATCCATTGTGCGGGTCATCGCTTGTGGCCACCCCAATGAACAGGGAACCAACATGTTGGTAAATCCCTGTTCATTCTCTGTTGCTTTGCCTTCCAAAGCATCTACAGGAATCAGTTGCACAAAGTGGTGCGCATAAATTCCGGTTCAATCGGTGAGCGCTTGAGCACAGCATGGTGACATCACCACCTTCCACTTGTTAAGGGGTAATGAAACAAAATAATGATCAAAACTTTCCCTTTTTAATACTTGGTTGCAAATCCTTTGCAGTCAATTACAGTCTGAAATCTGGAATGCATAGACATAACCAGACGCCGTGTTTTATACCTTGTTTTCCTGTGCCAGGCTTCTGCTGCAACTGTCTTCAGTTCCTGCTTGTTCTTGGGGCATTTCCCTTCAGTTTTGTCTTCAGCAAGTGAAATGCATGCTCAATCAGATTCAGGCAAGGTAAATATGAGAATCAGAGAATATTGCCCAAAACACTTCAGAATTCATCCTGCTTATGTCAGCAGTCACATCATTAATAAATACAAGAGCACCAGTTCCATTGGCAGCCAAACATGCCCACTTCATGACACTTCCACCACCATGCTTCACTGATGAAGTGGTATTCTAAGGATCATAAGCAGTTCCTATTTTTCATACTCTTCTCTTCCCATCACTCTGGTACAAGTTGATCTTGGTCTAATCTGTCCATAGGATGTTGTTCCAGAACTGTGAAGGCTTTTTTAGATGTCGTTTGGCAAACTCTAATCTTGCTTTCCTGTTTTTGAGGCTCACCAATGGTTTACATCATGTGGTGAACCCTCTGTATTCACTCAGGGAAAAAAATATTCTGTCATCCACCACAGTTTGTTTGTTTGTGGTTTGTTTTGTTTTTTTCAGCCTAATCATGGCTTTACTGATAGTGACAGCTTTTTGGGTCTCATCATGAGAGTTGACAGCAACAAATTTCAAATGCAAAGAGCACACTTGAAATGAACTCTGGATCTTTTATCTGCACATTGTTATTGGCATAATGAGGGAATATCACACACCTGGCCATGGAACAGTTGAGAAGCCAATTGTCCCATTACTTTTGGTCCCTTACCAAGTGGAAGGCACATATGCAAACTATTGTAATTTGTATTGTAATTCGCCTGTTTGTTAATGTTAATACCCTCAAATTAAAGCTGACAATCTGCAGTTGAAACACAGTTTGTTTAATTCCAAATCCATTGTGGTGTATTTTGTTTTGTTTTTTTTGTAATCTGTTATGGTGTTCTTTGGTTTGTATCATAAAACAAAGCTTAGGAGGGGAACATTTCAGGATCAGGAACAGCGAGATCCCGCCGGAGGAAGAATCTGTTCACTAGAAGACTGGGCATGAAGCCGATCTTCTAAAGAACCGGCTCGAGAACTGACCAGGAACTATGCATTCCAGGTGCCGGTTTTTCAGATGAAAAATTTTATTTGAATCTGCCTGCAAACAGGCGGACGGCGGACTTCTTTGAAAGTCCGATCCGCCCATTCGCGGACGGACCTGGCCGATGTTCGTCCATCACTACTTGTATCCTATCTCTGTGCCTGCCACTACTACATCTATTACTTTAATGTATAATACTACATTCTCTAGAATTTGTTTATTGACTATTTTCCTTGTTAATGGTCTCTTTCTGTCCTATTATTGGCCCCCGATCATTGTGATGAGTGCAATAGAGAACTAGATTTAAGGGGTGTTTGGATCAGGAATGAGGAGCTTGGTTAATATTTGAGTGTTCTAGATGCTATTGTATATATAGGAAAAGTAGGTATAAAAACGGAGCGGTTAAGAGATGATCTTAGTTAAGCCTGCCAAAGGAGTATATGAATCATGGTGCAATAGTCCCTCTGTCTTATTTAGCATGCTTTGTCTCTTTCCTATCTCCCATGGACAGCCATCTTGGGTCGGGTGAGGGCTAAGGGTACTGAAGCATGGCATAGGTGTGAAGAAAGCACCTAACCTGGCAGCCAATCGGTGGTTCCCCCTTCTGCACAGATCCGTTGTTGATATAATCAAGACACAGTTCACTGGTATTGAATAAAGTAATGTCCACACACTATTATGCTGCAAACTGTGGTCTCTCTTTACTAGCAGAATGGATGAAGTACACATTGGGCACTATCTCTGGTCCCAAAGATAGGGTACGTTTTAGGGTAATCACACAGTTGTAAATAGTCTACATCTTTAAACCCAGTCCTGAAAGGTGCACTTGTAATTCAGGTGGAAGGAGGAGATAGCTTCTCAGGGCACTTAGCATTGGGGGTGTCTTTTCAGAACTACCTTAAGCCCTGTGGGGAAGATGATGAACTCACATTGTCTTCCTGAAGGCCCTGCAAATCTCCAGGCCTAGAAGCCTGTCCAATGTGAGATCCTGGCAGGCAGCAGCTGCAGACGCCAGCAGAGTCACATGCAGGGCAGGAACCAACTAGCCCCTCTTGTATCATGTTTATATCTCCCTCGGAGCAAGGCACCTACCTTGAGCTGGGATGACTCATCTACAGTATGAGCAAACACATTAACTGTTTCATGGCCAAATCCATTACACTACATTCTTTTCCATCCCATAGACAAATTATCCCAAAGAATTATCTTTAGTACCTGTTGTCCACAAGATTTTTGCTAATTTCCCATCTAGACTAGTGCACCTGGATTGAAAGTGAAGACAATCTCTCTAATGATGCCCAAGGTGGCAATTAAAGACATCTTATTTAGCATGAGTAAGCTTAATAACATCTGTCAACTTTTACTGCGAAGATGGTCTAGATAGGGTTGACATCTGGGGGTTACTCCAGAGAAACACAATAGATTCCTACAGATGTTTAATAATTTTCCACCTGGGTATGAATTTTATCAACAGACATGTTTGGGACAATTTTTAAAGTTAATTATTTTAGCTAATTAATAATATTTATGATTATAATTAAAAAAGGTAAAAAAAAACCCTATAATATAACTAGGTTGCTATGTATTACCAATATTACCCATCATTATGACAATATGGTTCCCTGTTATATAATTTTTATCATCCAGCAAGGTAAAATACTGATCAAGAGGCAACCCTATCTACTGCATTAGCTAAATTGTACTGCACTATGTTAACCTTCTGACCAGCTCAACGCTGTGGAAACCGGCGGTGCAGTAGGTGTGTATATGGATAGCCTCCGTCGACATCACCATCAAGGAATGCACTTAGCACAGGGGGTGTCGACGGAGCTCTCAAAGCCATGGAAAAGTACCTTAAGTTTAATTTTTGGGTTATGTTTATAAATTAGTGAAAACAGAAAAAATACTAAAGGAAAATTGGGACAAAAATGGATGCAATTTGGCTAACAATATCTAGTCAATCTAACACTGCAAATATGTTGTTGATCTTTAGTAAATATGCGCTGGTTTGGTGCAACCAAGAAAGATTTTAGCATGGTGTGTGTGCGTGAGCTAATTTTTAGGACAGTTCTGTTTATATATAAATGGACAATAGAGGATAGGGAAAATGTTGCCTGGTCTGATGAGTTTCGATTTCTGCTGCGACATTCGGATGGAAGGGTCAGAATCTGGTGTCAACAATATGAAAGCATGGATACATCCTGTCTTGTATCAACGGCTGGTGGTGTAATGGTGTGGGGAACATTTTTTAATTACTTAGTAGTAATTGATCATCGTTGCAATGCCACAGCCTACCTGAGTATTGTTGCTGACCATGCCCATCCCTTTATGACCACAGTGTACCCATCTTCTGAAGGCTACTTCCAGCAGGATAATGCACCATGTCATGAAGCTTGAATCATGTCAGACTGGTTTCTTGAACATGACAATGAGTTCACTGTACTCAAATGGCCTCCACAGTCACCAGATCTCAATCCAATAGAGCACCTTTGGGATATGGTGGAATGGGAGATTCGCATCATGGATGTGCAGCCGACAAATCTGCAGCAACTGCGTGATGTTATCATGTCAATATGGACCAATATCTCTGAGGAATGTTTCCAGTATCTTGTTAAATGTATGCCCCTAAGGATTAAGGCATTTCTGAAGGCAAGAGTGGGTCCAACCCGGTACTAGCAAGGTGTGCCTAATAAAGGGAGTGTATATTCTCAGTGCATCACTTTTTCCACATTTTGTTATGTTACGGCCTTATTCTTAAACGGATAATTTATCATTTTTCCTCAGAATTCTATACACAACACCCCATAATGACAACCTGAAAAAAATTGAGAAAGCACATGTATATAAGTATTTACAGCCTTGGCTATGGAGCTCAAAATTGAGCTCAGGTGCATCCTGTTTCCCCTGATCATCATTGAGATGTTTCCGCAGCTAAGTTAGAGTCCTCCTGTGGTAAATTCAGTTGTTCGGACATGATTTGGAGAGGCACAAGGAATTGTCTTCAGGCCTCTTATAGAAAAAAAAATTCTGGTCCCATTGATATAAAGGATTGTTGGTTTGAACCCGTATTTGTGTTTCATTAAAACATTCCCATCCCAAGAAAACTTGAAAAAAAAAAAAAGGAAATTCCCTTCTGGTGGGACTTTGATTGGAATGTTTTAATATCATCTACTGACAATCTTTTGCTTGAAATCTAATTTTATTTGTAAATAATACAGAGAAAAAAGACAAAATATATATCGAAACTAAGAAAAAAAAGGGGTTTTGATCCACTGCTGGCGACCAATTGGTCCTCTCACATCCAGCCAATGGATAATACCTTAATACACGTGATTCAGTTTACATATATAAGACCAGCACCTCTGTGCTATGGAGCTCCGATGTTGGTTACAGTGTGCAGTGCTTGAGCGACATGTTTTGCCAGAAGTGGCTTCATCATGCTATGCACATTTATCAGTAACTGGAACTATAAGGAAAAGTTTTTTTTTTGTGAACTCCAAAGAAACCAGAAAAGAGGAGAACAATTTACACTGATAACAGAGAGGGTATTTAAACCACATCGTTTGTATGTTATTTTGAAGACATATAGAGTTGAAGAAGATGAGCATAAATCACTTACCCCCAAAAGGTGGCTTGAATGTGTATATAATTGGTCCAGGTGTGCTGAGCAGAAGCGGAACCGCTAAACCAGAAATCCCCCTATCACTTTAGATGTCCAACCGAGTAAAGTCCCGAAGGGGCTGGGGCATCTAAAAAGTTCTGGTGAAACATGTCGCTCAAGCACTGCACACTGTAACCAACATCGGAGCTCCATAGCACAGAGGTGCTGGTCTTATATATGTAAACTGAATCACGTGTATTAAGGTATTATCCATTAGCTGGATGTGAGAGGACCAAATGGTCGCCAGCAGTGGATCAAAACCCCTTTTTTTATTCTTAGTTTCTATATATATTTTGCCTTTTTTTCTGTATTATTTACAAATTAAATTAAATTTTAAGCAAAAGATTGTCAGTAGATGATATCAAAACATTCCAATCAAAGTCCCACCAGAGGGGAATTTCCTTTTTTTTTCTTTTTTTTCTGGTCCCATTGAGCACAGTTGTCTTCATCATCTGTAAATCAAGAAGTTGAAAACCACTAGGACACTTCCTAGAACTAGTGTGCCATCTTAACTGATCAGGGTAGAAGGGCCTTAGTCAGGGAGGAGAACAAGAACCTGATGGTTTCTCTGTCAGAGCTCCAGAGGTCCTCTATGGAAAGAAGAGAATCTTCCAGAATGACAACCATCTCTGCAGTAATCTATCAATCAGGCCTGTATGGTAGAGTTGCCAGATGGTAGTAAAAGGCACATGGCAGCCTTCCTGTTATTGCCAAAAATCACCTGAAGGACTCTCAGGCCATGAGAAACAACATGTTTTGGTCAGATTAGACAAAAAATGTATCTCTTTGGTGTGAATCCCAGGCATAATGTTTAGAGGAAACCAGGCACTGTACATCACTAGGCCAATACCAACCCTACAGTGAAGCATGAATAAAGGAAAAGATGACTTCAGCAATGTACAGAGACATTCTGGATGAAAACAAGCTCTGGAGTGTTCCTGAACTCTGTGGCAAAGACTGTGGCAAAGGTTTATCTTTCAGCAGAACAATGACCCTAAGCACACAGCTAATATATCAAAGGAGTAGCTTCAGGACAACTCCAGGAATGTCTTTTTAAAAAAGGACCATGATGTTAGACCAAGAAAAAGTTTGCACCATAAAGTAGTATATTTGCAAGCATTTGATAATAATAGAATCTCAGACATAGACTAATAGATCATAAAAAAGTTTATAGAGAATTAAAAAATGTACCTGGCATCCCCATCAATACAAAAATTATTATCTCGTATTTAGATAGTACTGACATATTACGGAGTTGAGATGCAACACAATATAACGCACAGGTACAGATTATGTCACATGAGGAATCTAATCTACATTCTAGTGTTTGAAGAAATCTGGGTCACACTATACACACCCAAGCCTTGCCAGAACAGAAAGGGACATTCCCCAAACTGTTGAAAGAATCAAGCTATCCAAAATTATTTAGTATGCTGAAACACTAAGATGTCCATTCACACAATGTAGCCAGACAACTAATGTTCTTCCAGTATATGTCAAACCCCTATAAGGGATAAGGGTATTATCTTTTGACAGTTCCATATTTGATCCACTAAGCTCTTCAGAATGGATTCTTCCACGATTATTTCTAAATGCATTTGACATGGTTAACTGCTAGATTTCATAGACCTGTGCAACATGTCTGAATTAAAAAGCTGAATTAAAAATGTTCAACATAATGTAGATCAAAGATAATCATAAGAGTATTGAGACTTGGCTGCAGGTGGAAGTTCAATACCCTGGCCTTGCTGATACATAATTTGGTGGGTACCTAGGAAAGGTGTAGAGCTGCGAGTTTTGCGTCTATAGCTGCGCTCAGAGTACAACCTTGCATTCACAGGAGGAAAAAGAAAATTTATAGCGTTACATTACAAAACAAAGCTTTTCTAACATGAGAAAATTGAACCAGTGACTGCAAGATTTTTGACTAATTAGGTCTGCAGGATAATAAGAGCTTTTTAATAAGGTAAATATCACTTACAATATTGCTAATGAAATGTGAAAGTGATTCAGTACTCAGAGAGATAATAGGCAACTTGTTTTAATTGTTAACATTCTTACCGGCTTGCAATGACACAGTCATTATTTTGCAGTCACCACTTATCGGGAAATCCTGGAGGATTAATGGTTTCACTTATTCTGGCGAAAATGTTTAAGCTGTCCCTATTATCAGCGCACTTCCAAAGAATAATGCTTATTTGTCATTTCGTTTAACAGAAGAATGTATTGTCCATAGGCCAAGAGTCCCAGTAACCCTTTGAGGATCTGGTAATAGAATTTGTTGCCTTCCCAGCAAATGCAGCCATCCACAGGTAGACACAGTTACAGTAAATTACCTTTTGTAGAATTTTAGCTGCATGTACACTGTGGATTATAAATCCCAATCCTTATCAGGTTTAAAACCTAACTAAAGCCTGCCATACACACGCCGATGTGTGCAGGCAGACTAGTCCCGATATCTTTCCGGGAGGCTAACGTGATGACGTCATCACGTTAGCCTCCCGTTGCATTATGGGGCCCCTTCAATCGGCTGGGCACCCTTTGTGTGCTGGCCATAAGCTGCAATGAAGACGCCGTGATGACGTCATCACGTTAGCCTCCCGGAAAGATATCGGGACTAGTCTGCTACACACATCGGCGTGTGTATGGCAGGCTTAAGGCAGAATCCAAACCATGAAAGTTATCCAGCATGACAGGTATTTACTTGGAGTCCTAGGTGTCAAGTAGATTAGTTAATATTGATAAGCGGCATAGGCAATATTCGAATTCGCAAAGTAATTTTACTAACATTTGTAAATAGGAAACTCAAGTGTATGGCCATGCATTGCGATACTATATTTGCAATTATAATCACGATTACCTTCAAAATGAATGGTTACATGTACATATAATACATTATATTATCGCAATGCATGGCAATTAGCTTGCCAGTGGCATAATACCGTAAATATTCTAAATTGCGAATATCCGCCGCCATATTCAGGGAATTCTTGAATAGCGGCTCTTCGTTGAAAATATTCACAATTTGAATACTCAAGCTCAATACTATTAGTTAAATCACGAGTTGTACTTGTAGCAAATTAATGCTTTACATTTACATACTTCAAATATATTATTATGTAGGATTTTTGTCTAGTCTACTAAGGATGGCCCAAGTATAAAACTATAAAACTCTTGGACAATAACTTAAAAGTATAACATACATGAATGAGTGGTTAATCCACTACTTGGGTAGATATGTTTTTTTTGTCATTACGAACTACCTACCTGTGCACCTGTGTAATCAATCCCACCTTGTTTGCCTCCAGGGTTTATCCAGACCCAGGTTTTACCTACCTTTTGAGGGATTACACCATACCCCCTCAATGGTGGAACATCGGTAGATTACCCTTTCATGTGTGCATCTTTCACTGGTGCCATGCAGTTGTACTTTTCGATGAATGTTTTCTGTGGCTTTCATATGATTATATGACAGTAAGTAGTCTAAATTGTACTAGACAAGTCTATTTATATATAATTTTGTATAGCAAAAACCTCCCGTGAGGAAGGCTGAAACACGTTGGGTGAATAATATTATATACGATTATCACATAAATGATCATCTGTAAATGCATCTATCTCTAGTAGATCAATTGGGTAACCTCTTTGGAAACTAATGTCCAATATCTTTTTCTTCCATGTATTGAAATTGCTTGTTTACTACTTACAAAAACATTTGGTCCTACATGTATATTAATGAAGACCTTTTAACAATAATACTTACTGTACAACTGATGGATTACCTGCTCATTCTGTGCTTTAAAAAACCCTTAGGTTTGGTAGAATGACCTAGGGAGATCTTCTGCTATTCATCCCTTAACACCTTTTGAATCATCAGCCCAGAAGAAGTATGCAGCTCAATGAGTTGTAGTCTCCATTGATCATATTTTAATATTGCCTTGGCCTCTCAGTGCTGTACAGGTAGACCCTGCTGATTCAGAGCACTAACTAGATGATGATGACTGCCTTGATGATGCCAGAGGTCAGAGGAGAATGGCCAGACTGGTTCGAGCTGATAGAAAGGCAACAGTATCTCAAAACACCACTCGTTACAACCAAGGTATCCAGAAGAGCATCAGTGAACGCACAACACATCGAACCTTGAGGTAGATGGGCTACAGTAGCAAAAGACCACACCGGGTGGCACTCCTGTCAGCTAAGAACTGGAAACTGAGGCTACAATTCACATAGGCTCACCGAAATTGTACTAAAGAGGTTTGGAAAAATGTTGCCTGGTCTGATGAGTTTTGATTTCTGCTGTGACATTCGGATGGTAGGGTCAGAATTTGGCGTCAACAACAAGAAAGCATGGATCTATCCTGCCTTGTATCCACGGCTCAGGTTGTTGCTTGTGGTGGTGTAATGGTGTTGGGGACATTTTCTTGGCACACTTTGGGCCCCTTAGTAATAATTGATCATTGTTGCAATGCCTACCTCAGTATTGTTGCTGACCATGTCCATCCCTTTAAGACCAAAGTGTACCCATCTTCTGATGGCTACTTCCAGCAGCATAATGCACCATGTCATAAAGCTCGAATCATCTCAGACTTGATAATTAAAACAAAATAAACTCACCCCCCCCCCTTGCTCCAATGGTCTCCCAATCTTTGTCCAAGCTTCTTCTTGGTTCTGTACAGGGAGTGCAGAATTATTAGGCAAATTAGTATTTTGACCACATCATCCT
>CM070034.1:129743670-129755191 GCA_036250615.1 Ptychadena robeensis | reverse complement strand
ATGCCGAGGGCCGCATTTGTGGCCCTACATATCAACTCAGTTGCCCACCACTGCTCTAGCTGCATGTTAGATTAAAAT
Source organism: Ptychadena robeensis (assembly GCA_036250615.1). Taxonomy (NCBI): domain Eukaryota; kingdom Metazoa; phylum Chordata; class Amphibia; order Anura; family Ptychadenidae; genus Ptychadena; species Ptychadena robeensis. Next base: position 129,755,113 of record CM070034.1, on the reverse strand, counting down.
AAATTGTATTATCTAGTAATATTTATTATCTTGTAATATATATTATTTAGTAATATTTATTATGGTTAAGGCCTTCCTATAACTTCTTTAATTACAGTTATCACATTTAATACATGTTACTGAATAATACATCATCTACAATACCATAAGAAAACATATATATGAAAAAAATCATACAACAGTGCTCTACCCGGCCTGATCCCATTCATGATCAAACTGCACCCGTACTGGCTTCGGGCATAAGGCCAAGGAGGTTAAGTAGCATCTTATATTTTCTTTGCAGTAGCTTTTAATAATGGCGCAAGGAGTATTTGAAGATATCTTAAGTGTGGGTATCTTATGTATGAAACCCTGTGCATGGCTAGGGTATGTGTAAGTATCATATTCTTCATCAGTTTAGGCTTTGTTTATGTATGATATCCTGTCTGTGGGTAGGTTATGTAGAAGCTTTATATAATATACACGTGAAGGTTGCGTATGACATCCTGAGTGTGGGTAGGAACTTTGAAAATATTATAGCTAGTGTGTGGGTAGGTTCTGTGGAAGAATTATATCAAGTGTGTCAGGTAGGTTCTGTGATAGCATTATACCCAGTGTGTGGAAAGGGTTCACGTCAGTCACTAAGACCCAGTGAGATCTTTGCTCACTGTTCTTGTGAACATGGGGTGAGATCTTACAAGGTCTTATACAATCTTATAAATGGTCTTGTATGTCTTCTATTTTCTTATTAATGTTCGCACAGTTTATTTCTTCATACCGCTGGCCTCTCATATCAAGCTGCTGGCCTATTGCAGATTCAGTCTTCCCAGCCTGGTGCAGGTGTCCTTTGACAGCTCTTTGGTCTTGACCGTAGTGGAGATTGGAGTGTAACTGAGGTTGTGGACAGGTGTCTTTTATACTACTAACAAGTTCATACAGGCGCCATTAATACAGGTAATGAGTGGAGGACAGAGGAGTCTCTTAACCTCCCTAGCGGTTAAGACAAACCCTGGTTCGCCCCAACTGCTAGGTAAGTGGGCACCAGGTGCACCCCGTACACCTGTGGAAAGCTGCAGCGATTGTCTAAATCACTGCAGAAATTCCTGGGTTTTGGCACCGCCCTGAACGTGTCACAGGCGGTGCGCTAGGAAGGTTAAAGAAGAAGTTACAGGTCTGTGAGAGACAGAAATCTTGCTTGTTTGTACTTATTTATTACTTACTTTATAGAGGAATTTACCAATTAATTCACAAAATCCTACAATGTGATTTCCTGAACTCTTTCCCCCCATTTTGTCTCTCATAGTTGAGGTGTATCTATGATGAAAATTACAGGCCTCTCTCATCTTCATCTCATCAAGTAGGAGGACTTGCACAATTGGTGGCTGACTTAATACTTTTTTGCCCCACTGTATATCCAGTGTATGGATAGGGTCTGTTAAAATGTTATGTGCAGTGGGTTCTGTTAAAATGTTTTATCCATTGTATGGGTAGGTTCTGTTAAAGTGTTATATCTAGTGTGTTGGACGGGTTCTGTGATAGGATTATCTCCAGTGTGTGGGTAGGTTCTGTAAAAGGTGTGTAGGAATGATTTAATATACATGTGAATGAGATTCTGTTTGTTGGTGGGTTCTGTGACTGTATGACGTGGTTAGATTATGAGTATCTTGTACATGGGTAGGTTTGTAAGGGTATGTGATCTTGTTTGTTGGTAGGTTTTAGCTCAGTATGACATTCTGCATGTGTTAAGCTGTATGGCATCTATGCCCCATGTTCTTGATAGGAATGAATAGGAGCTTTCTGGCATGTCTGTGCATTTCTGGATCATTATTACCAGTGATTGTTACAAGGCAATCCACCTGACTCTGTGATCTAAAGCATTTTTTTCTCTTTTCAATGTACATTTGCACACTCAAAGGGTCAAGAAAATAGAAATGAAAATGAGCAGGGTTATACACTATACAGGAGCTCATCAATGAAATAGGCTGTGTTCAAATTATACTTCTTATTCTTCTAGTTAAAGGGTTTTAGAGAAAATCAAGACAGCTAAAAAGTCATCCTCTATTGTCATATGGATAGGGACTGCTGTATTGGGAACTGTACCGTGCTGTTTTACATTTGATCGAAGATAATACAGATGTCAAGGCCTCCATATCCAAAATTGTCAAACACTTTGTGTAATGGACATATCTGCTTGTAGTTTCCCACACACCAGTGCTGTTTAGTGTACATGAGATCATCATTTCTGGGTCATATCCCCACTCAAGTGAAACATATTACATTGCATGACCCCAAAAACCTACTGCCCTGTAGGTTATACGCAGCTATTTGTCCCATGCTCCTGGGAGAATCCCGTGCATTTTCAAAACTTTAATATTTAAACAGCATTTTGCCATTTATAATCCTCATCTGGTTCTAAGATGTCTTCCAAGAGAGTGAGAATGTCATGGCCAGAAAGCTGACCCCCTTTGCTCTATGTCACTCTAATATCCCAAGGTCACAGGTCTAGCCCAGATCAATGACGGTGAAAGAGAAACTCTTAATCCTTTTTTCCTGACGTTTCAACACTGTTGAAAACCTGGCCTAATCAGGGGCATATTATACATTGTGCATATTGGTCATGCTATTTGAACTCCTGATTTGTTGAATAACATGCTGACTATCGCTGGTGTAATTATTTTTAAAAGCTCACAAATCCTTGCAGCATGAGGATATTTTGCTTTGCCATTGCTTCTCTGCCCAGTTGAACTTGTAACCCGGTTTATGGTGCCTGGAACACAGAGACAAAATGACTTTCCAAGGTCAGTAGAAGCTTACATGGGGATTTGAACCAGGGTCCCTGGCAATTTTATCAATGTCATCGTTATACAGTAACCTCCCTTAACCACAAAGCTATGAGAACAAGAGCCCAGTGCATCAACAAAACTGTGACAGTAAATCTAAAATAAATGGTATAGTTCAAAGAAACTGTGATATCATATTCCTATACGATTCCAAACATCATTTTTCTTAAGGAAATTATATTTTTGTGTATTTTCGCTGGTCATCATCATTATTAGGCTTCCAAGATGGCATTACATTTAATTCAATAAATATTTTACAGTTTTCATCAAATGAAGTGCCTTACTCCAGCTATGACAATTTATTAAAAAAAAAAGTAGTTTGCCATCTGAAAATTAGCTGCTATACTTATTCCCATTTCTTAACTTAATTTGTATATGTAAAATGTGGATAAGACAGGAGGAAAAATGTACTGTAAAAACTATTCTCATTATCACTAAATCAGGTCATAACAACATATTCATAATAAGGCAGGGAACACACAGCTAAATATTGGAGGTTCCCTGCAGCAGCATGATGATGTCATCACGCTGCTGTCAGATATTTGAGGAGCTGGAGACACAGCACTACTTTGCATGCAGACCACGCGGTCTCCAATTTGTGCTATGTAATTGCCAGGAGCGTTGGCTAATGCTCTAAGTCAAAGACCATCAAAATAACTTCAAACAACAAATATATTTATGGGAATATGCTTCACTCAAAAATGTTATCACTTCTCTTATTTTGGCAAATACCCATGCCACTGGCCACCATGAAATGCAGTAAAACATGGAAATTAGTTACAAACTATTTACAGTCTTTGTAGCTTTGTGAACCTAGGATGGGCCTTATAATTAGATCTCAAATTCTATTTATGGCATTTATAAAAAGCGAAGATTGCAGAAAAGAGCAGGAAGCTTAGTACCATTCAAGAAAGCAGCACAATAATAATTTAAAATATGTATGCAGAAGATACCTTCCAAATGCTTTTTATTTCATAATCTTTATTACCTCAATCCTTCATTGCAGCACTGCAAAAACACTATTGATGGTTCACCCCACAGCTTACTGGACATCACTGGGCTTACCAGACTGTAGCATTGACCAGGTTCATCCTGATATCACCAGACTTGTTTGATAGCAGGCGCTGTCTCACCCTATACTTTTGCGGGCTTTACACTGTTCTATGAAGGGCATGCCTGAATTAACCAGACTCTTTCAGGCAGTGTAGGTGCTTGAGCCGCCACAGATAACACACAGTTTAGATAATAAAGGAATGTCCACACGTGCTGTATATTTAAGGGGATAACTTTTACTAGTCCATGGGAGTATATACATCTTTTTGTATGCTGCTGATGAGCCCATTTGCAGGGTACAGTTCTTGGGATAGTTGCAAACGACAAATTCAATATACAGTCCAATATATATATATATATATATATACTGTAAGTTCAGGGCAAAGGGATCACCAGCTCAGCCATGTGATAAACAAAAACTCAGGTTTACCAGAAACACAAATTAAATCTTGCAGCACATGAAGTAGTGTTATTGCATGCAGCATACCAAACAAATATCTATTGGTTTTAGTTGTTTCAGCTCACCAATGATTCTCAGGCAAAAAGTCCTGCAAGCCCTCCCCGGCTTTCCATATGAATTCTTTCTCCAGAGAGAGAGTTGGACTACATGCACAGGCTACACACCTGACCTCAACTCCTCTAGTCCACACTATCTCTGACACCAGAGCTTCTTCAACTAGCGTTCCTGCAATAGCAGAGGCTCTAGAAGTTAGTTGCTCATGTTTTGTTAAGCTAGGCACACACGGGTAGATTTGTAAAACGATTCGAGTACAATCAATCAACGTGCGCGGTCACGGTGATTGATTGTACTCGAATCTGCTTACAATCCTTCCTGTGTGTGCTGTCCTTCGAGGGGGTTCAATAGAGCCCCCTCGAAGTACCTCGATTGAACGGGTTTCCAACATGTTGGAAAACCACATTCAATCACCAACACTCAGAGAAAGCTGACATCTTCACACAGAACTTGCCGACATCTTCACACAGAACTGACAGCCAGGCAGGCAGTCAGCGCAGCGGAGTCTGTGTGTGTGTAAGGGGGGTGGAGTCAGCACTCTTCATTCCAGCCGGGGAGAACGGGGAGAGAAGCACGCTGGATTTCTCTTCAGCTTTCAGCATGTTCGGCTTTACATGTTGAAAGCCGGAGAGAACTCTAGCTAACCGGAGGTCCCCATTGAACGAAAATCGATGTGCCCATGTGGTGCACATTAATTTCCGTTCAATTGATCCCCGATCAATCACAGCGTGGTGACGTCACCACACTGTGATTGATTGGTGGTCGATTGCACGGGAATCTACCCGTGTGTGGCTAGCTTTAGGCAGTGAAAAAAGTCTTTAGTTCCTAGTCTTTGTTTAAGAGGGAGTACCCCGCTCTCGACCTCTATTCCATCAAGAAAACACACATGCATGTTCTGGTTGGTTCACTCTGGCTGTAATCCAGAGCACTTCAGCATTTTCTTTATTTTATTCAATGAATAGGGACCAGAAGTGTTTTAGGGTTTACTACAGTTTTTCATTTTAATGAAGAAAAGTATGGAAGCATACATTGTATGTAGCTAATCAAACATTCCTAATATTTAAAAAGTCAAATCCACTTGTCAAAACTTCTTACTACGTTCCTGGCCAAGGAGTTTTTAGGGTCCCCACCCAACTTTGTAAAGCATTTTTCAGATTTTGCCTTTCCATTATGTTAAAAAAAAATCCAACAACAAGAGTAATATATGGTCACAGTAGGTATGCAGACCCAGGAACTCATATTCAGTAATCTCATCAACTGAGCTGAAAGCTATAATGCCTTGTAAAGTTCTTAATATAAGTTCTAAGCTACAAAATTTTAGAGTGGGAATGTATTATTTTCTCTGTGAGAGATTTCCCCTTAACACTTAATTTCCCCTTTAGCTCTATTCAGAGCTGAGAAATAACATTTTGTCGGGACATACACTTGGAGTAATAAGCCAGAAAATAAGATCTATTAAATTGTGTCCTCCATATCAGGATCTAATAAATGAATGCTAGTTCTCAGTAGTATACTACATACAGTAATTGACATGTTTAAGCATAGCCCACTAGCAGGAATTTATAGAATTATCAGATAAGATGACAGTAATTGAACAATTATATGAACAGATGAATTATGAGCTATATGGGCACCAGATGTTAGATGGGACAAATCATTATTAAGAAGTGAAACAATATCAGGAGAACAGATTTTCCTTTCCAGTAGACCCTTTTAGCATACACAACTGAATACCAGTTGCTTACAGTGAGTAAAGTGTGTCAGAACTCTATGTAGCCATAGGATGGTTTAACCCCTTGTAGTGAAGTCACTGAAAAGAATAGATTGGGAATGAACAAATGTGGAGGATGTTATGAGGTTTGAAAGGGTTCTTCACAATGTAGCTACTCACAGTGCTCTCATTTTAAGGCCAGCTTTCCCCATGCCCTGCTGGGTTATTAGGTGTCACTTGTAGTACACAACACTATCCACCATAAAAAAACAGGAATGTTCAGAGATCTTGTGAAGTGTTTCCAGTCTGGCTTTGGCAGGGAGACGCTGGTGGTTTTGTAATATCCCTGAAAAAAAAAGGCAACCGTTGAGATGAAAGAGTGAGAATCACGTACCTGAACGCTGACGTCTGGAGATACCTCGCTAATATTAAAAAGTTAACGGAACCTCCATCTGGAGAGACTCTTACACGAGTAAAGGAAAACCAATGGGTAAGGCTTGCTTTGATACTTTCCAAACAGTGATATTAACTGGAGACTTGTTAATAGTGAGCTCTGAGACTTCTGTAATTGGCAATTAAACACACCTGAAAAATAGATTTCTAAGATTCAAAATCCTCATTTGCTAATGAGAAGAACATTTCATGTTGGCCAATGCCGGTTTTCCCTAGCTAATTTAAGATAAAAAAGGCTGTGCTCTGCTTGAGTCAACTGCTATTCACCCTGTGGATCTCATTTTTATATTAATAATAATCATACATAAACATACATGTTCACATACAAGAGTGATGAGAACAATGGCCAATGGCTGTCTGTGTTATTTTTTTTCCAGCTATGTTGAATTATGTGAATTGGTCCAGGGAGATATGATTACAGACTTTTTCAATTTATTGAGATATTTAACTAGAATAATTAAGTGTCAACTATTTCCAATTTGAGGTGATAATGGTTATGTTGCCTAATGACTGCATGTGTTTCTTATGATTTACATGACTTTCTGGCAGCTGCAAAGTATCAGTTACTGAATACTACTTCTTTTTTTATAATATACGTTTAGTTAAGAGAGCACATTTGAGATAAATATACATTTCCATTCTGTATACAATAGAGAATTAATACATTTTAGCTGATTTTGCAATATAAACAGTATCAGCTCTATAGGAGCACTCTGAAAAGTGTCGTGTAGAATCATAACCCATAGTTAACCAATTAGATTTTTTATTTATTGTAGTCACATCAGTTAATGTCTTCTGATTTGTTACTGTACCCACTATATAAGGATTAAGATACACTTGTATACTTGTCAATTTATTTCCAGGTTTCTAAATTGACCAAATTCTGGTTGTTGTTTGAACTGTGGTTTGTAGCCTTGGTCAGTAACTTGCCATAGTACCGTATACTTGACTATGAGCTGAGTTTTTCAGCCCCAAAAATAGATTGAAAAAAAAAACCTCGGCTTATACTAGAGTCAGGGTCCACTCACCTGTCCTTGGTGTTTGAATGCTCCATTATGTTTCCAACGTCAGCTGGTGAAATGTAAACAAATGGCATGAGACTGCAATCGGGTGGACTGTTTGTTAATTGTTACTGGAGAAGGTGGAACTTTAAAAATCCACTACTTATGATTAACATTTTCAACCTTCCGCACTCATGGTGGTTGATCAGGTGAAAATCTACAGCTTAAAGGACAAAAATCAGCTGCCAAATTGATCTAAGCCAATACTTAGATCAATACGTAATTCTATGTATGTCACCACTGCTTTCTTGGCTCCGTTGGTCCCCCTGTGAGCAGAGGCTTCCAGCTCACTGTCTCAGCCTAACAGTGAGCTGCCAAGTCGATCGGCCGGGGCCCCCTAGATGCTGCACCCCTCCCCCTAATGTGTATTGGCTCCATCGGGTACCCGCAAAAGAACAGAGCTGAGAACACAGTGCTGGCACACAAAGGGTGTCCGGACAATTTTTACCCGTTTGATAGCGCAAGATGACATCATCCAGATTTTGTAAATAAAATTAGGTTCCTCAGCTTATACTCGAGTATATACAGTATTCTGTTTTTTATGTAAAAAAGTTAAAATTGGAGTTCTCAGAGCTGCCTGAAATGACATAGTTCTGGCAACGCAAAGATAGTTGTATAAAAAAAAACAATATATATATATATATTGCCCCAACTCTGGGAAATTTGACTCCCATTCCTACCAACACAACTAATTAACACTAATCCAAGTTCAAGTATATTGAAGGTCTGCACACTGTAATTAAAAAGCCAAAATTTTAATGTTTCAAATTCCATAAAGCAGCACACACGACACAAAATATTCCTTAATGGGAAAATTCCTCGCCTTTGACGCATTTCACTCCTTACACATGTGGCTTATTCGTAGGGAGTTTTGTATTGTGTGTGTTGCTATATGGAATTAGAAAAATAAAGATTTTGGATTTTTAATTCAGCACATGGAGTCTCCAAGCAGAGTGAGAACACTTGCCCGAGAGGGCGTTTGTGTAGATCATATTGTGTGGGTCTAAAACAACTTTTCTCTTTGGATTTATAATTAAAAATAATGGTGGAAATTGTTTATTTCTTTAAGTTTGATTATTAAGATTCAGAAATGTTATTTGTGACATGTTGATCCCATGTCTTTTTCTATAAACATAAATATTAGTTACACTTGATTTTATCCATTGCATTCGCTTTACAAACTGAGAGTATATATTGAGCCAATTCTGGGAAGCCTGAACAAGAACACAAGACAGGAATAAACAGTGAAGCCTCATTTGGCTTCTCACTTAGCAATTGGAAGAGATCAATGGTCAGAACACAAAGCATGTGCCAGCAGATATTTCTCTGGAGCAACAATGTTCCCACCTCCATATGAGTTTTTAGACTGAGCCAGCTACAACTGACTGCTCCATTTCAGCGTATGATGGGAATATATAAATGATGTGTAATATAAATGGGGCACTGGGCGATAATAATCAGATTTTATATTACTTTGTTTCCTGAGTCAAAAGACAAGAAAAGTGAAAGAAATGTATCTTAGATATTTGTTATAAATATTAGTTAAAAGGAAAGGGTAAATACATAGGGACTGCAACTGCTTTTCCTCCTTTATGGACTGATTCACACAATGTGTTTGGGTGTTTGCTAGAGATGGATGAATCCCACCAAATTATTTTCTAACACAGGATTTTTACCACTGAAAAACTTAACAAAAACATTAGAATATATAATAATTACTGTATTTTTCTTTCTATAAGACGCACCATGGTAGGCTCATGGGTAAGAAGCCAGTGCCAGCTTGTACAATGTGAGTCTATGTCTAAAGACATATTATAGTTCTAGCCATAGACACTCTGCTGGAACTGAGCTCTGTTTGGGATGCTGGCATTTTGGACTGAGACAATACTGCATTCCAGTCCAGTCCTGCACACTCTGCTGGAACATGCTGTATATTCAAGTAGTCACATTTTGACAAAACTTTTGACTTTTGACAAAAAAGAACTAAATCAAATTTCGTCTTAAAAATTAAACCTCAAATATTTTGGTCAGTTTCAAGTCTTTCCTCTGGAGTGCCATCATATATTAATGGTACCCCAAACCCACTTTTTTATATGCACAGCAACTCATGGATGGTCGAATTTTTTGACTAGCTGACATTGTGAGCTGATTAAAAATAGTATCATGACCAAAATTGCTGGATTTGTAGAGAAGAGTTGTGGGAACATTGGACAAAAAAAGTTTTGCTCTAGCACAGTAGTTTTTGCATAAATTAAGTTCAAACTCAAAGACGAAATTTCAACTTTTAAAAATTTGACTTGACTTTGAATCCATTTTTCCAAAACTATTTGTGTTAGGGTCATTTTTATGTAGTATAACCCCAAACCTTTTCTACGTCTCACAAAAAGTGGTGCCTGTTGTAGTAGTTTTCAATTGAAAGGTTGGGGAAACATTGTGAACAACATAACTTACATTGCAAAGGGTGCGATGTAAGAACCACAACCCAACCCTTTAGTTGTAACATGTCTTAATGCTCAACCCATAGTGTTTCTCTCCATCCAGCTCTAAATTTACACAACTCTAGTGAATAGAGGTGTGCTGAACCTCATGCTAGTGTGCCTCCTGTTGGACAGGGTTAAAAATTAGGCAAATTCAGACATAATTCAGTTACTCACATTGGTTTCTTGGTACACAAAACATTTATACAATTATTCATTACAGAAATGCATTCTAGTTCTAGAGATGCATCATAGCTTTTTGTCATATTACTGACCTGATGCAATGATTGGATTGACTTGGGCAGAATGTTACAGACATCTAATCTCTTTGATGGGTGGGCATTAGTCTATCAGGGTGTTACTAGGAAGGTTGTGTTTTTATGATGACCACTCTAGGGGATCAAAAAAATTGAAAAAGGAGACATAACCATTCTATCTGGACAGGGAAGATGTAGATGCTGGATAAACAGATACACCGTATGTGACTTGCTGCTACTTTTAATGCTCCCTGTGAGTATAGAATTTTAAGTTCAGGATAAAAAACTTTTACAAATGTGTAGGTAGAGGATACAGCTGGAGATCAGTTTTACTGAATGTCTTTCATATATTTCTGGAAGTCAGCTTTAACTAGTTAGTAATTGACTTACTTCTGGACTGATATGATTATTGAGTCAGATGTGAGTCAGTGAAGCAGGTAATAAGAAGCTAGCCTCAGTGTGCTCCTTCAAAAGCAGGTCACTAGTGGTAGCTCCTATATGTTAAACCTAACTTTAGTTAGTTCCAACTAATCACAGACCTCTTGTACTAAATCTATCCTCACATCCAAGGTTTTATGTTCTAGCACACACAATCAGTGCTTAAAAAAGGGAATAAAACCCACACAATTCATGTGAAAGGTAAATTCCTAACACAAAATTCCAGAGGACACAGCTTGCTAGCTAGCAAAAAAAAATAACATTTAAAGCGGAAGTAAACTCAAAAAAAAATCCCCCACATACATTACACGGACATATTACACACCTGTCAGCAGTATACATCTGTGAGAACTGCTACACAGAGAAAAAAAATAGGTACTTACAATCTTCACTTCCTCATTCCCTAAGGTACCATCATAAGTACTGGCGCCTGAATCTACTTCCGCCCATTCTGTTGGACATTACTAAGGTGCCCCTCCCCTGCAGACATATTTACCAATCCCAAAGGGTTTGGTATGGGAGGACAGTTCTGGTCCTTCCAGAGATCTATGTGTTGCAGTTTGCATAGGAGACAGGAGGACACTGTAGGAGACAGGAAAGATTTTTTTTTTAAGTTATCTTTTTTATTGATTTTTTCTCTTTTACAATAACACAATACAA
>CM070034.1:129726612-129743570 GCA_036250615.1 Ptychadena robeensis | reverse complement strand
TTTCTTTTTGGACAGTGATTGCCCTATCTATTGGCAGCCTGATGCTGATAGTGCAACGTGGTAGGTCCGCTTTAACTCAATGGTTATTTATTTATAAATATATGTATATAATACATATATTGTATATATTTATATTTGTAAATGTATGCCTCAAGCAGATAGGAACAACATGGGGACTTGTTTGGTACTAGCCCTACTATCAACTTAGTGTACACCATTGTGGACATCCTGTCGTAACTAGTGATGGAGGAACATCAGCTGCGGCTGTTTGCGAACAGGCAAATCGAACTTCTGCAATTACCCAACGTTCGCATGTTCGCAGCGAACTTCCATTGACTTCAATGGGGGGTGAACTTCTCAAACTTTCAGGTCATATTTTGTAGCCAAAATAGCAATTCAAGAAGTCATAAGGGTGCAATCACTTGGACAGTGTCATGCCAAATGGGGATCAATGGCTAAACTTCTCCCCCCAAAATACAGATTTTTGAAAATGCCGTTTTTTCAGGTCTAATGGCAAGAAATCACATTTAGCTGGAGTGGGTTGCTGGCCTGACAGTACCTTCTGCAGCGCATCAGATTTAGTCAGATCTCTTTGCAATGCATAATACAGCATACCCCACCCCCAGAGAAGGACTTTTGTGGCTCAGTAATGATGAACTACATGTAACAGAACACCTTAGCTATAGCTACAGATCACTGGATGGAGTATAATAGCAAAGTAGCCAAGCCATCCCTCAATCAGCAGCAGCTATCCCTATCTATCTAGTACCGGAGACACAGGATAAATGTAAAATGGCCACTGGGCTGCTTCTTTTATAAGGGGGGGGGGTGGCATCCAGGAGGGAAAAATTTGTTATTGGCTGTACTGTCCCACCTAACTCCTGACACTCCGCCTCCATGTAAAGGTATAGGGGGCGGGTCGAACACCCATAATGTTCCCCGGGGTTGCGAACTGCGAAAATGCTATGTTTGCCACAAACTGTCCACCGGGCAAGGTTTTCGGCCATCACTAATCATAACCTACTTAACCATTAATGCCACATTCAACCACAACTTACAAATCAATAATAAAGCCCTGTTACAATTGTTATAAGCAGTTTGTTTTAAAATGTCATCACTGGAGTAGAAATGTACAACTAGTTAGTGTCTAGCCTGTGGAGGAAATTTCCCCAAAAGGTGTTGGTTGTGTCAGAAATTATTGTTGGTCAGATGGTGGCAGGAGCAAAAGAGAGGAATAGAGTGGTGTTGAGCTGCGGAGCAATTATTCCAGAAAGGTCAGCTGTTCATTCTTCTTTTATTATCACCATTATAGGTTGGGGACTTATCTTTCTCATTATGGCAGCTTGCTTGGTCTGGGGATCTGTGGATGACAGACAAGTATGAAATCTTACATGGCCTTTCACATATATAGAAAAAAAACACACTTACCACATCATACAATGGCTTTCCAGTGTAACAGCCATATGGCTCCGGTGCCAAAGTTTAAGGGCTTGTTTCCACCTCTCTAACTCAGCAAGCAAATAGAAAATATCTGACCTTTAGGAAATTATTTAAATGAACTTGAATAAATCAAATCCAATTAAGCATGGACACCATGCATGATGCTGCTCACTCTAAGGCGTTTCCCCTTAGACAGACTAAAGGTTGATTGTTCGTTTGATTTCCGAACAATCACGTTTTCGGGATCGTTCAGGAAATGAATGCAGCCCACCTTGAGTGATCGATCCCGCTTAAAGAAAAAAATTATCAAGCAGGTATAAAGGTAGCCATACATGGGCATGGCTGAAAATCAGGGGGGGGGGGGGGGGGGGGTCCACCTGCCATAATTGCACTGGAATCTCCTGCAGGTCGATCCAACATGTATGTAGATTCCCAGCTGATCCCATTACTTTGTAATATCGAACCCACAAAGGGTGCTGGCCGATCCTCTGAGGGGCTGGCTGCATCGTAATATTTTTTATGGTCTTTGTACCCACCATCAGAGGGTATTTTGAAAAGAACAATAATAAAGGTTTTTGCAGATGGAATCTAAGTGACAAACAACAAACATCTTACACTAGAACTGTTTTCTGAGAACTTTCTGAGAAACTACACTCATTTATCCATTAGGGTGTGGCGTAGCAACATAAGTGAACTCCCTCAGATGAGACAGCTTGTTTCATTGATTTTCTTGCTTGATGGTGACCATGGCCAGGGTCTTTTGTAGGAAATTGTAGAAATGTAAATACTGTAAAATTGTAGATGAGAGAATGAGTATGGGGTATTATCTCTTTTTGAAATGAGGGCTTCCAAGAGGATGCAGATTTTTAGACTCGAGTTTAGGTCCAATTTAAATGGATAACTATCTAAATTGCTCTTCTTAGCAACAGATTATCTTGAAAATGAATGGTCACATGTGCTATTTATTTTCGCATTGTGAATATACATTCGCAATCCATGACCATAAGCTTCCCAATGCACAATAATGTGAATATTCGAAATTCGTGAATAGCCAATATTTGTAGAATATATTCACATTTGCAATATTCGAGCACAACACTTGCACTTGAATTAGATGTTCCATTCCTTTATGGTTGTAATTGCTCTGTGTTACTTTGCTGTGTAGAAGGATTCACCCTCTCTATATATTCCGAATAATTTTTTTAGGTAAATCCAACATTTTACAAGTGTACCGTAAGCCCCCCATACACGTTCCGATTTTTCGTAGAAATTGCTATCCAGCCGACCGCACCAACTTTGTGAGTCGGGAGATTAATCGGATGCGGAATATGTACCTGGCCGCTCAGATTCTCAAAATCGGCCAAAAAAATGGTCGGGCACACTTCGGACCTGTCCTGTAAATTTTGTCGATCTCTGTTAATAAATAGTGAACAGCTAAGAGAAGATGATGGGTAGTTGCGACACAACCTTAGCAGTGATACACAGCTATAGTGATTGTCCGTGGCCAGAAGCCCTCAGTTGGTGTATGGGGCCTGAGACAAGGAGCACAGAGCCAAAATGAGAAGTCCAGTATGAAGGGGATGGATGTTTAGTTGTGTGTGTGTGCAGCACTCAAAATGGAGGAGTGTGGGCCCAGTAACGAGACAAATAAGCAAACAAGGACAGAGGCGCACAACCTAGTACAACAAATGGTTAAAAGATGTGAAAAGGATAAGGTAAATAAATGGAACAAAATGAGACAAAACAACAGACAATCATAACCACATGCAGAGAGGTATACAAGGCTGGCCCTCATCAGGGCCAGTGCTATCCAGGAGGACCTCACTTCTTGTGGGGGAGAAGAGATCACTTCCTGCTTACAGATATTGGGGGGCTCAATAGGAAACATGGGACGCGTTCGAGCAGAACTCTTTTCAACCATAGGGAAGAGGAGCAGAGAGTATCTGGATTATACACACACACATGGAGAGTACCTCTCTTCAATAGCATGCTGCAGAGTAGAGGGGGGGGGGAGGGACAGGGGAGGCCAGATCAGCTCATTTAGATTATGTAAGACATGTCCTTTTATCCCCCATGGCCATAAACAGTTCACAGACAAACTCTGGTAAAACCATCCCATTCGCCAATTCTCAACTGCTTCTACTCCTCGAGACCACGTAAATACGTTCGGCATTTGCCCTTGCAACCTGTATATGTAGGCAGAACCATCCGACCTTTTAAGAAGTCGCTTTGAGTGAAACAATCGCACCATTATTGAAAAAGGCTCCCCAGACCATGCAGTACCAGGAATTTTAACCTTCACAAATCCACATTGCTCAAACCGCCGCAAGGCCTCAAGGCTTTCATTCAGTGCTGTCATGCATGCCTGTCTACCCCTAATGAAAGACTTTAATTAAGTTGTGCTCCCAAGAGAAAATGATTGGATATATGCCCTCAACATGCTAACCCCTCCATGGCTTGAATGAAGAATTGGACATCAATACATATAAAAAACCACTCCACACCTCCCACCACACCAAGCGCAGACACTGTCACCCCCTGGAGCATCCCAGTGTCTCTGCCCCCATGTGCTGGAAGGATTTACATAATGATTTGTTTTTTATATAGGAGTGTGCATATATACCATGCACCTCGTGTGTTTTTGATTTCTCTCTCCCCATTGTCCATTATCATTCTCCATTGTACTCACATTCAGCTTTACCCTGTCCCACCTCAGGTACCATCTAATTATCCAATTGTTTTGTTCTTTGTATCCTGTTCAAGCCAATTAGCCAATACATATTCAGAGCTATCTCGGCCTACCCCTGATCCACCTCCCCCCCCCTCACCGCCAGAATGCTAATCGAAGAGGAGGTAATCTCCATGTGTGTGCATCAAATACATGATACTCTCTGCTCCCCTAATCCCCTATGGTTAAAAAGAGTTCTAGCCTCGAAAGCGTCCCAGTTGTTCCTATGAGCCCCCCAATATCTGTAAGCCAGGAAGTGATCATCTTCATCCCCCCCCAAGAAGTGCAGAGCGTCCTCCTGGATAGACCCCCAGGCCCCTGGGGGAGGAGAGCCAGCCTTTATAACCTCTCTCCCTTTTTCTCAATGTGCAGTATCGTGTCCTGTGTTTTGTCTCTTTTTGTTCCATTTGATTTTACCTTATCCACATCTTTTAACCATTTGTTGTACTAGGTTGTGCGCCTCTGTCCTTGTTCTTATTAATAAATAGTGACAGGCTGATCGATCGGTGATAATTCGAACTTTGATTTTTTGTGCCAGCCAACCGACCATAACATTTTAGGGGAAAAATCGGGTGACACGATCGGACAAAAAATCGGTCGGGAGAATAATTGGAACGTGTATGGTGGGCTTAAGAAAGCATATAATAGCTTTTCAAATATCTAGAACTTGGCAAAGTTTATGACTATAGTTTAGACTCCATGAACCATACCATTTCCTGTCCTTACCCTTCATAATCCTGAAAAGTATTTATAAGTATTTATAAATTACCCACTGTCTTTATTTTAATGTTTATTACTTTAGTCATCTTAAGAAGTGCCTATGCATGTCTTAAATTGCTTCTTTTTCTTTTAAAAAATACTATTTTAAGTACACACAGAATCTACATTACTGTAACAATGAAACACATGACAAAGCTCCCCAGAACTGCTTGTCTTAACTTCATATTTTGGAGGATTGATCACTGCTGGCTTGTGTGATATATGGTTTGTCCCAGGCCACCCTAGTGCTCAATTTGTTCCAGACGCATTTGTGGCTTTTACAAACATTGCTTTAATCCATGTTATACATGGTAATGAATTATGGGTTTCTCACTTTCCGGTCAAAAAGCAATTAATATATGTGTCAAACTGAATGGCCATACATTATCAAGATGGAACACCTCTGGAGTGATCAATTCCTAAAGTATTGTCCTTTAAAATGGTCATCCTTCTGCACTGACATTACACATGTGTGGTGCAGGAGATGAGTAGGAAACTCCATATTCACTGAGGAAGGTGGGACACATATGATTTGTAAAAGGAAATTGCACAGGATTTCAGTGAATAGATCTTTTGAGTTGTATTGCTAATCTCGAAAAGCTGAATACCCTGAAAGCAATCATTTATGTGAGTCTTACATTTGCACATATTTACCGTACAAAATGTTTGGAATTTTTTATTTAGAAAGCCAAGCTCTAATGAAGGAGATATATACACTGCATGGCCAAAAAAATAAGTCGCCATCCAAACAAAAGGTTGCACACTCTAATATTTCATAAGACCGCCTTTAGCTTTGATTACAGCACGCATATAAGCTTCTGTAATGTCACAAGATTTGATTCCATCCAGTGCTGCATTCATTTTTCACCAAGATCTTGCATGGATGATGGTTGAGTCTGACTGCTGCACAAAGCCTTCTCCAGCACATCACAATGTAACCTCAATGGGGGTAAGGCCTATACTCTGTGGTGGGCCAATCTATATGTGAAAATGATGTCTCATGCTCCCTGAACCACTCTTTCACAATATGAGCCCAATGAATCCTGGCATTGTCATCTTGGAATGCTTAAGGAAAGAAAAAATCCATTGATGGAATAACCTGGTCTTTTAGTATATTCAGATAGTCAGCTGACTGACATTCTTGGAGCACATAATGTGGCTGACCATGCAGTAATTGTCCAATAGGAGGCTTGTACCTGTTTGCTTAGTTAAATCCAGTTGGCGACAATTTGTTTGACCAGGCAGTGCATATCTCAGATATAAGTGGAATGGGACTTCCATTGCTAGCCTCCTTCTGAAATGCTGTGTGGGAAGGTGGCACTGCGCCCATTACGTGCACCGCATCTGGGTCACCTGTCTGTCTCACTTTTGGTTGGTCTCTGCAGACTGTTGCACATGGCTGCAGACTACTCCACTAGGCCCTCCATCACAGCCATGCCTCCCCAGGAGTCAGGGAGGCTGCTAGGGATAGTCCACTTACTGTTGTCTTGCGGCCAGCTATCCATGTCCTCCATGACCACAGCATCTAGGAACAGGCGAACTACCGCTTTACAGCTAGACCTAGAGCAGCACAGCCAACACAGTCTCTATCACCAATTAAAGGGCAGTCCATGCCATTTAGGAACAACCCCTGCCATTCACTTCAGTCTCTGGCCTAACAAAGGATCAAAGCCCACCCTTAACTGGGCCTTATAAAACCTGTCCCCAGGGCTGGGCACTCCCATATGGCATGTCATGGTTACATCAGATGGAATCATCTGGCATGTTTTTAACATTTTCAGTAGCAAAGCACAGACACCTGTTTTGCACAACAACAGGGTCATATTACATTATTCTACAACATCTCAGCAGAGCACACCTAACTCTTTATGCTCACAGTTCTGTTAACCCATGCACATAATACAAGGTCCTCTTTCCTATACTATTTTCCAGGATCTCTTCCTCTGAATGAATGGATAATGTGATCCTGCACACACCACTGTTGGTCAGACCAATGTAGAAAATATGGTGGACAGAGACACCTCTAGAGGGTACTAAAAAGCAGAGAAGAGATTATGTTTGCTGCACTCAGGGGTTGAGAAGAATATAACGAGTGAGCTTTTATATTTAATCAGATTTACATTGTTGTGGAATGCCACCCCAATGTGTTTGTACCTTAACCTGCATTATAGAAAAAAACACATTATTGTAAAAAAAAATGGGATACCCTTTTTATTCATATTGGAACTGCAGGAACATATTATGGGTTTTCAGTAAAAAGAAAAGGTAATTAAATAGGTATGTGTACAAGTATATCTATATTTATATATATAAATAAATAAATAAATACATTCCTGTAACATAAATTGATTATTGCTGTAATAAGTACATATTTCTGCCTCAATTCTACAAACATATTTAGCAGAAATATTGCATATGGCAAGTATTCAGTAAGTATATACTGTGTGTGTATATATATATATATATATATATATATATATATAAACAGTGTATGTGTGTGTGTATATATATATATATATTACAGCCAATAACGGGGGCCTATATAAAAAAAAGTAGATTGGTGATAGAAAGGAAGTATGTACAGTAATAACCTATGGCAACACATCTCAATCCTATTCAGATAGAAAAGAGTAACATACACTTACCGTACATTGCTATATTTATAACAGAAGAAGCTAGTATGTGTAATTAGAGATGGGCCGAACTGTTCGCCGGAGAACAGTTCGGCCGCGAACACGGCATGTTCGCCGTTCGCCTCGCCGGCGGACAGTACGGGTGTTCGACCCGTACTGTTCGCCGGCCAGAAGAAGGTCTAAATTCTTCCTCCGGCAGGATCACAACCTGTGTAATCCTGCCGGAGGAAGAATCTTTTCACTACAGAAGCCGGTCTTGTAGTGAGAAGACCGGCGGAAAAACCGGATGTGACGTCAGTGACGTCACATCCTGCGGCCGTAACCAGGAACTATGCGTTCCAGGTTGCGGTCCACGGACCGGATGTGACATCACTGACGTCACATCCGGTTTCTCCGTTTCAAATTCCCCGCCTAGAGGCGGGGAATTTGAATATGTCCGCGAACAGAGCGGACGGCGAACATCTTTGAAGTTCGACCCGCCCTGTTCGCGGACACCCCAGGGAGGGTTCGCGCCATCACTATGTGTAATATTAGATTGTAAGCCAGACCGGGCAGGGTCCTCATCTCCACTTGTGTCATAACCTGTACCTGTGTGTTATCTTGTGCTGCATCTCAACTCTAATTTCATGTACAGCACTGCGTAATATGTTGGCGCCATGTAAATAAAAGTTAATATATATATATGAGTATGTGCCACCTCTTCTTGCAATCGTCTGATCTTGTGATGTACTACATAACACATGGTTAGAAAATGCTACAAACTATTTACAAAACTTTAGCTGAGAAATATATTAATCTTTATTTAAGCTCAATGTAATTTTTTGACTTATTGCT
Source organism: Ptychadena robeensis (assembly GCA_036250615.1). Taxonomy (NCBI): domain Eukaryota; kingdom Metazoa; phylum Chordata; class Amphibia; order Anura; family Ptychadenidae; genus Ptychadena; species Ptychadena robeensis. The sequence goes on along the minus strand of CM070034.1, from coordinate 129,735,176 downwards.
TACTGTATTAGACCTACATGTGCTATATACTTTTCTTTAATAGTGTTGAGCTCGAATATTAGAATTGCAAATAGGTTTGACAAATATTGTTAATTTGAGATATTTCGGGAATATATTCACAATTTCCAATATTTGCACTGGAAAGCTTTTGGCCATGCATTGCGACTATATAATCGCAATGCGAAAATAAATACCACAAGTGACCATTCATTTTGAAGATATTATTGAATATATTTTCGCAATGCATGGCCATGCACTCAAATTTCGAGAATATCGAATTGAATATAGGTAGAATTTTTTGCGAAATATTGCAAATTCTAATATTGCCTATCACTATTCTTTAACACTTAAATAACACATAGAAAAAGCTACATAGTCTACACTTGTTTATATATATATATATATATATATTTTATTATTATTATTAATTATTAATATTATTTTAAATAAAAACCTAGAAGGCTGATATTGTAATGTCAACAGCTAAATAGATTAAAATAAAACAACACATGACATGATTAGGATTTGTAACATCTTCAGTGATACTTATGATAATGATTATTGCTGTAGTTCCTATGGCCGTAATTATCATTAAAATATAACTAGAAAAAATACACCAAATCTTTTGTTGCATTTACTCTACACGAGCTCTAATCCCACAAACAGTTAAGATAAAACACTGACGCAGCCAGAAAACGAATGTGGATTAATAATCATCGTCTGCCATCATTGTTATTTTTTTTATTCTTTTCATCCCATTTTTCAGCGGAGACTCTTTGTCACTTAACCCCCAAAGTATAAGCTTTTTGTGGCATAAAGGGGGTTAATCAGAGAAGGCAAAAATTTCTCCCGCCCTTCCTCACCTTACCCAGGTGCATGATAAATCAGTATTAATGACAATATCATTCATGTGCAGTCATCTCCTGCCTGCAATTTGGTTTTAATTAGTCGCTACGTTGTCTCTCCTGCTCACTGACAGCCATTAAATAGGGAATGACACCAGTCCAAAAACACAGAGCATTCTTCTTTCTCAGCCTCCCAAACAGCCATAAAGAGGGCTACAGCACCCCCTGGTGTCATAACATGGAGACTATCCAGCCAAGGCAACCTGTAGCATCCAGTATATGAGCAGGGTATAGCTAGTGAATGAGGGAGAATACTGAGCATACATTTTTATAAACATACAAGTAGACATAACACATGTCATGCTCTTTCTTCCATACAATGGGATGCCATGCATGAATTGTAGCCCACCACAACACACCATGAAGACCAGCTGTAAGGTGTTGCTCACTGTCCTAAACATAAATCATATTGGGTTATATAGAGATGATATTGAGATGGTTTAATGTGTACAGCCAGGTATTAAAATGAGCATGTCTTAAGGTGACCATACACGTGGCGATTTTTCGGCCGTTTTTAGCCCTCCCGACCGATCCGGTAGGTCGGTCAGGAGGGATTCAGAACTGTTTTAAAATCGGCTGAAAAGTCGGTCGGGTCCCGCCCGCAGATGCCCGATTTTTCGGGAAGACGGCAGCTTGTACATGACGGCAGCTTGTACATGACATATACAAGCTGCCGTTTTCCCGAAAAATCGGGCATCCGCGGTCGGGACCCGACCGACTTTTCAGCCGATTTTAAAACAGTTCTGAATCCCTCCCGACCGACCTACCCGACCGGATCGGTCGGGAGGGCTAAAAACGGCCGAAAAATCGGCACGTGTATGGTCACCTTAAGGCAAGGATCTACTGCACCTTATTGTCAGTGCTTTTAGACTCACTGGAAAGGCTGCCTATTATATTCAATGGCCCAGTTCACACAGGAGCCTGTGTGTACTGGGCCATTGAATGTAATGGGCTGCAGCATTTCAGGTGTGGCTAAAAGACGCGTGCCAAGCACATAGTGTAGCCTTTGTCTAAATAATGCACTCCTTAAGTCTGGCTGTCATTTATAAAAAAAAAATGTGTTTTTAAAAAAGCATGTGTTTTGGACATGCTGCGCACATAGCACGATGTGCTAAAGTAAACCTTGTTTTTCAAAACAAAATGAGCCGCGCTTGTGTGAACAGTCCAATTGAAAACAATGGAGAGCATGCGTCTAAAAGATGTGCCCATAGCATTTATGAAACACCTCAATGGAGCCTTGGCATTAAGGATTATTAAACCCGAAGTAAAAATATAATTATTATGTACATACACTTACACACTTTGTACTTACTTACTATTTAACTCACCTGCCATTCCTGCTGAAACCAGGCCGTCATTATAGCACTGGACGGCCTGGTGCCATCTGGCGGAGATCGGAGCCCCGGCAGTTCAAACGTACCGATCCGCTCTGCCCCGGTAGCTTCAATCTACTAAAGGCTTCTGCACTAAAGCCGATACAACCCAGCCACCAACTCCCCCATGGAGTGACGTGATGGTGTCACATCAGGACGGCGACAGGAGATTTACACTATAACAGTATTATATGGAGAAAACTGTACTCAGTGTGATTCCCCAGATGTGCCCCTTTGAAGTTAACCCTCTCTCCCCTGTTGTGATGTCACCAGGTACATCACACCAGGGGAGAAAGGATGCCAAAGAGAATTGTACTGGATACAGTGAAAACTTTATCCAATACACTCAAAGTAAAAAACACAAAACACATTTCCAATTGAATTTTTTTTTTATTATAAACAAAAACAAAAATACATACTGTTTTGAAATCTATCATATAAAAGAAGTATTTAAGAGATTTTATCATTCAAATAATACCTTTTATTTTCTTTTTTATGTCAATGTAATCTTAAACTTTACAACATAAAAAATAAGGATCCGTTAGTGTGGTTCTGGTATGGAAATCTGGACCTCAGCAGAGTGCTAGGGAGGTTAAAAAGCAGCCATAGCATGGACACCAGGAACTTCCTGTGTTGTGGTGACTACCTTAGCTTTTGTGACTCTATGGAGCCCTGTATGTTGCCACCTCTGCGTGTTCATCCCCAAAACTCTATTTCATGCAAGTATGAATCTTACACAAGTGATCTTGGGACATGTAGTCCCAGGGAAGGAGCTTTTCCATAGACGGGAGAGTACGCTCCCATATAGGAAGTTTTGGGCTGCAGTGACACAGAAAGACATAATAGAATAAAGGTAATAAAAGTGTTAAAAGCTGTTTACATTTATTTATTTAGTACAGCGCTCTCTCCTATGCTGTCTGACACTCTGGGATGTAGGTTGACCCTCCTGATCTAGTCCTGGTCATGTGTAATGTCCTGGTCATAATGTCATGAGCAGTTACCAGCTGAAGTAAAGATGCTCCTGAGGGGTGGCTGAATGAAGAAGAAAGAGGTATCCCCCCCCCCCATATTCTATTCCTTCTTAGTCAACAAAGAAGTTTAAGGGCCCATTCACACTATCTGCACTGTGGCTGAAGTTTTTAACTGCACTGCATTGCATCTTGTATGGGAGATGTGCTTCGGACAAAAAAGTGTGTAAGGTACAACAGGTTTGCTAATGAAGCCTATGTACCTTGTGTTAACACTACTGGTTGCCATAAACCAGTGGTTCCCAAACTGGGGGGGCAGCCCTCCCTGGGGTGGAGCAGGGGTTTTCCAGCGGGGGGGGGGGGGGGGGGCGCAGCTAGGGAGCAGCCGAGAAGCCCTCTATGTCAGAATTACGCTGTCAGTCAAAGAGAGGGGAGAGAGATCTACAGATCTCAGCTTCCTATTGGCTCTCTCCGCTCAGTTCTCGTCTTCCTCTGAAGATTGCACACAGTACACCCCCTCCCCTACCACTGTCAGCCAATCAGACAATCCTGAGAGATTAAACAGAAAAACAACCATGGAAGAACTCGCTGCAGACTGTAGGAAGGGTGCATGTAATGTGTGTGTCTCTGTGTGTGTTTGTCTCTATGTGAGTGATGAATGTTTCTGTATAATTGGTGTGTGTATATATGATGCATGTCTTTGCATGAATGAGGTGTGTGAAAAAGGAAGCTGTATTTCAAATTAAGTTTGAAGCTTTGTTTGTGGTTTTTTTAAACCATGCAGGGTAAGTTTGGGAACCACTGCCATATGCACAACATGGCTAAGGTGAGAGGGCCCCAAAGATCTGCATGGATGACATTACAGCCTGGAATTGGTCAATGTGTTTTTAGTACAGTTTCCCTATTAGAATGGTATTTTTGTTCTCCACGGATACAGTATATATTTATAAACTATCATACATTTTACTGTGCAGCAGGGCCCAACTGTAGCCTCTGTAACATCATGAAATATGGAGGATATTGCATGCCTGTGTGTGCTTTTTATGGATGTAAAGTGTCCACTTTGGGGAGATTTCTACACATTTCCTGTCCTGGATTAAGCCTTACACTTTGCTACACATTTTTCTGACCCATTGTTTGGTCTGGATGGCAGCATGGCAAAGAGAAATGAACAGCAATAGAACTGGGAGAAATGTCTCGATGATATGTTTTGGAGGGTCATTTTAACAATTTAACACAGTTAGACAATTTTTGTTTAACCTTTGTTGCAGGAAATGCAGATTTCCCCCAAAAAAAAGACAAGATAGCCCATTAGCAAATGAAACAACATTTGCTTCAATATTACATTTCAGAGATTTCCCTAAAGGTAGGCATACACGAAACAATCCCCCCTCGATAGATGAGGGATCGGTTGCAGCGCCTTAGCTGATCGGCGGGTACCCTTTGTGTACCTGCTATCCCCATTCAATGTAATGGGATCTGCCAGGAATTTACCGGCATGTCTGATCACCCGATTTTAAGGAGGCGCAAGTTCAGATGAAAAATCCTTAACCTTAACAGTACTTTTTACTACAACAATAGATGTATTTTTGTCTTATCTCAGCATCCCTCAACACTCTTCCTCTGGGCCCAGGTCATCTTAAGCCAGCCATACACAGTCGGATTCCATGGCCGCTCGATCACCTATCCGATCGATTCCGGCGATTCTGGCAGGAATCGCAGGTGTGATCGATCGGCCAATTAAGAGAATCCGATCGCTGCATACCACCTTGTCCAACGGATTCCGGGACGATTCCGTGTCCGATTGTCCACCTCACAAATGGCAACTCCCCCTGATGTGTGCAGAATCGGATCAAAAAGACCAACATGTTGGTTCTCTGTCGGATCCGATTCTGGGCCCCTGAACGATCGGACGTGATCGATCGGACAAGGTGGGCTGCACACGATTCCGGCATGATCGTTTCGCGTGCACGCGCCCGGAATCGATCAGCCCGGAATCCGGCCGGAATCCGACCCGTGTATGGGGGCCTTTAGATCTGCCTTTTAGCTAGAAAGGTATCCATACACAGTTGGATATTTCCGTTCAATGGGCCCAAAAATTGATCTGTCTATGCTGCTCGCACGGGAATCAATTCCACTTGATGCAATCGACCAAAAGTGATCAATATCAAACGGAAAATCTATGGAAAAGGGATCGGACATGTCGGTAAACCTTAGTAGATCATACAAGTATGTAAAGAAGGAATTGATTTATGTGAAGGAATCGATCGAATGTTCCAATGACGATCGTTTTTAAATCGCACAAGCCAATCGTAATGCAAAATAATAGATCAATCTATGGCTACCTTAACACTCCAATACTTTTGCACATAGGCAAGTAAAAGATATCAGATCAGAATTAAGATTTTTTTTAAACTACATTTTCTGCTTTAAAACTGATTCATAGTGTGTGCGCATTTCAAACAGCAAAGGGACACAAGAGACTGGAATGCCTGGAGCCATGTCGCAGGCTAGGAAGAAGGCAGCTTGACCTAGGGGGACTGGCCTGGGACATCAGGATGAGGTAAGTAGGCATGGGTTAGGTTAGGGGGAGGGGTTTCAGAAGTCTATTTAACCCGGCCAAACAGGAAGTACTTCCTCTTTGGACCGGGATCGTCACCCACCCACCCTCCCTGTTGTTTGTTTGGTTTGTTGTACTTGTGTTTTCTCTGGATATCTGTTTTCTTTTGTCACAGCAGGGCGGAAGCCCGGTAGTGCCACAGGAGTAAAGTTGGAGAATTCCTGGTGGTGTGTCGGTACTGATGGGCTTATGCCCCCATTTATGTCGCTCCCTGGAGTTGAAATTTGGATGAACCCATCGAGTCGGTATTGAAGGGCTGGTGGCCGGTACATTTGGAAAGAAGAAAGTCGAATGTGTGGCACTGTCGCAGCTTTCAAGTATTCAATAATATTATAATATTTGGTTAACAGTTAAATAGATTTAAATAATATTCGTTGATTGGCTGTGGCCAAGTTGTTTGTATTTTTGCACAATTCTTATATAAAGTTATTTTTCCAAAGATATTACCGCCTTTGTCATTATTTTAGGTTTATGTACTAGGGACAAGGTTTCAGTTATCCATAGGTCATGCTCTTAGAACATTTTTCCACTACATCTCTACAGACACAACCTGTCCCATTTGAATGGAATGGGATCGCCTTTACCGTATTTAGTTTTCAACCGTGGCAAACAGTGCCCATGCTGCTCTCTGGAAACATACCCTTTATCATAGCTTTTTAAGCCCCTCTCCCTCAAGTTAAAAAGGGCAGTTCTAGGACCACAAAACAAGCTTAGTAATATATTCCAATTATTGCACCACCATGTGTCCCAACCAAACCTATAGTTTAGGAAACTATAGTGATGCTATATGTGAAAGCAGAGAAACACACATATCATCAATCATATCATATGCAATAATGGCTTCTGTTTTTTGCTTGACCAAAGGTACAGCTGTAAAGGCAATCTCAATATATATATATATATATATATATATATATATATATATATATATAAAACATTTGTGTCATAACTGAGGATTTGGCCAAAGGGACAATTCTGTAATATCTCACATCCATGTTTTGGAAATATTCCTTATACAGAGTTGAGGAAGAGTTCCTTGGGGAATTCAGAGCTCATAAAACAAGTATGATGTATTATGATCTTGCCTGAGAAGCGTTGCACTAGGACCATCTCTAATTAGTGTTTCAGAAGACATGCATCCATTCTAAAGAAAATTCCAATGGTAGGTCGCAAGGGTTTTTCCAATGGTTGGTCAGATTTAGGAATGTTCTTAGGTACACTGGGAATTTTAACGTAGGAGGTGCCATCTCCGGTGATGGTCCGCTCTGATATGTGATAAAGATCTCTGATTAATATTGGACAGATTTGGTGATAATATAATCCAAATATACGGAATGTTAGAGGGAAGAAAGGTGACTCCCCCAGGTGAGGGCGGGGGTTCTAAGCCACAGGTTTCCCTCAACATATCCCCCAAACCTGAGTTATAAAAGAATAGGTTTGGGTGTAAGGTTAGCTCTGCCGCCTACCCCCAAAACCACGATTTTATCAACATTACGTCTTATTTATATATTTCCTCTGTATATGTTCTTTTTTCCATGTATATGTATATTGATATGAATATGAATGTTGGGAATAAACAGTTACATGTGTATGACCATCGTAAGATTAAGGATATTTGATTGATTAAATTTCCATTGTAAATTCCGATGGTGCTACATGCTCTCCCTCAAATGGCAATACATCCGGGCAAATGCGGCCCAGTGTATACTAGAGCTGCCGGAGATGGGCCAAGGGTCTCGTACGTAGGACACCCCCCTTTTTTTGGGTCTCCGAGGTGAATGGTGGATGTTTTTGTGTTTGTGTGGATGTTTGTGTCTGTGTGTGTATACAGGTTTTATATGGTTGTCAGCAATTTTTTGTCCCTTTTCCCGCCCACTTTTGCACAGATTTATGTATTATAGGGGTGTGTGTCTCGGACACAGCTTTGCTTTTGATTTTACTTTGGTGTTTACCTTCCTTTTTTTTGCCCAGATTCCCTCTCGTATTTTTTTCTCTTTTCCCTTTTTTTCTCTTCAGTTTTACCTTTTAAGTGTTTTTTTCTAGAATTTTTCTAGAATTATTTTCACACGTCTACCACGCTGGATGTTTAGTCACTACCCCCCCCTTCCCCCCCTCTCCCCCCCCCCCTTCAGATATCTGTTTCTATATGATGTCCCTTTTATGTCTCCATCTTCCCCCTATGATGTTTCCTGTTCATGTATGATCTGTCTTCTCCATCTCTATCCATCACACCATGCCCCAGGCCAATGTCCATGTTGGTGGATGTCTCCCTTAACACCAGGGGAGCCCGACACCAAGGCAACGGCTTATCCGGGAGGAGCACCTTCAATGCTCGCCCTGATGGCCTGCGCCGTGAGTCCCCGCCCCCGCCCGGTGTGGAGGGGCGGGCTTTTGTCGGGTATGCAGTTAGAATTGGTTCCGGACACCCGGCGCGCATGCGCGGGCCGGGTGGAGGGAGCCAAGCCTCATTCTGGTTTAGGTGGTGGCGTGCGCCTGCGCGGGTGCGCCGGCGCACCGGATTACGCGGGAGCCAGCCCCTCCTGACAGGTATGGGATGCATGGCGTCCACACAGGGAGAGAAGGGGTCCCTCCCTCATCTTAATAAGGCTGCCAGCTCTTATTTGGGACGTGCGGGTCAGGACACAGCTGTGAGAGATGGGAGGGGTCCAAACCCCCCTCCCTCTCCCGGAAGTGGGGA
>CM070034.1:129704958-129715234 GCA_036250615.1 Ptychadena robeensis | reverse complement strand
AAGTTGTCAGTTTCAGTGCTAAGCAGCCCCCTCTAACAAGCAACATAATACCTAGGCGTGAAGAGGACCAAAATGTATGCATTACCCTAGTATGGACCAAAAATTACTGCCATATTTCTTCATGGTTGGCTTCACTAGTGAGTATGCATGCCCATCTAATTAATAGCTTAAGGTTGACAGTAATAATGACGGTGTAAACACAAATTTGTTTACAGACACAGAATTTTAGTGATTAATACCCAGACTGACCCTGCTAAAATCGGAATGAACTAAAAATCGGATCAGACATTAATCCGACATGTTTTTTTTTTTTGATCGTTTGGCGATTGAAGTACGTTGGTGGACCCATAGTCCTATGCAGCTGCCTTTCTGGTCGATGGATTTTGTGGAATTGGCCTATGTGCAAATCAACCACAAATCTGATTCCCAAGGTGGTATGCCATTCATTCCCGATCCAATTACACTTACACTTTGTGTATGCGTTGTATTAAGCTCCATCAATGTCAGCATGACTTTGCTGTGAGGTTCTGATTAGAGCAGAGATCAAGAGCCAGCCAAATCCTCAGGCCACAAAGTCCAGTAGTATGGGTTTATAGTGTCACCAGGCTCAACGGCATCCCAGGGGCCCACACCTCAAAAAAATTCCAGACTTGTCACACACAAGCTTTTCCCTCAAAGGGATGTATCTGGCCCATATAACGTGCGGCCATCACAGCCATATCGGACATGACCGTTAAATAGGGACGATGTCCGTTGTTTCGCCTAGAGACCACGGGTCTTTAGGCAAAGCATCGGCTGAGCTGGGGAGAGCAAAGCTGTCTCTTCCCAGCTCCGTCGATATTTGACAGCAGCGTGATGACGTCATCAAGCTTCTGCATGGAACATCGGCCGAATATCTGGCTGTCTGTACCCTGCTTTACGCACATCATTTGCACAATCGAGGTGAGAAAATAAGAGGGAGGGGACATTACAATTACCTAATCATGCCAGAAGTGATGTCATGGAGTGGCAGGTTAATGAGCGGTATTACCGCGTTGCAAATACAGGAAGTGACCCTTTACAACATTACTTCCTGGTCCACAGATTTAAAAAGGTTGAGAACCACCACCCTTAGTTGTCATAGACCAAAGCTGTTGAAAACAGAACCTCCACAAGAAATCTACATTCCTTAATATTGCTGTCACTTTCCTGCTCACCAAGGGGACGTTTGCACAGAAAGAAATTCTAAATGCACATTTCCAGATATAATTACATTTTCATTAATATTAGAGTTGTCCTTTACCATAACATACCTGTGACTGCTCTTACCTGGGAATTCAATGAACACTTGCAGAAATTTTACATTGACCAGTAAAGATTAAAATACATACTAAAGATGGTCTTCAGTACATATTAATTAATCTTTCATCTCTTTTTTTCTTAATTGAAGGGATAATTAATGGGCTTCAGGTTATTGTTCAGGCCGCCTTTGTTCTAAGAATCTTTGGGAAGGAGACCGCACATCAGCACATCTCATGTAGCTCCATTTAACATGCGGCTGGTGATGAATTTACATCTATGTATCGGATGTATCATCTTCTACCCTACATCAGTAATGTCACTAAATTGTCAGCATATAATTCATCTAAGTACATCTGCCCTGTCTGTCCTCTATTATCTGTTCTCTGGTAAATGCTCTTATTTCTGTGTCACTGAGACTGTTCCCTAGGGAAAAAATAAAATCAGCACCCAAGAGGAATACAGTAAGGAAGGAAGATGATAGGCCCTGTAGTCAGGGTGCTGACCTTCAAAGAGGGAATACATTCCACAATTAGAATAAAACCTCTTTGTACTTTATTTTTAATACTGTTTCAAGAAAACATTATATTATAAACGGAGGACATGGAGAAAAAGAAAATGGTACTTGTTTTACTAATGAATGCAATTTTCTTTGTAAATTACAAAACTTGGATCTGGAAAATACTGATCTACAAAAATCTATGTCAATAGATGTTATATGTAAACTAGCATAAAGGGCAGTGGAGGTTTACAGTGCAACTTACCTTCCAAGTTTCTGGAATCACAAAGAAACATTCTATCCAAAGGTATGCAGGAAAAGGCCACACACCCAGCTATGCAGATATACATATACAATATATACATTTTAAGCTAAAAGTAATAAGTTGTTTTTTTATAAAGAATAATAATAGGTTTTAGGGTAGATCAAAGGTTCAGTTTGTACGTCAACAAAGAGGAAGATTGAAATTAGGGAAAGAGGAAAATGGTAACAAAAAATTGTGAATATCTTCAAATGATGGAGAGTTGGGACTGGCAGCTGTTGAGTAGAAATGGGAAATATGTACCATTGGTGGTTATGTCTATTGTGCACAACTATGTGTGAGATCCACACCTCTTCCCTTTGTCCCTACTATTTGTAGGGACAATTTCCAAAGTAGACTTCACAGTCTACTAAGGCCTTATTTTCAGTCTGTTATAGAGAAAGTAACAAAGGGTCTGTGTATTCTCCTTTTGTTTTTTACTCATGTTCATCCTGTGTAGCTTTTAGTTCATTCAGACCTTCACAGACCTATCTAATAGAATAATGATGGTGAAGCTTTTGCAGAGTGCCCATTTTGAAACATAAAACCCACTTATTTACCTCAAAGTATTAAGATGACAATTTAACCTTAATCACACACAAATCATACAGACACATACAGATGAAAAACAAACACACCTATATCATACATAATACACATAATTCATGTAGACACATGCATCATACACACACAGATCATGCAAAGACACACATGCATTATACACACACACACCAACCATGTAAAGACACACATGCATCATACACACACAAACCTGACCTGCGTCATATACAGACAAACGGCAATTATGCAGAGGCAAGTCTTATAGAAATACACAAACACACACACACATCATGAAGACATGCATCATACATACACACACACATCAATCATGCCGAGATATAATAATAACAGTAAAGTATCGGCACGTTACATGGGAATTTAGCGAACGCAGTGCATGGTACTTTCCCCAGAATCTCGAATATTTGAGATTACAAAGATATAGCACTATATTCGAGACCTTGGACTTGCTGACATTTCTCAATTTTGAACAGGCAGACAGAATGAATTCTGAGTAAAGTCCAATGGGTTTTAACTTACTAGATATTCTGATAGTTAAAACATTTCTGTAAAAACAAAATCTAAAATCATTTTAAATGCATAAAATAATTAGACACTGTGAGTTACTCATGAAAGGTCAACTAATTGTGCATGTAACATTTCCCTACAAGTTGTCTACAAATATGTGATACTGGCTGGATAAAAGGAATGCATACATCACATCCATAGGATGGTAAGCTGCAATAATATATTTAACCTTCATTTCACTATATAATGCAAAACTAAAGTAATATGTTTGACAGCTGCTTCACACTGTGTGGTGGTACAATTGATCGATGTTAGACTGGCAGTCAATATTTAAATAGCACAAGACAATCAAATCGAACAACAATCATCCAAAAGTAGACACTTGTATGGCTACTTTAATCTTCCAGAAGGTGATTTGTGCAGATGGCACTGGACATATATGAGGATTTAAATCCTAGTTCTAAGTGTGCCCTATGAAGAGATATTTTTAAATTGTTATAGTGTGCATTATTGTCCTGTAATACCTGTAATTTATTGACCAATTGTCCTGCATTTGCTCCAGTTTTAATGATTAGGCTCTAAGGGATCGCAGACATCCCCAAAGCTTGCTCCCTAAATTACTTCAGTTAGTTAATAAAGAAAATGACTTAAACTCCAAACTTTTGATATTCATTGATGTCTAACACAGTACAACACTCTACTATGATATTACTCTAAGAAATAGAGTATTGTAGAAATAGAACATACATAAACATGATATTGTTGTGGGCTCGCTGGCTGGAAGTGCTAGCGCACCAGTGCCCCCAGGTTCTTTTTGGATAGTCCTATGCCTAACTCCGTCACTCACCAAGCACACACAATAAAGTAGTCTACACAGCTGGTAGGGGGTATGCACAATTTTACTACAGGAAGGTTATTTACAGGTTAGCACCATCACCCAGTGGCAGGAATGGGGTTCTCACTAGGGGCTATAGTTTTGAACACACTACCAGCTGCAGGGTGACTGATGGCTTCACTTCCCAGTGGGATGGGGTCAGGATCGCAGTCTAGCAATCAGGGAAAACAGGTATTGGTCCCATACAAGATGGAGAAGGGAGGAACCCTGCATCTGCCTATCTCAAGCACCTACACGTCCATCTGCTCAGGAAAGATTGAGGGAAGGTGGTACAGGGGACAACCCTTTCATTCACCACGGATGGGGCTTCTTGGATCCCGGGCGCTAGCAGAGGGTTGGCCTGCGGGAGAACCCAGTGCTCCAGGGGGGTAAGACACGCTGGCTGACTAAGTTTTCAGTCTGGTCAATGCAACGAATTCAATGAATGCAATATTCAATACAGCCAGTCACTAGCAGCAGTACACTCTCAGCACAACCTCCTTCTCTACACTGATCGGGAGGAGAGGGGGGCCAACAGTTGCAGAGTCTTCTCACTACTGTGTCCGTGGGAACTGCAGAGTGATTGCAGTTTCCATGGATGGAGAGAGGGAAAGATGCCAGTTCATCTATGCCTCTCTTCATTGCCTAGGCCAGCAAGGCTCTGAGCTCTGCTGGCATAGGCAATTATACAGTACAGATGGGAGAGGCAGACACCGGCCGGAACCTTTCAACTGACAGCTTCTCCAGCTCCCAGGCTAATTTCCGTGCCGGAAGAGCTGGCGGGAAGCCAAGGCGCAACCAGCCGCAAGTGGCCGCGGGGGTCGCGCATTCGAACCATAAGACGCAGGCACTTTTTGCCCCCAATTTTGGAAGTAAAAAAGTATGTCTTTTGGTCCGAAAAATATGGTAGTTTACTGTGTAGATTTTTTTCATGTTATTTTATTTTTTTCATGTTAATATTATTATTTTTGATGGGGCATATGGTTGCTGTATATGAATTTGGCACATGTCTGTTGTTACACAGGTGATGGAGAGGTTAACATACAAGTTTTTCATTGTTAAGCTGCTTCATGCGGCCTCTCTTTTACCTCTCCCTTCGACAAAAAGGATTAGTCACTGCTGTATTACTGGTTTAAATGCATAATGTGTTTTTCCAATCCTTTCTACATTAAATAAAATTTAGAAAACTAGCTTACATGAAAGGTAAGCAATATCTCCTTCTCATTTCATGCTGCAAGCCTGTTGCTGTGATATTTTTGAAACCCCAGCTATGTGGAATATTTTGAAACACAGAATTGGAAAGATAAAACTCTTCTGTGCCTCTGGCACAAAATGTACAGCCACATGAAAGCAAAAGGGATGAGAGCGTTTACAATAGAATTGATGAAAAATTTAAGTTAATTAAAAGAATGCTACATTTTCCCTAGAAGGCTACAATGATCTTTATTACTAATGCATATTGGTGCTTCATAACACAGAATTATAATAGCTGCGAACATCATTTGTTCCAAATTTTCTTTTTTAATCTTCAAATTTGACCTCGGCTCCCTTGGTCCCCAATGTCTAGAAACAAATTTTACTCTCTTTCTGTAATGTACCTGCAAGCTTTTCTCTTCCTTGTGTTAGAAATACTGTGATTTTCTAAGATTAGAGGGCCTACTCTCAGATGAAGTAAAACATGTTGTTTAGGAGCTTGCTTAATGAATTAAGTTGTCTGAATGTGTTTTGGGGCAGAATTACATTTGTGACATGTTATTGACTGAAGTGGAAAATATATTCCTTTATAAAAGCATGAGATAAATATTAAGTTCGAATTTACAACGAATGTAAACAGCATAGAGTACTGAATACTAGAAATGGTTGGTAGAGATGTTAGAAATGTAGTAGACACAATTTGACTTAAATTTTGATTTTCCAGTTTGAAATTTGTTTCCATTGCGATTTTTTTGTTTTCATGCAAATTATATTATCGTTAAGATTAAAACTGAAGAGAATCACTTACTTGAATATGTCATACAGTTGAAACAAATTGGGTTCTAAAGCACCACTGATACAACAAATATGTTAAAAATTACATATTTTATTGATACAACAAATCAAAAAATTATAGAAAAAGATTTAAAATACAGATTCTTCATAACTCCACCAAATTGCACATTTCAGTGGCTATAAGCCACCTCTTGAAACCGTTTTAATAATACACGTTTGGCCCTAAGGTTTCTTCAGGGAGGGGTTGCAACTACCTATAATGGAATACACAGTACAACATAATAACAGCAAAATACACTATACACATATATAATTAGCATTGCTTTATCCCTCCAAGACAGACCCATTTGCACTTACTTGTCATCTAGTTTGTGAAATTGATGAATAGTATAAAAAGTCCACTTTTTATACTAATTTACAGCATTGTTGTATTAATAAAATATGTAAAATATAATTTTTAACCTATTTGTTGTATTCGTGTTGCCTTAAAACCCCATTTCTTTCAACTGAAGTGATTTTCTTTAACCTTAATTTTCTTAATCTTTAATCTTTACCTTAATCTTAACTTCAATTTACTGTGGCACACAATATATGATGATTTTCTGGTACGGGCACCACCCATATTTTTCTTTCTAAATAATTCTAAATAATATTATTGAATATAATATTCGCAATAAAAATTTAGATTTTCGTGATCAACACTATAATAGCTTTTAATGTCAAAATTAAATTTTTACTTGACATTTCTGCCCGATTTTTTATAGAAATTTAACTAGGCAAAATTTCGCCTTAATTTAACTTGATTGTACATTTTCCAACTATCCCTAGTCATATCATCAAAAATACCGGAGATGTAGAAAATTAAGCTGAAAGTCAAAAGTGTTGACTTGACATTGTACTTAATTTATTACAAAATCTACATGTTTTAGAGCAACACTTTTGTTATTTTCCCACAATCCGTTCCTACATCTCCAACTATTTTAGTGACAAGGGCTTCACAATTAACTGCCAAAGTCAGCTAGTCCACCATCTTTACTGAACACTTTCAAAATTACAAAAGTGAACTCCAAATTACCAAAGCAAAAGTATTGGAAAACAGATAAAGTCACAATTACAATACACAGTATATGTATTTCTTGCCAAATATAATTTATATTCAATGTAACGTAATGTATACATATACACATATATAGTTCTCAACTAAGTTTATATTGAAGTTACAGCAACATAGACTGGTCAAGGACCAACCCTAGCCTGTTACAGGTTAGTAAAGAAAAAGAAACGCAGTGATAGAATCAGTTTCTTCCTTACTATCAGTCGGCTCTATTGGTAATGCCTAGTATGGAAGAGTACTACTGAGACAGACTTTCCTTCTATAGTTCCTTCTCATGGAAAGTACTAGAGCAGATGTATAGACAGATTAAGATACTGTTTTGAAATCTAAAGATTTTGGAGTGAATGCATAAATGGGCTCACTTCAATTCATCCTCTGTAAGGAAGGGCAAATTCCACTCTAAGTTCTTTGAGGTTTTTGTCACCAGGCTTTTGGCCTGTGTCAATGATATCAATCTTAAGAAATCATTCGGGATTCAATGACAGGTTTGATTTACCTACATTGGACCTGATTTAAGCTGTTTAGATTCCCCAAAAAGTTTTGGGTAATTTTTAAAACCTCTTAAAGCTCAACATAGTACTTATCTTTTTTAAAACCCTGCAGCCTCCTCCTCATGTGATTGTGGCCTCCCATCATTTCGATCCATAACTCTGGGCTGAGATCACCAGGATGGACATCACCCTTTCAATGCTAGGCCCTTCCTCAGCCCAGAGCACTGGATCAAAACAGAGAACACTGGCCGCTAACTGACTTTGTGAGTTAATTGAAAAGCCCCTAAACATGGTATCATCACTGGAGATGTTCAGAAGGGCTACCAGTCTACTACTACTACTATTATTCTGTTTAACTTTAAACTTGACTTGGGTAGTTTGGGAGCAGACGCAGCATGTTTTTTTTAGCCATGCCCGAACTTCACCTGTTGAAATCAACGGATGTGGATCGGATACAGTTTTGGTGGGTTTTTTTGTCCCAAAAACAAACAAAAAATAACAAACAAACAGACAAAAAATAAATAGATAAACCAATACAGGCATTGTAAAATGATGCATAGCCCTATTTTTTTTTTATTATGAAGAATATTTTTGAGGGCCAAGTCAGCATTTTTGGGGACAATCCTAATGCTGAAATTTCTAATAGATACCCTTTTTTAGGAACTACATTTGTCATCAACCAAAACTTAAAATAGAACTCCAGCATGTTTGAGCATTTCTCTGCAGTCCCTCTGTCTATAGATTTTATTGTCTACAGATCACTTCCTTCCTGTAAATGATGACAATGATGTCACTGCTGCTGCCGGATGGTTTTATAAAAGAACACCCTGCTGTAATTGGTGCAAGATAACCAAGGCTGAGTATAATTTACGTGTGTTTTCCAATACAATTTTGAGGATATTTTTCAAGTATAACCAGTTCACTCCCCACTTGTTTTCATACTCTGACACTCACTAGAGTTACATGACATTACCTCTCCATCTCAGGCCAAGAGACATGTGTCATGACTGCACTGCCGAAAGCCAGACTCACCCTGAATTATGATAGTTGCATTTTTATTGCAGATAGATGATACAGGCTCATCTGGCTCTCTGAGGCCGGGGTGTCAGCTGATTTATAGGGCTGTTCATAAAATGTTTAACACTCTTAACACCCGGCAGAAGACACCACAAATGAAATGTGAAACTGTGGCAGAGTATAAACATTTTCTATAGAAGCAAATCCATTAAAATGGATCAAGTCCATCACATATCACACACATTTATGTAAAAACACAGATTTGAGGATTATATGATGCAGTCTTAAAAATATGTTCAGGAGAAAAGCATTATTTATTCAGCAGATATTGTTAGTAACCAGTAAAAATACAATACAAGCTATCTTTATATTTTTAGGTGAAACAAATCAACCATATAAAAATATGTTTTTGTTGCACAAAGCTTTGTACTTCCAATTCCAATTATGTTAAACACACTGTGTTGTAATTACAGCTGTGAGTAAATATTTGTGATGACTGGCCATACATTGATTTTTTTAGATGACATTATAAAGATTCTTCAATGGAATGACTGGAAATCCTTGTCAAATATTCAATAAATAATGAAAACAATATTATGTAATTGGTTCCAGCAACAGGAGGTAGTTCCAGTTCCAGAAACAGGAGGTGGCTTTTGTTGGCTGGTTCTTTGGTTATCTTTCAGAATTGCTTAATGATAAAGACAAGTATACAGGATATAAACATTAGATTTTGACAACCACAAACAATTATTTGGGGAGACAATAATTTAGCATCTGGTGCAAATATCCATTTAGCATTACAATATTGACTTGTTTAAGTCTAGATTGTAATACTACAATAATGCACAATACATAATAATGTAATGCTACAATCTAGACTTGTGTATGTAACTAGGAATGGCAAAGGAAATAGGTCACAACTGTTGTAAAAGGTTTTGAAGATTAAAATCAGTAGAGTAAAGGGGATGCAGGATAATGTGGTAAAGGGTAAGTAAATGTTTTCGTTATTGACCGCCACCTGTCTTTTGCCACAAAACATATGATGTTTCATATTACTTTGTGGCACTCTTATCTATTGTAGGTATGATCGAAAAATTCAAAAAATCAAAATGTTCAACTTTTTTGAGAGAAAATTTGCACAGTTGAATGACAGGGCCATTACGACAAAAATGTGTCTACACTATCACACACATGAAAACACAAGGCTAATTTAGAAAATGATGTTAACAATTTTGAGTCAAAAATTCACAATCGAATTGAAACTTGATTGGGAAATTTGGAATTTCCGTCAAATCTAATTTACTTACCGTATTTTTTGGCATATAAGACGCACTTTTTCACCCCCAAAATTGGGGGGGGCAAAAAGTGCCTGTGTCTTATACGCTGAATGCACGACCACCGCGGCCGCCGGTGGTCGCACCTTGGCTGCCCGCCAGCTCTCCCGGCACAGAGATTAGCTGGGGGAGATGGAAAAGCTGTCAGATGTGAGATGCCAGCTAATGCCAACTCTCCCATCTGAACTGTGTAATTTTCTATGCCAGCCCTGAACTGGCATAGGATATTAAGTGAAAAGTATAGATGAACTTTCATCTACCTTTTCTCTTCTGTCCGTGGGAACAGCAATCAC
>CM070034.1:129649817-129704851 GCA_036250615.1 Ptychadena robeensis | reverse complement strand
CCCCCCCCCCCCCTTCCTCCTGTAGAGTGTACAGTGCAGAGATGACGTTGTTCAGCTGAGAGTGTACTGCTACTAGTGACACCTGTTGGCTGAATTGGATATTGCATTCACTGAAAAAATTTAATTAACCTAATTGATGTGAAAACTTATTAAATCTTTTTTTTCTGGTTTTCCTGCCCTAAAAACTGGATGCGTCTTATATGCCAGTGCGTCTTATATGGCGAAAATTATGGTAATTTCATTAGTCTCTAATTTATTGTTATTGGGTTCATAAACACCTTAAGTGCTTTTACAAAAGGCATGTTGGCAATCTAATTTCTTCAACATTTTGAGCTTGGTGATATGTTATGTGTGCATTATGGTGGTTAGCACATTCACCACGCAGCACTGGGGCGGCAGGTTCACGTCTTGGCCTAAGCACTATCTAAAAGGAGTTTACATTTTTTCTTGGTATCTGTGCAGGTTTCCTCTGTCTTCAATTGTAAGCTCAATTGAGCAGGGTCAACTTCTGCTCCTTAAAGGTTTATACCTTTCAACCCTTATTTAATGTACAGCACTGTTTAATATGTTGGCACTTTATAAATAAAAGTTAATTATAATAATAATATTGTTACTCAGACACCATATACTACATACTTGGATGCTGTCTGCTTCTGTTTTTTCAATCAGTATCAGCTGTGGATCAGGGAGTGCTATTAAAGTTGGGCCACCATGCATTGTCTGTACAGAACTGCTTGGTTTGCTATATATATATATATATATATATATATATATATATTATAAGTTTAATTTAGAATTAATAAAAACTTACTATTCCTGTGCTATTTTCTCCTGTCACTTGTTCCTGTTTTGCTTTCTTGATTACTGGTAAATTGGGAAATTGCAGCTAGAGATGGGAATAATGTGATAAAGCTGATAAATTCATTTCAGTCTCCATTTTCTGCAACAGCCAAGTACAAGGCTCCAACGTACTTTGAAAATATGCAACTTTGACTGACTTGTCCTCTGAGCCCTGGCTTTTTTAAATGCTAAACCGTAAGGTGTGAAAATGGCTTTTCCACCATGACATACAAAGAAGGCTAATATGGAAAAAAAAGGATTCCGCTTCATAGGAAAATCAGTCCACATGCCTTACTCATCAAGTTTTGCACATGTATGCCTAATGGAGATCCCAACAAAATGGGATATTAATCTATTGTGCTGCAGTTTTCAGAACTTTTTCAGAACTTTTTTTTAAGACAGAAGGTAGAGAGCACTCGGACTGGAAGTATTACACTTACATGACTGTAGCACCCCTAACTTTAATTTTGGCTATCTGTATCATGGAACTGACTGCAGAAGGGTACATGTAATGAGCACAGAACACGTACCTCCAACAGTTCTTTCTACAAATACTTATTGAAAATCCTTTACATTTATATTTTGGAATAGGAACAAAAAAATTACATATGCTTTGTATTCTGTCTCTTACATCAACAATTCTCTTTTTTTAATAGAACTCATATATTAGTAACTCAGTAAGTGTTTCTTCATCTGTTCTTAACCCCCTGAGCAGTATGGGTATTCCCCATATTCTGTGTCAAAACCATTACAGGAATATATAAACAAATTATAATATTATCTGTTCATATTTCCTGCCTGCTCTCTGACCCTCTGCATATTTTTGGTGTCATTAATGACACTGGAGATATTAGGACTTGGGATGCCTAGCCTGTGCCTGTAATACAAGGGAGGGGGCGTCAGGAGGTGGGTGCAGTGATGAATGCACACAGAACGGCAATGCTAGAGGACAGCGTGAGGTAGTCTGGAGCAGGTAAGCTTAGTGAGATGCACTCTGGGTTACCATTATTGGTTACCCCGAGTGGAGCAGCATTGGCATTCACTTGTCACTGGAACCACGTCCCCACGAATATGCAAAGGATCAGAAAGAAGGCAGGAAATATGTACGGATTACATTTTATTCTTTTTTATATTCTTGTAATTAATTTGTGCAATAGCGATACCGCTGATTTACTTATTGAGTATTGAGTAAAATAGGAATTCTATAGAAAACTGCAAAATATGCAGATTGCTAAATATATGTAATGTTTTATTTTATTTAAAATCCTAAATATAAATTGAAAGGAAATATTAAAGAAGTATTTGTAGAAGGAACTGTTGGAGGTAAATGGCCTATGCTAATTACATGTACCGTTGTGCAGTCAGTTCCCTCATACAGCATAAAAGTGAGGGGTGCTACACTCATGTTAGTTTAATAATTGCATTTTGAGTGCTCTCTATCTTCTGTCCTAAAAAATTGTTCCACTAGGAAGGTTAAAATGTATAGAAGTAATTACACTTTGTTAGTCACTTATGTAAAGTCCATCTCAATGAAATAGCCCATTTAACAATGCCCGTCTCCATAGGCTGACAATGGTACTGTCCAATGGTGGCTATATTGCTCATCTATAGATATAGTGGAGGAAGTGTAGCCATCCTATGGCAATGTGTATGTTACTGGCCAGGTGGATATAAAAATCAATGCAGACATAAATATCCAAAGTCTGTTACATGTTTATTTTTGCTCTTCTGTCTAGATACGCTTTAAGTTCTATATGTTAGTAAGTTCACTAGTAATCAAACCTTTAAAAGTGCATTAGTAACAGTTTGTATCTGGTAATCTTACTCAGGATGGATGTCATGGCAATAAAATTGAATACTAAAGTTCAGTTAAAGAGCCTAAAGCATGGCCATTTCCAAGTCAGTGACCCCTAAGCAGGCAAGCCTTATTGCAGTAGATAGGAGTGCGAGTGGATATTTTTCAATCACACTAATAGACTTTATTTATAGGTACTCTGTTTCTGAAAGGGTTTAATAAAGACTGTAAAAAGGGAGTTTGTTTTATGATCGAGGTTTGTAGAGGTGAACGCATAATAATAAATAATAATGTAATACAAACGCACAACCTTTGCACGGTTTTAATTAAATATTTTGATATTAAAAAGTGCTCGTCGAGAAAAATATATGGAATTAGCTTTTCATATAAGCCGTAAGTCATTTGTAAAGTAGAAGAGTTGCGAATGGGGGGAGGGGCGGCTCCTGTTAATAATTTATGTTTAGGACCCTGAGACTGACCTTTCTCATATGGGCCCAAACATACTCCGATCGTTCAATATATCTGAAATGTCACAGCACTTGGAGCCTAACTGATTTCATTAGAGGTGAGCTGTGGTCTTCTTGTACTTGACCTTGGAAATATGGGTTAGTAAGAAGCAGTGGGTGATTTATAGAAGCTCTTCTACAGACACTCTACCCAAGTTTTCCCTGATGTCTCTATTCTTCCAAGGTCATGGGGACAAGTAGAATTAAATACAAACCTGCTATTACATGCCTTTTTGAACATTTCTTTCAGTTTAGATAATATTTTAAGTCTATTATCAGTGAAATGTTATTGCTGAACTTCATCAAGGGAAAATGTGCTAGTGCTAGTACTGTAAAGCAATGAAAATGTTTCATTTTGGTCCAGGGAATCTTCCTGCTTGCTGAAAAGTCACCTTAGAATGTAACCCACTGAATTGACATCACTGTGAAATATACATTATTTAAGATCAAAAGAGGAAAAAAAGAAAGTCTTATTGCTGATACGACTGTTCAGAGATCAGTGACCACTGACATGACCACAATGGACCAAAACCTCAAAAGTCAACAAAAATCTGAACACTAGGGAACTTTTCAATTTTAAACGTTGGAGTACTACAATGATTATGGATACAGGGCTGCTATTGCTACCCAATATACCATCGAATATTTTCAACTATTTGTTACTATATTCATTAAATATAGATTTTTTATCATTTGGAAGTCCTTTCTTCTCCTTGACCATTAACTATATAGACCATTAACCTTATCTGGAGAATCTGGAGTATCTTGGTCTGCATGTGAGGAACCCAGCAGTGTGCAATGTCTGTTGTCTAGATTGACCAGGATGGCCTTGGTGGTGATCTTTGGATTCTTTTACACCTCTCACTATCCTCCTGACCAGCACAGGTGTCACGTTTGGCTTCCGACCACGTTTTCCACGTTTTGCACTGTAGCTACTTAGATATGGCCTTGTAGCTCTTTCCTGACTTCTGAGCAGCCACAATGCACAGCCGCAGGTCCTCACTGAGCTCCTTTGTCTTAGCCATGACTGTCCACAAACCAACTGCAGAGCTGCAGAGCTGCTGTTTCTCACCTGTTGAGTTGATTAAAACAGCTGTTCCCAATTATTAAGGGTAATTAAGATGCTTTAAAACAGCTTGGACTATTTGGAATGGTATAGAATTTTGGATTTTCCCAGAGACTGTAACAGTTTGTGAAGGGTATGAATGATTTTGGACATGACACTTTTTGCTCAAATGTTAATAAAAGCTGAGAAATGTTCCACAAAAATGCCTCTTGTACATCGTCTTATTATCTTTTGGGAGACACCTATGTTGTTTCCCGTCAAAAAATAACTTGCTGAATAAAAGTAACTTGCCTGGGGTATAAATAATTATGCCTGGGGTATGAATAATTATGCCTGGGGTATAAATAATTATGCCTGGGGTATGAATAATTATGCCTGGGGTATAAATAATTATGCCTGGGGTATGAATAATTATGGGCTCAATTAAAAATATAATAAATATTGAAGAATCTATTTTTTTTATTAATTTGTGCGTTTGTACGTTTTTCAGACCACAAATACCTCCTTCTTGCTTTATGCTGGTTTCTATTCGATCTCACTTTCTCACAGAATAACTGATATGCCAAACTACATTTCTCAATCAAATCTCACAGTACCATGAAAAAACAATTTAACAGCTAAAGCTTTTCCCAGCATATCACGTTGTAGTAAATCAACTAGACTGTATTAGCTTGCTAAGATTCTAAGGTCTGCTCCGATTTAATAAAACATACCTGAACCTGATGGATCTTTATAATAAGTTATTTATAATTGGAGCCAATTGTAAAATGTGCACATGCTCCTTTAATTGTTTAATATAGGAATAGTAAAACTCAACCAGGACTGTCACAGTTTTACTGTTTAAAAACTTGTAACCACAATGAGAAATAAATTACTATGAGAATGTTGAGGTCATATTTCTCCTGAGAATACTGTGCTTTTTTTCCTTTCTATTAAAACATTTATTATATAACTTGTTTAGCTTTGGCCGTTAAAGACTATTATAAAGACGAAGTGCTTGGACAAAGCTCATCAAAAAGCATGGAGGAGATCACTACATTAAAAGGAATTTCCTCCTAATTTGGGATGGCAGTTTAACAGCAGACTGACTTCTAAAGATCAGTGCTCAAGACTGGACTAAATTAACCCAAAGGGAATATTCTTTATCCAAAGATAGAAAAAGGCAAGTGAGTTCTAAATACGTTACCTGCAATATAATATTTGCTCCTAAACTACTGATAATCATAAAGCATAACATGTCTGGAAATATATAGCAAAAGGAAAGATAAAATCAGGACTGACCACTCTTCTTTTGCATTACATCAATGCTGCACCAGGAAATAAAGATACCCCAATGATGCAGTATCATATCCATATCCATATAAGCAGTTCTATTACTTAGCAGCATAAACTGATCAGCAAAAAATATGCTGCAAGTTAAAAAATATAAATACATAAAAAAATTTATTGTTTACGAAGACAATTGCAGCAATGGGCACATGTTCCAACTTGTTCAAGTTTTACTGTCGTAATATGAGTATCGTCATCTAGGGTCTTCTGTAGTGATGATCACGAATATTCGGATTCCGAATATTAATCGCGGATATCGGCAATTCGGAAATTCGCGAAGATGGTGAATATATTGCCGAATATTCGCAATTCCGGATATTCTGTATTTTTTTTCCATTACACATGCCTCTCAATGCACGTGGACGAATGGGAAGGCTGCAACAAGAGCTTAGCAACACTCCCTGCGACCATCAACAGTTTTTAAATCCAATATTGGGGTGATGCGAATATTTGGAATATTGCGAAAATCACTTAGATGGCGTCCAAAATTCGCAAATTTATTTTTCAACACGCCCCTCAATGCAAGTTAAACATATGTTCGCGAATATATAAAATTCGCGAAATTTGCATAAAACTGCAGATATTCGCAATAAGAAGAATATTGCCGAATGCGAATATTTTCCGAATGTTTTCTGAATGTTTTCTCAAAAATTTGCGGTATGCCGCGAATACGAATGTTGCCTATGCCGCTCATCACTAGTCTTCTGTCCAACCATTGCTATTTACCTTGTGTTAAGGAACTGATGAACCCTTAATGTACTGTATATACTCAAATATAAGCCCAATTTTTCAGCACCTGAAATGTCCTCAAAAAATGGAATTCGGCTTATATTCGGGTCAAAAATTTAAATCGCAGCATTTTGTAGGTGGACTTTATGACTGAATTGCTGGAGATGTAGAGAAGGGTTGTGGGAACATTTGAAAAATAAATGCTCTAGCATATATAGTTTATGCATAAATTAGGTTCAAAATCAAGTAAAATTTTAACTTTTTTGTGCAAAAATGTGATATGCTAGAGCAATGCTTTTCCCACATCCCTTCTCTACATCTCCAGCACTTCTAGTGATGATATCATGTTTAGGGGCTTTGTAATTAAAAGTTTACTGAATTAAATAATAATATCTCCTAACAAAAGCACATTTGCTGTGTGTTTCTGAGGCTTAGCTGCTGCATCCCCCCCCCCCCCCCCCCCCCCCCCCCCCCTGGGCTTATACTCGAGCCCTTCAGTTTTTCCAGATTTTCTTTCTAAAATTGGGTGCCTTGGCTTATGTTCGGGTCGGCTTATATTCGAGTATATACGGTAGGTAATAGGGATGGCCAATAAGATCTAAAACAATTGATATTAGCAATCACATGTAGACTCCAAGTAAGACAATTAAATTGAGCAGATGTAGAGTTGTATTTAAATAGGAAGAAACGAAAGAGCATGTAATCAGAAACGTAAGCGCAAGTGATGTATCGACCTGACATCAGTATGGCTGTCTGGAAACAATTCGGTATAATGTATCTATATGTCTTTCGTAACGGTCTCTCCCTGATTAAGCCATAATGGGCAAAACGCATCCCTGGAACTGACATTTAGGTTTCACAAGTACCATCTATGTATAGTAAATGCATACCTCTTTGGCGTACACCATTGTTCAAAAGTGTATTTTGCCATTTATATATACAGCACGTTTGGAGTTCAAGTGATACTGTTTCTTATAACTGAAGTCATAAGAGAACCAAGCGTTCGGGATGTCGCAGATCCCTTCTTCAGGCTTAATAACATTCTGGTTTTGAAACTCACATTTAATGTGCAAATTGCATGCAAGCTGTTTTTGGTTGATGTGGTTATTTTTTACATGTTTGTTAAATATTTATTTAAGAAAAAAAAAAAGGCAAACGAATTACCCCTGCCAGATTCATTCATGATATGCACTACATACTACAGCCTTTATAGCTACCATATTACAATATCTGAATATTTGTCTCCTCTACCAGTAAATAAAATCTCCCTATTCACTGTGAATATGGCTCTACAGAGTACAAATAATGCCCTTTGCAAATTACCAGTGACCTCTTGCTAAGCAGGTGCACATACAGAGGTGCGTCAGCATCATTTAACCAAAACTTATACCCATGGTCTCATGAATTGCTAGGTCCCAAAACGTAATTCTTTTTTTGCAGCAGAGTGGGAGGGACCTTCTTTGAATACCAAACAGAAATTAGCACTATTGGATAAAAGAAGTTTGTTGGGTCCTCAAGAAGACTTCACTGGAAGCAGAGATGTTTCAGAGGGATACTTGATGACAGTAATGAATCAATTGTCTATGGGAAGAGGTC
The DNA here is from genome assembly GCA_036250615.1 of Ptychadena robeensis. NCBI lineage: Eukaryota > Metazoa > Chordata > Amphibia > Anura > Ptychadenidae > Ptychadena > Ptychadena robeensis. The sequence goes on along the minus strand of CM070034.1, from coordinate 129,696,990 downwards.
TATCCGTCTAGTCCGTGATCACGGCATTACAATCTTTTCTGTTGTTGGAGGGGGGGGGGGCATGTCCTTCCCATATGGTTTTGTACTTGTCTTTGTGGCTGATGGATATGTGTGGCTATGCCGTAACTCATTGTTCTGGTGATTCTCAGTTGTCAGTGTTACTGTAAGAAACCACAAAAGGGTACATCAAGAGAACTAAGCTTAAACAGTATAAAAATAGCCATTTCCAATCAAAATTGTTGTTAGGAATTACATCTAATTTACAGCATATAAATCATCCTCTTAAAAAAGGGTTAAATGAATGCTAAAAGGTGGCACACTGCACATATTGCCATTACCTTACAGGTGCCCCACAGACATCAGATAGGCAAGTATGAACTAAGCCGCACCTATATTCACTACACATTGTGTCATGCCAACTTAAACACAACATTTCATTCTCAAATCTCTTACCATTCAAATCATAGAAGTACACCTCAACATAAGCCATTTCAAGTGTCAATTAAGCCAAAAAAATAAAACTTAACTATATCACCATCACTACTAGTGTCACTTGTTACATTTTATTTTGCTGTCTTATCCCTGTATCTTGGAGAAAAACCCCTTGTGCTTTCTATGAGAGTCAAATAGCTCAGCTCGTAACTTGTATCCTTGCTGCATCTTTGGCAAAAGACAACTACAAAATAAGAGTTGGCAGTTTCTTTTCATCGAGCTTCTAGCCAGAAAGTCAGCAATCTGTGGGAAAACGTTGTTCTCACCATGACCCTTTCATTTCAAATATCTTAGATTGTAAAACATTCTTGAAACAATTATAGAGTTATCAATTATTATCTTGTCACTTTGTATTTCTCTTTCATATTCTAATAAGTGATTCTGCTTTATATGCACTATTTATTTTAGGAATGAAAAGACAGGTGCAGAACCTCACAGACTTTGCAGCTGTATTAAGTTTAAAGTAGGGATCTGAAGTATTCTAAAATTGTATCTCTGATGACATAGAGCTGATCTAAAGTGGAAAAGATCTCATCAATGGTGATGGCCGAACTTTGGCCAGGTCCGTCCACGAACGGGACTTTTAGAGAAGTCCGACATTGCCTGTTTGCGGGCGCCTCTTGGCAGGGAACTTAAATCGGGAAAACTGGAAATGACGTCAGTGACGTCACATGCTGTACCTGTAACGCATATTTCCTGGTTCCTATTGCTGGATGTGATGTCACTGGCGTCACTTCCGGTTTTCTGAGCCAGCTTTTCACTAGAAGACCGGCTTCTAGTAAAAAGATTCTTCCTCCGACGGGATCTTACTGCTCCTGATCCTGCTGGAGGAAGAATAGTGAGCTCCTTCTCGCCGGCGAACAGGGTGGGTTGAAAGCCCATACTGCTCGCCGGCTGAAAGGAGTGCGAGAATCCATGTTCACTACTCACTCACTACTCATCAATATTTAGGGGATGTAGTGGAAGAGATTTACTTACCTGAACCTCTGGTCCCAGATCGAATATATAGTTGAGTTTTTGGCCACCCTTCACAATGCAGAGTGATAAGGTTTACTTTGTTTGGAGTGGTATCATTGCCTCAGACCCCTTTCAGAGCGATTGAATTGAAACAAAAGTTCTTCTGACAAGGACCTGGTTGGAAAATTTTTGCTAGTATATTTACAGCAAGTTTGGAGTTCAAGTGATACCGTTGTCTAACTGAAGTCATTAAAGAAGCAAGCTTAGTCCGTTACCCATTATCTTACACTACTGAGAGGCTGCAGAGTAGGCCGATTGTATGACTAGTAGCACTCTGTCAATGAGAACTATGTGTGCCTTATAATATATCACACAGAATGTTTGTATCTGCTTTTATGAATGACTCTGCAATCTCATGTTTTTTTTCTGGACTTATCGGATTTTTATTTGATTGATTTGTAATGTTTGAAAATTTTTTAATAAAAATGATTAAACACAAAAAAAGAAGCAAGCTTTCTGGATGTCGCAGATCCCTCCATCAGGCTTAAAATATATGAGTATATTTAGGTGTTTATTGCAAAGCCCCTGAACATGGTCTCATTACCAAAACATGTAGTTGTTGCATCAATTAAATTCAAAGTTGGGTCAAAAAAATTCTTAAAACATTCTTCAAGTTATTTTATCCAAAAACGTGTGCTGCAGCAATACTTTTTTTTCTACAACCCTTCTTTAGATCTCCAGCAATTATGGTGATAAAACCATTTTCAGGGGCGTTGCAATTTACACATCAGAGAATTTAAATGTCCCCAATCGTTGGCCCATCATTCAGTGGCCGCTCCTTAGGAGGGGGGTACTGTTAGGTACTGCTGGTGGCACTGTGATTGCCCATCCATGGGTTGGTCCCACAGTTGGTCCCACCAGCATTGTGGCTCCCTGCATGCGTGGGCTGAGTGGAGCTCACACCTTCCTTGTTAGCTTAGGGCTATTTAGGTGTGCTTTATCCAGACCATACTTGCTGTTCATTGTTGCTGTTTGCTTGTCTGGACTTCATGCTTACCCTGGCTTTATGCTTCTTGTCCCTGAACCTGAACCCTGAACACCCCTGGATTTTTGCACCTGTTTGTGTTCCTGCCTGTAAGCACTTCATTAAATCTGTTTTTTGTCACCACCATCTCTGTCTGGATCTCAGTGTGTGTTGCCTTCCTGGTCGCCTGTTCAGTACCTGATCCTGACACCTGCATTGGACAAATGGATATGGATAACGCAGAACAATACTTTTACAATAATACCAGCAGCCTTAAAGCCAAAAGCTTTAAAACTTTTCATGAGCTTAATTGTAGACTATGACACACAATTACCACATCTGTTAAGTCTTCCAGCGGTGATGGCTCTACTATTTCATTATTATGATGTCTCTCACTGCTGCCATTTTACAGAATCTTCCATGTCCCCTTAGTAGGATGGTGTTATACTGTCTCCAGCATAATGCAAAGTAGTGCTGAAAACACATTGCATGGGGTGTTCCCCCGTGACAGTATACATAGAAACAAAACAATCATTAATATTTTAGCCCAATGTAAGTCTGTTTTTAAGATAGGGAAGCCTACTCAAACTTCATGGATCCATATGGAAAATGGAAGAACTATCAGTCAAAATTGTTTCAGTGTGTATATATAGATCTGTTTATGTTTAATGCCAACCACATTTATAGGTATAATAATTAGGAGTTATAACTCCAGTTTTTTTTATTCACTGATCACTGCCAATGGGAATGTAAGGAGTAGTGATGGCCGAACTGTCCGCAAGGCGGACAGTTCGGCGGCAAACATGGATGTTCGCCCATCTTCTCGCCGGCGAGCAGTGCGGGTGTTCGACCCGCTCCGTTCGCCAGCGAGAAGATGATCTCTATTCTTCCTCCGGCAGGATCGCAACCTGTGTGATCGTGCCGGAGGAAGAATCTTTTCACCAGAAGACCGGGCATAAAGCCGGTCTCCTAGTGAAAAAACCGGGTCGGAGCAGGAAGTGACGTCAGTGACGTCACATCCGGCTCCCGGAACCAGGAACTATGCGTTCCAGTATGCGTTCCAGGGACCGACGTCACATCCGGTTTTTCTGATTCAAATTCCCGGCCTAGAGGCAGGGAATTTGAATCTGTCCGCGAACATCTGTCCGCGAACATCTGTCCGCTAACATCCGACTTGCCCGTTCGCGGACAGACCTGGCCGATGTTCGGCCATCACTAGTAAGGAGCCTAAAAGTGAGGAGACATATTTCAAAACACTTGCTCTTGTATATTTTAAGAGGACAAGTAGAGGAAGACTCATAACTTGGGCTATAAGTGCAGTGCATTGTAACTGCGCATGCTCGCCTGCAATATTTGTTTTATATATATATATAATGATTTTCCTTTCAGCCTCTAATATCTAGTAATATCTCCAGCCTCTAGTCTTTGGCAACTTCTCCATAAAAACAGGCATGCACACATGAGATGCTTTTCCTTGCCCATAAGATATTAAATACTTTGATTTTACACATGCTTATTGTGCTTGCATTTTATTATAAGCACATAGACATGCTTAAAGCAGCTTTCAAAATATTAAGTGCATTGTAAACAAGAAAAGAGTGCAGCACCACAAAACTGACTTTAATTTACCCAGTGCTCACATTGCTTTAAAAGCCATGCTAAATTCACCTAACAATGTGGTCCTGGAGGAAAAGAAAAATAAGGAGAAGAAAAAGGGAAAAGAAAAGGATGGATTTGTTGTACTGATACATCACATTTCAAGTTTTTATTGAAAATAAATGAACAAAACATAGAGTAAGCGACTGCAGAGCTCCTTGGTTTGTATTTGTTAATGGTCTAGTCTGTCCAGAAGTGCCCCTCAGTTAATCAGTCTTCTCTTGTCCCTGTGCAAGTGAAGCTGTAGAACCATCTGAGTGAAGATATTTGATGTCACCATTCATCTGGCAGGCCAAAGTGCTAGGACAAACCAAGAAATGTAAGGGTGAATGTTCCTGTGGCAATGGATGAAGCATTGGTCAGGTCACTATGACAGATTGTAACACTTAGGAGGTATGAGCTTGATTAATATGGCTTCTTATCAATGACAGGAGAGACAGAAGAGTTATGTATGTGCAAAGGTGACTCTCCTGGAATTCAACTAGAGCACAACAAAGTTGAGCATTTCAAGACAATTGGCTGTTTTGTAGTTTGAAGGACTTACTTTTTCATTGTTTGTTTTTTTATCTTAATTGTTTGAATATATGTTACATTTTGAAAACTCTAGTAGTTTTCTTTAAATTCGGTTTCTACTGTTGTTAATGTACTCTTGCTTCTTGGTGTGAATTAAAATGCATGAAATAGAGTACTTGCACATCCTGATAATAATTTGGCCTATTCAATTCAAGAATTTAACAGTGTAAAATAATCTTTAACAACCAGTTCATTGACTTTTAGCTTTGTGATATATATTATAACCAGGGGTGCACATAAAGTTTTTGGTGAGCTACTCAGATGAGTACCAGGAGATAGCGTTTGGCACTCACCAAATATGAAGCGAGGATTTATTATGTGCAGTCCTCCTCACTGTCTCCCTTACTGTCCTCTGCTTAAGCTTTCTGCATGGTAGAGTCTGCTACAGATGGACCTCTCTGTTTTTGAATGATTCTCCAAATAGCCGTATCCATCCACAGAGCAACAGCTAGCTTTGGGTCAAATATAACTCTCACAGTACAACACCATTTGAACCCCCAGATCTCATACTTCAGTAATTCAACCCTGCAATTTTCTGGGCTAGTAGCTATTTAATGTGTTTATTATTCTTTCCTAGGGTGACTCCATAAAAGTTAATAAACTAATTCATTGCCACATCCCATTCTTTAAAGTGATCTTTTTAACACCAAAAAGTGTTGGACCCTCGGTGGTCCTAGGATTTTGACCATCTCTATTGGTTACTATAGAGAATTGCCCCTTGTGCATTGATGATGTCTCCAACCATATATACTATACTATTATACTAAGGAGAAATACCTTAATTAGAAGTTTCAACAGATAGCAGGCCAAAGGAACTATAGGTTAGTAGTAAATAATGATGTACATTCATTTTTTTGGAAAAAACAAACCAACCTACTGATAAAGCATAGATCTGTTTCTCAGCCCATGGCTACAGCCCAGGTTGATGACATCCCATGCTTCAACCAACACGAGCCCCGGCATACAGTTTTATGAACCCTATCCCAGTACATATGAGATATCATGGAAATTAAATTCAAAGACCCTCTGGAAAATTTGTGCAAAATTTGTGCCAAGAAATCCTCAATAAAAAAGAAAAACTGTGTGAGAAAACAATGCTCGTCCTTGACGCTGAAAGAGTTAAAATAGCGGCGCTTTAGTAAGTTTGCAGAAATTACTACTTGTGGTTTTGGTAACAGATGTGTGTAACGTTAAATACTGCAAAGCTTTTGTATGACACAGGATGAAAATGGAGACCCGCTTTTTTTTCCTTGACAGTAAATCTATCATCACCATTTAAATAGAACAAAACTGTTTGGTGAGAAGGAAGGATCATTTGAAAACTGCTAGAATGTGTCAGACACATGCAGAGTTAGTATCTGTGAGCTGTGATCACCGCAATACTCACATCATCTCGGAAGATTCTGATCCTGAGCAGATGAGTTCTGCACCTGCAAAACCTTACTTTCCAGGACACATAAAGCGTTCCGTAGAAGACAATAAGAAACACAATGCTTATTGCTGTTTTCTCATGAGATTGAAATCAGAAAGGCCTTTATCCTTTAGTTTCAAATACACAATCGCTGGCGCTATCTGTAAATTGAAGTTTAGTCCATCATTCATGAGCAATAAATAGCAGAACTGAGATTTACACCATGTCCCTGAAATGGTTACAGCTGCCAAGTCAGAGATGTGCCACACTGTAGCATCTGGATCCATGATGTTCTCTGATCCAACAGTGAGTGTGTGCACCCAAGTGTATGTGTCAACCTTGAGTGCTGTATAGGTGACTGGTAGCAGATGGCATGGTGCTGGATCTAGTGCCCCTTTATTAACATAAAGTTCATTAGCATGTTTCCTCTAAATGTACAGAACTGCAACAGTCAATGCTTGATAAAAATAACAGTTAACTTTTCTTACGGTGCAATACAATATATCAGGGGTGAAATCTGTGTACTTTTTGTTTATGTATGCAATTGCTTTATGGTGATTTATTTAATTCAATATTCATATGTGTAATAATACAATGAAACATTGTGATTATTTTATAGTGCCTGACCGTTTAAAGACCTCATGGGCTATTATACACCCAGATTATGAGGTTGGTTTTGCAATTTTTATAAATTTTCCTGGTTTGCTGGTGAGGATGACGGTACCTTAAAGCACACTTTCCACCAGAAGTTCATCTTTGCATCAATGGCACTAGAAGTGCTGATAATAGGGAGTAATTTAAGAGCAAAAAAAACTTACCTGTAATGTCCCTCGCAGCCCCTCCTCTCTCACAGGCTCTGATGCCGGGTGCTGCAATGCCACCAGAAGAGCCTGACGTCTCTTAATGTGTGGTGATAGCAGGGAATTCCCTGTTCTCAGCTCTGCATTTAGATACACATTGACGATTTTCTCCATAGAAAACAATTATACACCCCCAGTGGCCACTTGTGATATTGCACTCTGAGTTAACCCCTGGGAGCCTGGCAAAAAAAGAAGGAATCTGGCATTTGATTGTAGGGAAGAGCAGAAAAGTATATTGTTTAAGGATTGTGGAGCGCTATACCACCATCATGCCAGTTCAGAGGTAAGCAAAACTTTAATTTTATATATACATTTTAGATTTTGAGTATACCACTCAAAATATCCACTTTAATTCCTTCCTTCTATATTTATCAACAATAGGAAAAAAGGCTGAGAAGTCTGATGGAGTTTCACAATTATGTAACCTTATATAAATGTTAGCTTTAGGGCTGTCCAACTCTGGTTCTCAAGGGTTGCATACAGGTCAGGAAACAGAGCGATTTTCGGAATCTTTGTATATAACATAAAGATTCAAATGGAGAATTCTATAGTTCCCCATGATTGGTACCTCTGGTGTGCTTTTATTAGTTTTGCCCCTTGGTCATACTATTTCACCCTCCATGGATATTCTTGCATAGAGATGGTTGATTTTTTTTCGAGCTAGCTGACTAGCTGAGCAATTTAAATTGTATCATCAATTGCTGGTGATGTAGAAACAGAAGTTAAAATTTCACCTTCATTTTGAACGTAATTTATGTTAAAATTACGAACTGATAAGCAGAATAGCACAATATTTATTTTTGTTTCCTCAACCATTGTCTGCATCTTCGGCAATATTGTTGATGATACCTTATTCAGGGGCTTTGCAATTAACTCACAAATAAACTAGCTGGAATTTTGCAACTTACGCTGCTTATAGGGTGATGCCAAACATACCTAATAGCAGGCCTTGACAAGCATTCAGCTAAAGGATTCTTTCTCTTCTCCCTTGTTTGTCATCTTTTAGGTGCAACTCCTTACTCATTTATGTTACTGACCTCACTTATACCCCACCTGCCCTGACATTGCTGTAATTCCTGAATAAATATTTGTCGTCTATTCTGATATTAACACTACATTTCAGAAAAAAATTGCATCACATCATTTGGCCTCATCTTTGCCTGGCTGGTTTTGAACAATAATACTTACAACTTTCTATGTCAGGTATAGTCTGCCCCTGTAAGAAGATCACTACTCTGTTCAGACTTAAACAATCCACCACAAAATGTCATGAAAGCCGGCCATAGACACCTCGATCCATGGCCGGCTTGTAGCACTCATTACAGTGTGGTGATGTTACAATACTGTGATGTAGGCTACAAAACTGTGTTCTCCACTAACATAGGGGATTCCCGGTAGATTGTAGCCAATTAACGACCTGCCAGCTTTTTTGGTTGAAATCTCAAGGTGAGCACCCCTGTAGTTGCGGGTGACCACCATGCGTTCAGTGTCAGTATGAATGCTGGTCGATCGGCCGCAACTATGGCCAGGAATCGCCATGTCTAAGGCCAGCTTTAGGCACCTTATATACTATTTTTTTTATATAAAGCATTTCAAAAGAATATAAATAGTGAGCAAATGTCCACACCTCACCCACTGGTAGTGTCAGGTTTAACTTCAATAGCATTTGGAGTACATATTCATTAAAATAGCACACCAACATGTATTCACAGTCTCAAATTAAAAGATCATTAAACCCTCATTTAAAAATTAACAATTCCAAACAAGCAATACTTTACCTACTGGTGGTATTACTGAATGTGGCTTGGGGTAAATTCTCACTACCAGAAGTGGCAACTCCGAGTCACACTCGGGGCAGTGTACTTGTTCCCTCCCATTCAGTGGCATCCTCTAGTGATGTCGGCCTGGAATCTTTCTTCTGACTGGCAAAAAGTACAGCAAGGGCGATGACAGAGCAAAAGCAAGCTTTCCTACCATCGGCCATTGACTGGGACTAACAGTCAGAGCTTTAAAATTTGTATTTTTAAGCCACAAAACCAGTTAAATATCCAAGAAGGCTCACACGAAGCTCTATTTCTTCTTCCTTGACATCTTCCATCTGATGTGCTACACCAATTGCTTCAATGGTACTAGTAAGGCCACGCAATGAAAATGAATCCAATCTGCAAGAATTACAGAGTGACTATTCGATTCTATAACACTTGAGTCGTAGTAGTAAAACAAAATAAATTTTAATTAGATGCATAAACTTTGTGAACTTTCCAAATGCTTAAAATTGAAACACTTTCCACACTTAGTTTTGAGAGAGACAATAACTTTGTGCTACAGATTAGAGTTACTCTCCCAGGAAACCAGCCTAAAGGAAAAAATAAGTTACCCAAAAGTCCAAAGAGGATGAGACTTGAAATGTTATTTTTGATCCACAATCAAGATTGTTTAAAAGCGCCCTTCCAAGCATCTGTGATACACAGTTACTTTCCTGATCAAGATAACAAGCATTCTCCTTTCTGCTTTCATAAACTCCCTGACCACCGAACCAACTTCCAACCCAAACTCTGTTATCTTCAGATCTCCTTTTAACTTCCATCCCATTAGAAGTATAGAGATGTTTTAAATTAATCAACAGCTGGCTGTCCCTACTATATTTGCCATTCAGTGATTGATGCATTTAGATGTTAATATCAGCAGCATCTCAAAGGATCATTTAAAAATTTATATTTAGCGCATTCAAGTTGTTGCATCATTAAATCAGTGTCTTGTGGATCACCAGTTTCCTTCAGGCCTGAAGCCCATTCAAAGAATGAAGATCAGTAACCTGCTCGGTGACAAATCAGCCACCACTTTGATGTTTCCCTTTTAATTTCGTTCCGGCTTTTTAATTTCTCTTTTAATTGACTGTGCATTTTAGCTTAAAAAAAAGGAGTTGGGATGAGCATGAATCACCAAATAAAATCCAACCAGGGGGAGGTCAGGACTCAAAGCAAACGTTCAGAAATGAGAGGGACTCTAATTCTGGCAAGACATTGCTGTAATGAGCAGCAGGTTACCTATGGTAGTTTGGAAGCCTGCAGATCTATCTCCAGCGCTACTGAGTCGCACGTGGATATTACTATTGCTGGGCCCACTCAAGTCATAGCTGGCAAAGTCTTATATATGAGGCAGATAAATGAAAACTACGCTAATGAAGACCAAAAAATGCACATCGGGTTTCTGCTCCTTGTAGGTCAACTAAGAAAGTGTTACACTGAGGAATATCATCATGTGATTGAATATATTTTGCCTTGAACAGCTTTAACTGAACAGTGGTTAAGAATGCAGCATGATGCGCTGTACGGTGGCCAATTAAAGGTTATCGTTTAGAATTTGCTAGGTTAATCGGACAGGTTGTTCATTTCCAGCAAAGCTATTGAATGTAGCAAAAAAAGCACACAATTCTTGATTGTTATTGGTACACTTCTCACCTAACACTCTAAACCTATGGCAAAAGAAATGCAACATATATGATATTTAACAGAAAAAACATTGTTATCTTGTATTTCTATAGCGCCAACATATTACCCAGTGCTTTACAGAGTATATAGTCATGACTATGTGAGCAGCCCCTTCACATCTAGAGTTGTATTAAGAGCCTTTCCTATATAATGCAGAAGGGTTAAAGTATCTGTTATGTTTTTATTACTATTGTCTTTGTCTTTGCTAGTGATATTGAACCTCTCTGGGAAAGAAAGTTACGGATAATTTACCCAACGTAAAACAGACAAAAAATATAACATTTAACTAATACAAATATTTCTTATTTTTACAATTGCTAAAATTTTGGGTTTGGGTATTATTTTCATTTAGAATTTTCTACACATTACTAAGCTAAGAAAAATATTCCCTTACATAATAAGTCAAAATTTACTCTTAAGCAGGGAACACATTGGAGCCGTTCAAGGTTCACTGCAGCAGCATGATGATGTCATCGCGCTGCTGTCAGATATCGGAGGAACTGGAGACACAGCACTGCTGGGGTCTCCATGCAGAGCAACGGACATTGGTCTACGGTCATGTCCAATATCTCTGTTTTTGAGCAAAATTGATTGGTCCTGCTCGAAAACAGGAATTGCCACATATGATATGGTCCAGATAGATGGCTGTGATCGCACACGGCACTCTTAGTGGCCATCAAAGTGGACAAAGCCAACCTACATAATGTAGGCTTCAAAGGTCATGTTTTAATGAAGGCCCAATAAACAACTTTGTTTTTTAACCAGATTTTACACCTGAGTGCGGATTCCATTATACACGACAGCTTTACTGGATGAAGGCATTTGGAGACGGTTCGGCTAGATATCCTTCACCAGTGTCATCCTTTTTTGATGAGCTACTACCTGATGTTTGTGGGAGTTTGAGGTGAGCCAGTCAACATGGGCTTTCACTTGATTTTGGTGGTGCAATCTGTGGATCTGTTTTGAATCACACTATGGGAATCTGTTGAGGATTGGCCAATTTGTTAGTGTCTACAGACATTGGTCTCTAGCTGGTGTAGCTCTGTGCCACTGATAGTGACAGTTTTTCGGTACTGCAAGGTGTCTTACTTTGTGAATTATTTGCTCCCCTTTCTGATATTGGATTATCTGACTCTGGTTATTTGCTCTCCTGTACTGACTTCTGTTGTGTTTCTGGACTGCTCTGGTAAACCCTTTTGTTACTTTGTTTAGTGGACTAATCTGTGCAGATTTAATTTTTGTACTTGCTTCCTGAGTCTCCCTGGGGTTTGTCTTCTGCTCTTAGGTAGGAAACGTTGTGCACTTTTATCCTGGAGGTAGTGGAGATTGGGGTATCCTACCTAGTGATCTCCCTGAGACCCTTATAAATTGACAAGTTCATGAAACATCAATTCAAACATCAATTAACCTAAACTCTAAGGATGGGAACACACGGCTCGATATAGGAGCCATTTGAGGTTCTCTGCAGCAGCGTAATTATGTCAGTGTGCTGCTGCCCAATTTTGGAGGAGCTGGAGACACAGCCTCATGGCTCAGACACAGCCTCATGACTCAGCCGATGCTTTGCATGGAGACCCCACAGTCTCCATGCAAAGCAATGGACATCGACAGTGGTTTACGGTCATGTCTGATATCCATGTTTTCAAGTGGGATTGATTGGTCCCGCTCGAAAACAGGGATGGCCAAATTAGATATAGGCCAGATAGATGGACATGAGCGCGCACCGCGCACGGCACTCGAAGCGGACATCGATCTGGGCCCATATCTATATGTGTGTTCCCTGCTTAAATTACCCTAGGAATACATTAGTCACTCACGTGAACCTGCCCTAGAAATTTAACAATTTCACAATTCTTGTGATAGCAACTAAGAGATACCATTGCCTATTTGACAAAACTAAAGGCCTGTAAAGGCCATAGGAGCATCCATTGTCATGGTACATATTCACTCTAAGACTTTTCCGCAGCTTTTACAGTGTATTCTTTTTTCGTATCTGTGGAAGTATAAAAACTTGTATTTCCAGCTGAGTCAGACATAGAGAAAGAATTCCATAAGTCTTTTAGCCACAGCTGCTAATATAATCCCCCAACCAGGAGAGAATAATTATCATGGGTGATCGCTTGGGAAGGCAGCTGTATAATCTGTTTACTGTATATGACAGAAAGGATCAAAAAGGATAAATGTAAACACCTAAGAAGCTGAGCCCGGCTATATCAATTTCCTGAAATGTCATTCTAGGGTGAGTTTAGCATTATCCAGTTGTATGATGTTCAGGCATGCTAGCTGGGCCTCTGCAATAAAAGGGTTAAAGAGAAGTATAAATCACCCAGGAAATATTGGGGAGAAAAGGGAAACATTTGGCAGGGGTCCAGGATGTAAGACTTGGCAACTCCCATTTAGTCATTACAAAAGGCGGCCTGCCAAGATGAGAAATTACCCTTGGATAGACGGATATTAGGATTAATTGACTTGAACCAGTGCAGTGGAGCAGGTATGCAAGGCACACTGGGGTGCAGATAATGAGGGCCAATAAGCAGCTTTATTGTCTTCTTTCATGAAGAGGAGAATATAAATGAAACCATCTCCTATATCTCAGGTCATGCAAAGCAGATGACTCCAGCTAGCATTTTTGATCATGGGAAGGCATCAGAGAATGGTCAGAGTGCAGAGGGGGTGGCAGCTTTCTGTGCTGCTGATATTTCAGCCGTCTCTAATCATCCCAAACCGCTAATATATCTTTCATCACCTGTGTCCTGCTGCCTTTTCTTGACCTTTAACCCATATTACTGGTCAGTTGACCTTTCCATGTGCTATCCATTGATCACCAGAAATAGTTGTGTTTGACTATTTCAAAGGGTTTGTGAAAGTGCCGACTGTGCAGAAACACATTAAAGGGGAACAAAAATCTACGTTAGCAAGCATTTGATCAAAGATAGAAAGATAGATAGATAGATAGATAGATAGATAGATAGATAGATAGATAGATAGATAGATAGATAGATAGATAGATAGATAGATAGATAGATAGATAGATAGATAGATAGATAGATAGATAGATAGATAGATAGATAGATAGATAGATAGATAGATAGATAGATAGATGCTTAGTTTGGCTACGGAAACTGAATTAAGTAGGTAAACTTCCCTGAAAGTCAGGGTTTTTGTTTTCCAGCAATACCTGGATGATGCAGGCTTCTGTGTTGTATATGATGACATCTGAGAGCTGCATCCAGTCAAGAAGCAGCTTCTATGAACTGGTCATATAGATGTAAAGCAGCCTGCAGGAACAAGGCTAAGGTAAGTATGTCTAAACCTCAAGATAAAAACTTTATTGAACTCTTGTTGCTCAGAAGTAATACATAATGGAAAACTGTGTATCTTACGTTAACTCTAGCCACTCTGTGTTGCGGCAATGCTGTCGGCTAGTAGAGCTAGCAAGCCTTTAGGTAAGTATAATGTTTTTTATTATTTGGGAGTATACGTGATACATGGGGAGATATGTGCTATACATGATGTGATATGTAAGACAGATATATTCCCATATATCCGGAGCAAGTGGCCTAATTAGCTATGAAACGTGTTATAACTTTTTTTTTCGAATAAAACTCTACTTTCACTCATTGGCTCCTTCAATCATTGTTTCTTTAAAAGTTTTTTCTCCTGACTCTACTACTATGGCTTCCGCTGTCTTAGCAAAGCCAATGTTTTTTTCTTATTTATGTCAAATTGGGGACAGTGGCATCATTAATGGCATCATTTAGGTTTCCTGAAACTACCAGACAAAGCAGAATAGTATTAAGTCTCAAGCTGCAGATATAAAGCTATGAGATTGTAGGTGCAGTAGAGTCTAAACATCCTTATATACCAGAGTGTACACTGATAACTTCAGGAAAAATCGTAAGTACTTTTTAAAGGCTCAGCTTTTAAGTTTCCTATAGTATTACTTTCAAGGAGACCTTCCACTAAAACTGAAAGACCACTGACCCTCTCTGAATGTCCCCAAATGAACTAGTAAAATTCAATGTAAAACTTACCTGAGAATAAAAATATAAAAATATTATTGACTTTTACCCTATTTTCTACATTGTTCCTTAAGAATTGGGAATGTAGAGGAGACTTTATTCTATTGCAAGAGCACCTTGTTACATGGGGGCTACTTTGTATTTCCGAGAAAGCTTTCTGAAATAGAAGTTATCCTCACCTGAACACTTCAGACATGTAATATTGGTGAAAAATCTGCTTTAAGTTGTTTAAGACCTGTAATAAAACCTCTTTACTGGAATCTTATGGTAATTTTATTTTTCTCTGAAGTCATACTTTAGGCTACATTCACACGTGTAAATTTTTTCAGACTATTTCAAATGAACGTGTTAATGCGCTCTTATGTTTAAATCTGTCGATCAGACTTTAAAGCGAGCCATACACGTATAGATTCCTCTTTCTTTCGTAAGAAAGCCTCACAAATGCAGCCACCAATCAATTGTTCAGGAATCGACCGCAGAATCGATACGTGGCAAAATCGTTTTAAAAGTTACAGACATGTCCTTAATCGGTTACATCAATTTCTGGGCCAATTTATGGCCGAATTTAATGTTTGCAAGTTCGATTTCTGGCCGATTTTTTAGCAGATCGATCACCGTGAGTGCGCACGGTGGTTGATCTGTGGTAAAATCAGCTGCAAATCAAGCCATCTATGGCCACCCTAAGTGATCCAGTTGGTACATACTATGGGACATAAACAACGTCTCTGAATATATCTGAAAAAGTCTATCTATGAATATTTGTCCTAGCATGCCAGGACAGTGCACATAGTGACAATCTCCATTTCTATTTGTGAAATTTAAAATGTATTATCAGAGGTACTAGCCTGATGTTTCAACAGCCACTGAATAGAATACTAGCTTGAAAATACTATATATCCATGCTTTTGCCACTTAAAACACTCCTTGCAACTGAACTATATTTTAACATTCTTAGAGAATGTGGTGGCAAGAAGCACTCGATGATCATTACTTTATAGAGAGGGTGAAGGTCACTTGTTACCTAGAACAGTGGATGCACACAGGAAACCGCGAACACAGAAATCTCATACACAATGACTTGAAAGCTGCTCTCCTTTATATTTACTGCATTGTAGAGCACAGCAAGAGCAGAGAACTGACAGCTTTACTGTTCACTTCTTAAACACAAAAAACTCTTCAAACCTTTATAAGACCAAGAAAGTAGAAGACATTCGTACAAAGGAATATTTCTGCATTTTCAATCCGTTGACAGATCAGACTGTAACCTCTGCTATAAATACTGTGTGCTTTCTTGCAGTATTCTTATCAAGAGACGTATACCTTCTTCCCCTGATGGACTGGAAGCCAGACATGTGTATTCCTGGAATGAGGAAAATGATATCCTTTTACTGACTACAACACAAACTGGATACCATATTCATTTTGGCCAAATACTAGGTCTTCTCTCAAATGGAACAAGAGATTCAGATACCGCTTGCTATAAACCCAGTAGATTTTGGTAGATACATTATTGAAAATATATGCACTGACAAAGTTAAGAACAGTATTCAATAGAATGTTTCAGCATGATGGAAAATGCAAACTTTTCATGTATATGATTTTTTCTAAAAAGCAGCATGAGGCATACGTATCAGTTGCCTAAAAATCAGCACACACAGTTGTCTAACAGCTACTATTATTGAGTGCTCTAAAGGACCGCTAACAATAACACCACCACCACTGCCTCTGTATCCTGCAGTGCTCAGAACTTTTCAGTCCCAAGGTTTTTCCCACCACTGTTCCATGTTCTCTGTCTAAAATCTCTTAGCTACAGTTGACCAAAGGTAGACATTCTTCTGTAAATCTAAGAACGTTGTGCTTCACTGCTACACCATGCGGTTATAGATTTCTATTTCTAAAAACCACCAGATGGATCTCATCTCATGAGATGATCCAAATGTCATATTGAGTTTGAATCAAATCACAAATAGAAGCAACAGTCGGAAAAGTCCAAAAAATAAAGTAATAATGAAACCAGTGCTATATTGTTTTGTTTTGTGCAGTTCCTATGTGTATCATTGGGCAAAAGCTTGTTTATTGGCTTTAGAAATTGGCACAATCAAATCACAACATTTGCCTTTCAAATTTGACCTTTGGACAAGATTTCTAAAACTGTGACAGCAGAGGATTGAGGTTGGTGGTAGTGGCACGTAATATTTGCCTTAGACATTTGCTGCTAGCCTAAACATACAACAAGAATTTAAACCTTTCAGTGTAAAGCTGGTCAGAATTCTCAGATGAACCACGGATTTGGGTTATAATAAATGTTCCCGGTTGTCCTACATTCCTGTGGCAAAAAAAGAAGCCCACCTCCTGTGTCTAGTCACTCTTAATCTACAGTCTAATAGCTGTATACCTGCAGCGTGAGTTCTTGTAGCAGAAGAAAAAACTGCCAATTTATCAAATCCTTTCCGGCAAGTTTCTTTCTAAGTTTCTATATATATTCTGTACAAAAGAGCCTAAACTTGAAGGCTTCTAACATCATTACTCCCCCACTTCACCAATTTAGTCATTTAATCATAACCAGAAGAAAGAAGAAGGTTGTTTTTGCTATAATAAGGTATAGAATTTACTTTCAGGTGGTGAATAGGTAAAATGAGTAGCCAAAATTATATACACCTCCATTATTAGCTTCAAGGAAAACACCCATATTGTTCAAGGCAGAAGATAAAAAAAAATTTTTTTGCAAATTATTGGTCACCATATTATCTCCTATTTAAGTAATCAGTTTATTAACTTACAGAGTGTGTGTCTGTTGGTATACCAGTGGCAGGAACATAAGATTGTAACCTTTTTAGTTACAGTGATCAGCGCTGTGTCTCTGGGGCTATTTTCAGGGAATATAAGCCTCATTGTGATTTCAGGTCTATACATACAGGTCTAAAAAAATGTCCATCGCATGACCAACTAACCTCTTGTAATATGGATTGTCTTTTACTTAAGGGATTTGACTTTCTATGTGTCTAGTCTTATGTACATCAGACTATGTTTGTTTAAAAAAAACATAAGTTGTCATAATAAACTGCATTCATATACTTACACAGCTCACATTTACATAAATGCATTTATTGTAGTATTAGTGTCCTATTTGTTAAACCCATCAAATGGTGACCATCGGTATTGCATTGGTTAGGGACTATGAACCCTATGGGTGGTTCTTTGCTGGTGATATCAGAGTGCTGCTACCAGCCAGACAGACTGGTTATATCAAGAGGTGTAAGCAAGAAGGAGCTAGAAAAGCATTTAAAAATCAAATTCTTATCGATCGCCCTAACTAAAATAGGGGACCCCACTGCACGAATATATTTAACAGTGGACTAGATCAGGGATGATTACAGAGCTGCATGCTAGGAGTATAACATGTCCTAAATATTAGGTGCATACAAGTACAAAGTACTTGGAAAGTAGTTAGTTATTGTTATATTTAATCATTTAAACCTTATAGCCTTCTTTTCATTTAATCATTATTTATCACACGTATCATCCTAGGGAGAATATGGAGATTGTGCTTTGTAATTCATGATGCCATATATACACTCCATTGTCTCTCAGGCCAGAGGCTGTGGGATGTTCGCAGAGCTGTTTGCTGGGTTGTGTATTGTGGTTTCAGTGCCCTCTGTGTAACTGGAAGGTGATACCACGCATCTGGAGATGAAGGAATGCATGATTAACAATACAACGGCAAATGATTAATATCTTCTTAAGGCACATACTTCCAGATTATCCATCATTTCATTAGTGTTTAAGTAATGTTCGTTTTGAAAATGGGAATGGCGTCCTGAACCATGAATAACTCACCCACCTCCTGACACATTTGCTCGTTGCATAGCACAACAAAGCTTAATTCCTAAAAGTGTCCAAAAGCTGGTACTTAGCCGTTGTTGACGGCTGTTTTCATGACTAATTCCCAGACGATCTTAAGTATGTTCTGTATGATCACATTTTACCAGCTCCCTATGTATAGTATACCATATAAGTTTGGTATTCATGAAAAGACAATTTTATTGCGGTATGGGCAATGTTAATTATGTGCTCTGTAGGTTCTTTTAGATGTGTTTTCCTTATAAACTCAGAACCGTGATCTCATTTAAGAATCTGATGTAAAATTATTTTACACTCCAATTTACAGAGGTGCACTTTAACCTCACTGCCATTCCTGACGGCACCATCTGGTCCAGCGCTGTCTTGATAGTACCACACTGGACGAGATGGAGCTGTCAGGCAAAGATTGGAGGCCCGGCAGCGCATACTTACTGCTACGGCGAAGTAGAAACTGCTGGAGGAGAGCGGACCACTCCCCACCCCCCCCACCCCGCGCGCATTGGCGGGAGATTCAAAGGTAAAATGCACGAAAACTGTTTTTAGTGTGATTCTCCAGATGTGCCCCATTGCAGTTAACCCTCTCTCCCCTAGTGTTTTCATCACACCAGGGGAGAGAGGGAGCCAAAGAGAATTGTACTGGATAAAGTGATAACTGTATCTTATACAATTCAAAGTAAAAAACACATTTCCAATTGAATACAAAATTTTTTATAAACAAAGTCTAAATACATACTGTTTTGAAATCTTTCATACAAAATACATATTTATAAACCAAATAGCACCAGTAGAAGGAGAAACTAAAAAGGCTACACCTCCCTTGTGCTCACCAGGATTTACCGTACTTATGTTCGGAGCATGAGGACAAACCATTGTACATAAATGTAATTTTTTTTTACATAATTGTATGTTTCAAACATTATTATACTCAGGATGTCTACTAGACTCTTGTACGGACATATTTTGGGAAGTTACAGGCCTACAACATAAAAAGAGTCTATAGTGCACTTTTGGTACAGAAATCTGGACCTCAGCAGTGCGCTAGGGAGGTTAATCTAAGACTGAAAATAGTAGTGCTACTGCAGGGGATTTTTGGGCAATTATGAAAATAATATTCTGTTTAGAATATTTAGGATTAAAAAAAAACATCCCTTTATATGAAAAATAGAAAATATATTTAAATGACCTAATAAAAAGGAGATTGCTGACTGAGAAATATCTTTCTCTACTGTTTTAGGGGGCCCTACCTAAAAAATCTGCTTTAATGCATTTGACATGAATTTCCCATATTTTTCCTGTGTTATCATCCTTTTAGGTGTTTTCTGGTGGTATCTTTTTTGTTATACATTGTAACACACAATAGTCTGAACCAGAACTGCAAGAGGATAATATACCTTCATATATAATAATATATAATATACCTACATTTATATTTGAAGGTGGTAGGCAAATGAAACACTAGAGGAGAAAAATTAAGCAATACAAAAGAAAGTTGGAATGTCAAAAGGAGACAAGTATAGAACAATAAGGTAGGAGTACTACCTCCTGCCATGGTTCTGGACATTATAATTTTGGGCCAAAAGTAAATATTATGTACATTACAGCATTAGTGCACTTAACTCTGGTACTGGTTTTGAGAGCAAATCTGTTATTCTGCATACAGTAAATAATCTGTCTTCAATTCAAATCATTAAAGAATGGTTATTGGTTTTCCTATGAATCACAGCTTTGTAGATCAGTCTCTTACCTGCACCATTGTGTAACAGCCCCCAGAAGATATAGGCCTTTTGGCATTTCAGGATATTCATTGGCAATCTGAGGACATATCTCTTGAGAAGCTTGCAGTTCTCATGGCGTTCTGATAACTTGTCGCTCTCCTAAATGTCCTTGTGGTATTAGGCAATCGATCTCTGGCATCACAGTAATGCTTACAAGAAATATAGCAGATATACAGATATTATTTTAGCTATAACAGTTCGGAATTACCGTACATCTTTTTATGTTTTTTTTGCTGACCTCACAGACTAGAAGGATTCCCCACCAGCTACTTGCTAACCTGGAATTTCAATCAACTTTTCTCCCAAAATCTGAGGGTCAGTGCTCTCAACATAGACATAAAAATCATGTCCTTAACCTTTCTAAAACATGTGCTTCATTTATAAACACTGACAATACTTTTGCTATGAAACAATGGCTTTGAAAACACAGAGATTAGTGATTGTAAACAAACTATGTAGTATGTGCATAATGTAGATTACATCAGACAAACAGAGTAAGATTTCAGATAATCCTTATTTATGGCAAATTTTACTATTTTACTGATCCCTCCAAGTTTGAGTCTAATTAAACAAAATAATTGTATCACAAGAGAGAAGATATGTAAGAGTGTACAAGCCACGTGCAGTACTGTAAACGAAGGTTTTCGGAGTGTCAATGTCTTCTCCTGGGAGGTATTAAAAGACTCTAACGCACAATGAACTGTAAAGACTTTTCCTTTTCTTATAGCGAGGAGGACTGTGCACTTGTGGCCCTGCTTCACATGCTTGAAAGTTTTCTAAACATTGCTTAAAAAGCAGCTGAATGGGTCCCTTTTGGCCATCGGTGGCCTAGTTCTAGTCTCCATTTCAGTTGCTTACTTGTCCTCCTCTTTGCCCTCTCTGCTCTGCTGAGATCGTCCTGGATTTTCTCTCAATGCAACTGCTGTCCAAGCCAGCTGTAACCACTACATCTTCAGCAGTGGACCGAGGAGGGTATTAATCATATTTTTGAAGAGGACACTCCGCTATTTATCTCTTTGACACTTCCTGCATTGGGAAGCTTTGTGCGGCACACAGCCCATTGAGTAGTAAGATTAGACATTACCATGGTCCATTGCTTCTTCCTGCCCTCTTCATTGAGTGACTGTTCAACAGTGGCGTGGTGTTTGTTCAATAACACATAATTTATTTATACCCTTTCTTGTGCTTTCTTCGCAGATCCGATTTATTTTAGATACATTTCTACACCAAAATAAGTTTAGTGCACCAGGGCATGAAACCAGAGAAGCTGGCATAAGTGCATACAATAAAAGAACCGTTTGCATTCATAAAATTGAGGTTTAATACATCCTCAGGACTGGTGTCATTGGAAGCTTTTAAGGCATTAGAGAAGTAACAGCCCATCTAGTTGAGAGGCCTTCTGGCTAGTGCTGAGAAGTCACCTGGAAATAATTTTTCCATCATCAAAATGCAGGAATCACCCAATACAATGGATTAATGGGACCATTTAAAGAACACAAAACAATGGAATTATCATGGAAATTACTAATGCAAAACAGATTATTGAGCTGCAGATTAACTTCACATCCCCAAACTGCAGATAGGATTTATTTTATGGTTTTATGAAGGATATAGGATTATATGGCACTTGATATATCATATTGTATTGTTATTTCTTAAACAGCATTTGCGATGATGATACATTCAACTCACAGGGTACCACATTAATATAAGGCTTAACAAAACACATGTATTTTGAGTGTATGCAGGTAAATAATTTATCATATGCACATTGTATTTGTAATTATGGAATGTTATACATGAAGACAAAAGCGGTGTAACTATTATTTGATTTATGGTTGTATCCCCGTCACTGTCATAAAATCATTCCCAGGAGGCCAAACTGGCTAAATAGGCTTGACTTTCTAATGACCTAGTCTGCTTTCTCAACAGAGCTGTTTTTTTATATAAAATTTTGAATAATTGGGAGAAGGTGCAAGGTTTGGGATTTACTCCTGAAAAACAAAGTTTCACAAAACCAGCTTTAAGAAATCTGTGCAGCAAGAATCAATCTCTGCACTTCAATGGTTATATAAGCCACCGTTTCCTTTTACTAGTGAGGTGTAAATAGCAACTTCTACTTACCACATATATTTAAGTATTAGCCCCACTCAGTGTGTTTGCTGGTCTCCCTGCGGGCACTGGCAGCCTCTGTCTGTGGTTTGACGATTGCTCTTCTCCTCCAAGCCTGCAGTCTCCTTTTTCTACTGCAGCTGCCGGTCTCCAATGTGGGCAATCAAGGTGGCCAGTGACATAATAACCACTATAGCAGCCATAGTGGCCACTATGGGGTCCTTAGCTACAAGGGGGACTACTGTTTCTGGCTGACTGTTCTTTCCTCTATATTCTGTATTCTATCTGCCATATTACCGGGCTGGACTTTGCTGGTGAAATGTAAACTTGGTCGACAGTGCCTTGTGGTCATATTGTTAATATTTACTGGAGATGGAACTGTATTTTGAAAACTCCACTATCTAACTTACTTGAAAGTATCTGCTGCATTGGCCCCCTAGGCTTATTCAAACCAGTAAGTTTTCCCAGTTTTTGTAGATAAAATTAGGCACCTCGGCTTATACTTGAGTATATACAGTTCCTAATCCCTCACTTTTCCTGCAGCCTGTAGGCATATACAAAGTAGCATAGATATCTCTAATAATTTGATGTATATCAGACATGATACAAACTATTTCTTAATATTCTGTTTTAGATTTACATGAGACATCCTTCTACTACTTATAAAATCATAACTCTACATTTTATAGACAGTTTATCAATAACGCCAACACCCTTAAGTAAAACCCATAAGCATTGAGTTACACCTCTCATTCTAAATGTTTTCTACAACTCTGTAAATCAGGGATGTTTAGGATGAACAATGGAAACCAATCAACTATAATTTTTGACCTCTCTGTACCAGCTGCGCCTTTACTAACCAGGGATATTTGGAAGAGGATTACCTACCCCTGTGATGTATAGAGGGCAGTTAAGTGCTCCCTGTTATAGTGAACAGGGCTGCTATCAGAAAATCTCGGGCCCAAAAATTGTTGAAACTCCCTTTCCCTCTGAAGTTGTTGCGGGGGGGGGGGGGGTTGGGTGCTAGCAACATAACATATAACCTACCTCTCCCTTCATACAGCACAGACTGCCAGCTTTCCGGGGGAACCAAATTGGTCATACCGGCATGCGGTTGCTGACTGCCGGGCCCCCCTAGCTGCTCTGGCCTGGCAGTGCCCTTTGTCCCCCCCTGACGGCGGCCCTGATAGTTACTGATTTATCACATGAAGGGTGCAATCCTGTCTCAGGCTGAGACAGGCACTGAAGATCCTAAATGATGCCAGACTCACAAAGTGACTTGGTCTCATATTTCTGCAAAATTCTCACATCCCCTGTCTTGGGTCTCATTGTTCAATACAGTTAATAGTAGTGGTGATGCTTAAATGTGAGTGCTGATTTCTGGGGTATTGTACTGTAAAGCCAGAGGGGTGGGTCGAGTGAATATGGGTTAATATGCTTTATTCGACCAGAAGGAGAACCAGAACTAAACTTACCAATATAAATAGTGCAGGAAAGGAGGTAAACATTGCCACAAAAGCAGAATTTTTCATCATATAAGCACCTTCACATTTTAAATGAGTAAGTAAGCTTGGTGGATCTAGTATTACAATATTCCCTGTACAACATTAGCAATCCATTGACTGATTTCACTTGACTGGAGTTGCCCTTTAAGTGAAACTAGGTGTGTTGGTTAGCTAACCAACTGTCAGGTAATTCTAAATATTTATTGGGGTATATATATGTGTTTTTCATTATAGCCAAAGAAGAAGGCATGTTTTTTAGGTTAAGTCAATCCTCCAGCCATTTGTTGGGAAGCACTTCCCAAATCACCAATACTTGCCAGCAGAGGGAAAGAAAATGCACCGACCTGACAGGCAGAGGAGACAGATTAGCAACCTAACCGTCTTATCATCTCCTTGCCAAAATCATTTATCTGGAAGCTGGATGCAATGACCCCTGGATGCTAGTGTGTTTATTATTACATTTGTAAAAAATATAATCACACAACACGCGCGGACCTGCTGAGAATGTATGAGAATGTAAAAGCTTGTCATGCGTTACTTTACATCTGGTAATAGGTAACTCCTAATATATATAGTATTCTGCCTGAGTTAAAGAATGCCATATTTGTTTTAAATTCTTAAAAGCAATTTGAGGTCTAGCCAAATAGAACGTTGGGCACCATTCCAGAGCTCCTTACATTCTTTTAAAGCCCCTCGGAATGCATCATAATGTGGCAAAACTCATTTGCCAAGTTATGTACTAAAAACTTTTTTTGATCATTTAAACAACCATAAACACAGAATAAATGATGGCAGTTTTCTGCTGACCCCTCCCGATCAATTGATTGGCTCAATTGTGGACTTAACAGGAGTTAACGTTTTACTCCCAAATTAGTTTTCATTTTGGCTTATGAGGGAACCTTACTAACTTTTTCTTCAATCTTTAGTTGTAGAAAGTGTATGTATTTAAAAATATATGGTGTTTGAAAAAAAAAAAACAGTTGAAAAGTCTGCTGAACTCAAAACAATCTTTAATCATGTGAATTTTATATAGTAGTGTTTCACTATTATTTTTCATCTATTGTTTTCTGTTCTGCAACACATTTAGGGCTATTTAAACTGACCTTTTACCTCTGTCTTGCAGCTTCACTGTATAGCAGGGCAAAACATGTATAAACTCATATTTTTTCATTACCCAGTTTATATTTAAAAGCTGAACTCCAGTTTAACATTTAATTTTATATTTAGAATTATAGTCCTGTCTACTATGCACTATTCACCAAGACACAACCCTCCTCCATCTAATATTCCTACAAGGCACATTTCCAGTGGGATACATTAGGAACCATATACAAGCTTATGAATACTATTTACAAGGGTAATCAGGTTAATTATCTTGCTAATGTGATATAGTGCACTGATAACATTTATAGGAAATCTATAGTTTTTGTGTTTAAGCCTAAAAAACTCTCATCAATAATATTGTTTTAAGCTAGCCATACATGTTTAAGATCCCTGTTCGATTCCCCAAAGAACAGACTGCGTGTGTGTTCCCGCAGATCGATCTTTGGGGAGTCGATATCTTCCCACCTTAAGCGATCGACCCAAAAAGGTCAAAATTGCGCTATGAACGGATCGAACAGGGATCCACCAAGATGCTAAATCTCTGTTCGATCCGAATACTTTGTATGCCTGGTCCCTATATACAGTATCAAGCTGGAATCGATGTGTCAGTGGCACACATCTCCATTCCCGTTCGTTTTGTTGCTGCCCGCAAGCAGCGTGGTGGCGTCACTGGGCTGCAATCGATCGCTGGCAAAACGAACAGGGATCTTAACGTGTATGGCTAGCTGTAGAAAATATATCTTAAGTGCACAGGAGCAAGCCATGTTTCTTTAGTTATGGAGAATACTGATTGTGCTTTACTCTTCCTTCCTTGTTGATTACCCACCATTCAAAAAAAAGATTTAATTAATCATACAGTCTCGTATAGTGATTTATAGTCTGACAGCTGTGATCTTGCTAACTCCTAATTATGCCTAGGACTTCTGCTAGACCAATGAGTTCCATTGTGATCAATTACACTTGACTTTATTGTTAAGTCATCGTACAGTCACAAAGTTCACGAAATGTTTCCCAGGCAGCCCATAGCAGGTGGGGAATTGGTGTGTAAACCAGGAGGAGGTAAATGGCTGTCTAATTGGCTTGTTGCAGGGCTGGCAGAGAGACAGGACCTGGTAGGCACCGCACATAGTTTTTTAAACTAGAAACACATGGGCAATGGAAAAGTGAACACAGCTGTGATGGTGGAATACTGCAGACTATTAAAAAGAGCCCCCAAATTAATCCCCTATTAGAAGAAAGAATAACAGTATTTTCCCAGCAAATTAGCGGGAAAGTGGAAACAGTGATTACAGGGAAACTGATATTTTTCTAAGTAATAGAAGTGATCATTTTTCCGGTTCTACAAGTGTGAGGTTTCTAGATCAGTCCTGATAGGAATGCAGCCTCCAGTGAAGGCTAGTCGTTTGTCTCATTTCCCAGCTTGGAAGCCATATCCATAGTATCCTATAGCCTCTACAGAGAAGAACATGTAACAATGGAAGAACACGTAAGAATGGAGTAAAGAAGGATAAACATAATGAAGCTCCAGGTAAATAGTTATGTACACAAAAAGCTGAATAACAGGCAGATAGAATGTACACCAATAAATGTATAGAGGGGGGCTCTGGCTTGAACTTGGGGGTGATGTGATGTATGTCTTTTCACATTACTGGTTTAAAATTTTTTATAAATCATTATCAGTATATATTTGGAAAACGTCTTGGTCTGTGAGTGTAGCTCCCTTGGGAACAATCAACTACTCCAAAAAATTTATATTTCATTGCACCTAAGCTAAGTACAGTAACTCCTATAATTCCCTTAGAAATCAGTGCACAAGCCAGGAGAGGGAAGAACAGTTATGTACATTTAGCCATTATGGATGGTCGAAGAGAAGTAAATTTGTTTCAACAATTGCAATTTTAGTAAAAAATGTATTAAATTCCATTAGATTGCTAATTTAGAGTTCTCATGCTAATTTTTATTACAAATATTATATGAAACAATACACCGTATATACTCAAGTATAAACTGATCCGAGTATAAGCCGAGGTACTTATTCTATCTACAAAATCTGGCAAAATATATTGACTCGAGTATAAGCCAAAGGTTAGAAAAGCAAAGTGGAGTTTGTGGAGTTTTCTAAATGATAATAATACAGAGAAAGCACCACTGCCCCTAGGAATTAATCAAACAGGATTAAACTTAGTGCCCCAACCTCAATAAATTTGAGAGAACACAGGATTATTGTTATTACAGGATGGGTTTTCAAGGAAATTCTTATGATTCAAACATGAAAATTCTATTTAAATAATGTTTATTATTATTATTGGGACCAATACATGGAGTGAAAACATATTTTCATTTAAGAATCATAGGATGTGGAGTGTTCTATTTGAACTAGTAAACTAGTGGAGTTTGTTAACATGAGATCAGCTGTTTGTTGAAGAACAGGAAGCTGCAGCTAAAGAGGGAAGCTCTCCATGCCTGAAATTCATCCATCTGGGACCCGGGAAAGGTGAGTGGACCCTCGGCTGACTTGAGTATAAGCTGAGGGGAGCACTTTCTGCCCATTTTTTGGGCTGAAAAACTCGGCTTATACATGAGTGTATACGGTAACTGAAAAATTAGAATTTCGAAAATTGCCATGAGAACTTGAAAATTCTCAACAAATTTCAATCTGTAAAATCCTAATTAAAGTCCAATTAAATGGACTACAATTAAAAGAAAAATGCAGATTTTCGTGATCAACAGTATAACATATTTTAAAGCTAAAATATTGGGTAGATTTTCAACTTTTTCGACAAAAAATCTAAGAAATTCAACAATCTGAAGTTTTGGCAAAAAATTTTGATGTGAAAATCACAGAATTTTCAACCATCCCTATTAGCCATCTGATCGATCTGTGCAATTTAAATATCGATTGTCAGTCTAATATTGATCAACTGTACCATCACACAGTGTGATCCTTGGAAATCTCTTTACAGGTATGTGAGCATGCTTCATAGTATGGCTAGATATAAATCAATCTAAACACCTTAAAACCCCATATATTTGTGCAATCTACTGAAATGTTCCAACCTGATCGATCGGCTTCAATTTAATGCTTCATTTGCATCACTTTTGGTTGACCAACTCAGTAAATCAATTTCCTATTCATTAAATGAAATGAAATGATTTATCTCTTTTTTAAGTTGACCAAACACAAAACATCTGCCCATGTATGGCCTTCTTAAAGTGCACCTTAGCTGTCATTATGATTCACATTTGCTTTAAAATCCTAAAACAAATATGGTGACTTGTCCTGCTCTCATCTGCAGCAGTTGCCATGTTTATTTTTGTTTAGTTTCCAGTCTCCTGGGGATTAATAGCTGCAGTAACGTGAACGGCCACTGGGGGGGGGGGGGGGTATTGTTATCAATGGGAAAAACATAACTTCATAGACTTGTATACAAACGTGATGATGTGAATAATTTCTATATATAGCAAGAAAAGCTGAAGTGAGAGAAACACAATATTGCAGAGGGGGATGAGGTACATTCAGGAATATCTCATTAGGTTTTTAATCTTTTTTCTTAAGAGGTCGTCCCCATAATAGGATACAGAGAACATATTATTAGTTTAGGTGTGCTTTAAGCTAATTAGGCTCTAATGCAAGGGGGAGTGAGTAGGCCTCAATAATATGTAAATGTCCTGTCTGTTTCCATTGGAAGTTTGAAGTTGGATTCTGGGCCAAAATGCTTGACAATGCAACTCTGTTGATACAGTAAAGTACTGTTTTAGTATCTGGCTGTCTGAAGCTATCTGGCTGTATGACACTAGTTGCATAGAACTACAAATGCAGTAGCAGGATGTACAACGCTTTAATGGTTTGTGTTCAAATGTGCTTTTAGCTGCCCGTTGGGCATTGGCCTTTGCAACACCTTAAGCTGGCCATAGACATCTCGATGCCAGGTCAATTTCTCGGCAGATCGACCATATGTAATGACGTCATGCCAAGAATCAGCCAAGCACCCTTGGTGTGCCGGCATTTACTTTGGAATCTAAAATAGGGAGGTCGATCTAAAAACTACGGATATGTCCAGAATTTGTTAGATTGATTTATGTCCCTATTAAAATGCCCCCATACACCTTAGAATCTTGCCATACAATTTCTGTACAATCCACTTTTGTTCTACCAAAACCATGTAATATGAGGGACTTTCTAAACCTTCCAATCACTATGTATTCTGTCAAGGAGGACCCGGCACTACATAGTTGTTGGTAGATCTAAAGAAAATTGTATGGAGTGATCTAAAGGTGTATGGGGGAATTAAGGTGGGCTTGTTTGTTATGCAGCCGATTTCATGGCAGATTGATCGCCGCAAGCGCATGGCATAGTAGATCTTTGGCGCAATCTCCTGCAAATTGAACCGTCTATGGCCCCTTTACATATGCACACATTGTTATAGCTACCAGGTATGAATAGTGTAGGAAAGCAGGTGAGCAAAAGCTGATTGTGTTTCATTATTTAAGCACCTTCACATTTTTTACACATCTGCCACGCCGAGGAATGAATAGTGAATGAATAGAATAGAAAGTCAAATACTTTATTCATTCCTCAGCTGTAGAGCTTCATATGTCACCTTCTTGCTTGCTAAGCAAACTACGGTAAATATTTAGTATGTTTATATTTCTCTTTTCTTAAAGTTTATGCAGAATGAATTAGAACTGGAGAAGTTAAGGAGAAAAAATAGATGGAGCTAGATAGGATATGTATAAACCTTTCCAAAAGTCAGCCCATTATTCAGTTGTTTCACCTATAATAGAGATGCCCAGCCATCACATCTAGCGAATACAATTGTTCCCAGTTGGCTTGGTCCTTTTCTCTGGCCTTGCTGACTGGATTCTCAGTCCTCAGGACACACACTTTTTAGTAACATTTAAATACATAAAATAAAGAGGTCTCCAGCAATTGTCACTATATGCAGTGAGTCTATCTGCACATGATTATGGCTCTGGGAACATTACATTTAATGAGCATCATACTGGCCTGTGTTTTGAACCTTCTCATTATTCCAGCTGCCTAGTATGTCAAGTAGTGCTCCTTTTGTAAAGAAGGAACGGTGGCTATTCTTGCTTTGCAAGATTTTAATGAAGCCAAATGTTAGGGTAGTCTTAGAAGTCCTTCTAGGGCAATCTTCTGTTTGACTTTATAGATCACCTTACTTTGTATATGTGTCTGATGGAGTTAGTAAAAGAAATGAAGCTTAGTTATTGTAATACTGGCCATTGTACCAATAAGCATAGCGCTTCCACATACCATTCTGAATGCTTGGATGTTCAGAACTGTGAAACAAAATAAAGCAAAAGAAAATGGAGATATACTTACATATAGATATAGCAAGCTGCCAATTTTCTAAAGAAAATTGAAGCCACAAACTGTGCAAGAAACATTAGCAACAGGGATTATTCTGTTGTTAATGACAAGAGGCAAATCACATATACCATACCTGTCAACCCTCCTGTTTTGGATGGGAAAGTCACGTTTTTTATGTGGCTTTCCCGGCCAAATCCTGATTTCAACAAATCCAGGATTTTTCTTGGATTCGTGAATTTAGTAGGGAGAGGGCGTTACTCTAACTGCTAATGTCCCACCCCAGAAAATATCAGCACAAGTGGGGTGGGACATTAGCAGGGAGAGTAACGCTCTCTCCCTGCTAAATCAGCCGAGAGGTAAGCCCGGTACCGGAAGTAAAGTCAGTGGCATTACTTCCGGAACTTGGAATGTATAAGAACCATGGTCCGCATCCCAGGAGTTTGCCCCCTGTGTTGTTTGTTTGTTTTTTAAAGTTGACAGCTATGCATATACCCTTTGTGGAAAAAATGATAAAGTAGTGGTAGATAGTTTGATTCAAAGTTCTTAATCTAGGTTCATATGTTAAATCTTAAAAAAATCTTTTGAAATAAAGACTTGCCCATTGTGTATACAATCTATGGTGAGCTGTAAAGCTAGCCACACATGGTTCAATTTTAGCGTTCAATCGATGTTAGATAAGATTTTGTAGTTCGATGAAAAAATCGAAAATCAATTTAAATTTAATCGTTGCACACCACATGGGGAGTACGATTATTGTTCAATTTCGACTGAAAAGTGTATCGAAGTAATAAAAAATCGTCAATTGAATTCCTCTTACGATTTTAGTTTTAATCGGAAATGATGTGTTAAAGGGGAGAAGCCACACACATCGAGTATCATTGACTCGACCAAAAAAAAGCTGCAAGGAATGTAGTTTGATTATTGTACAATCGACCAAAATTTTTCAACCTGTCCGATCACGATTTAATCAACGATTTGACAAAAATCGATCAATAATCGTTGATTGTACTATGTGGGCAGAAAAACGATTTTCTTTCAATCGATCAAATTTTTCATCGGAAAGCGCAGATTGAACGCTAAAATCGAACCATGTGTGGCTAGCTTAAGTGCTACAATCCACCAGACAATAAGAGCACTCCATGCCATTTACAAAATAAACAGAGTGTTTCCGTTCTATATTTAATAGGGTGTGATCTCCGCTTAGTATTGATTGTGGTGGTCAATGCGTGGATGTCAGATATTCAGGTATATGATTAAATAAGGGAGATATTGATTTTGCCAGTGTATGCCCACCTTCATAATAGGAGACTGTCCCTATTTACATTTATCCCCCAGCTTGATCACTTACTAAATGGGCAATCAAATCTTGAGTGATGTGAAGTCTTGATGTGATTAAGTTTTTATATACTTTCTTTTAGTATATAATGATTGCCTTTTAAATCCCTGCCTCATCTTCATACACACGCATTGGTCAACACATTTACTTCAGCAACCACTACAAATGATATGCATGGCACAAAGTAACTATGTTGAAAGAGGGTGGAGGGCAAGTCAAATGTACTAAAGGACACAAAACATGATTAACTTTCATTCCTAAAACATTTAAACCTTAGGTGACAGTCCTACATGAAAGGGCTTCCCATCTCACTGTCCGTGCAGTCCTGTGAAATGGACTTGAAATGACTGAAAACATTGGTAATCACAGGGGCCTGGCATTAAAGGGGTAAGAGATGGACTTCAAAAGCGAGAGTGAGACGGCAGCACATACATTGTTGAAGTCTGCAACTTTTATTTTGTTCTCTTTGAAGAGTGAAAATTGGAGGGGGAAAAAATCAAACATTTTTGACATAAACTCTGACACTAAAATTGCAACAGAGTGAGAGATGAAAAGAAGGCTGCCTTGATTGTCTACAAAATAAGAAAGGAGTACCTCTATAATCATTGATCCTGAAATGTTTCTTCCAAGATTAGTGCTCTCTATGTGAAGTGTATTGGAAATGCCAGAGAAAGCCGTTCAGAACAGAAAAGGATACTTTGCAATATAACCATGCTTTAACCCTCTGCCAGCCATAGAGACACGTTTCTATCATATAACTAGGTGTATACATATACTATCCAATATCTGGTACTGGTTTAACTAAATTGATACATCCATAGAGTATAAGTGAATATAAAATACAATATAAGGTAAAAATGGACAGCATGTATTGGGAGGTGATATTAATATTATTAGTGGGTTGAATAAACTCAGGGCCATTCATTTATTTTAAAGGTGGTAGATCATAATAGTCGACAATTGCCTATCAATAACATTGGGAGGTCATCTGGTGTTCATCGGCCCCTCTTTCTAGATTCTATGCCTAATGGGGGTCTTACCACAGGATAGAGGAACCACTGCAAGACTAGACTTTAAAACTTTCTTGAAAAATTTGACACATGGGGGAGAAGGCAGCTGGAGTGTGAATCAGTATGTACCATATATACCTAAATATAAGCCAAATTTTTCAGCACCTAAAACATTTTGAAAAAATTAAATTCAGGTTATACTTAAGTCAAGAGATGGAAACATTTCACAGGTGAGTTTATTGCAAAGCCCCTGATCATGGTGTCATCACAAAATTAGCAAAATCATACCTCTAGCACATGTAGTCTTTGTATAAAATATGTTAAATGAATTCAAGTCAAAACATTTTAAGTTGATTAACCTTGGAACTTAATTTATGCAAAAACTACATTAACTAGAGCAATACTTTTTTCTTTACAATGTTCCTGCAACCCTTCTCTTCTCAACCTTTGATGATGATATCATTTTCAATTGCTTTGCAATTAACTGACAAATCAGATTAAATAAGTTGACATCTGCTGACATCCCCCAAAACTAAAGTACATTTGCTGTGTGTTTCTGCACCTTAGCTTCTGAATTTGCCATCCTAGGATTACATATAAATCATAAATTTTTTCCAGATTTTTTGTAAAATTAGGAATCTAGGGTAATAATTAGGGTTGGTGTATAGTATATAAGGTTAATGTCTCATAAGCCAGGATAAAAAATGTGATGGAATGTTTATTTCGGAACACATATAGTAGCTTCTTTAGTCTTATCCAAAACAAAAAAGGATTATGAAAGAATGCGTCATGCAGTATTTATGACCTGCTTTTTAAGCATTTATATACTATTTAGATTTTTGTGTAAGTGAAAAGGCAAACAATTCATTCAAAACTTCCACTTGCAGTATTTTGGAAAGTTTAATGCGTGTTATTGTTTAGCCCACTTAACAGAACAAAAAGAATCGATGAATCAGAAAAATGAATCTTTGTCATTTACCCACTTTACACCTGGCAGTCTAGTATGGGATCACTAGGTTAGAAGAGAACAGAAATTATAGTGTGTAACTCGGAAACTGAAGAGTCTTAAACTATCTTTTTCATAATACATAAAAAGCAAACCTTTGTCTTATTATTGCCATTCTTATATTAGTTTAAAGATCCAAAGGTGCAACATTCTTTCAAAGTAAAACATTTCAAATCCTACACAATCCTACGTAACAAAGGCCTTTATTCAATGCAATAAATGAACTGCAGGTTCATTGAACAATGTATTGTGTGTGTGTATTGTGTATTTTGCTCTTCTACACATAGATTTCAAGGACCGTTTTATACAATGTGTTGAAGCAACAATGGCCTGGGGCTATTGAATTGTTGTTATACCAGCTATTCCAAGTGAGGTGCCCTGGGAAGACCTTGGACAAGGTAGAAATCAATTGACAAGAGATGGTCACCTTGATTGGTACAATGTCTTGTACAGAGGTGAGAAACCCTTTTACAAATTGCATAACATGTAAAATGTACAATTTGTAGCATTGCACGCATAGCTATCCTGGCTTTTTGTTCTAGTTTGTATTCTAGATGGCCTGTTTTCAGAAATTTCCAAATGTGACTTGGCTATCTTATGTAAACCAAAATCGCTGTACCTCAGGTGTATTATAAAACCAGCTCAAAGGAATAAACTGGATTATATTTATTTGTTTTAATTAAAATAAAAAATTAATTGGTGAGATTTTGTGTACTTAAGTTCCAAGACCTACATACTCGACATGGAAGTTTTAAGGTTGTCATACTCTCTTCCCTAACTCTAAAGTTTTGTTGAGTAACAAAACGTATGTACAACTAATGAGTTTACAAATTAATTTTCAAGGAGAGGGAGGCTGACATCTTTTATACAAAAGCCTTCAAAAACAAATATAATAGATCTCTTTTTCTTTAGACAAACATACATTTATCTGCGCTATATTTATATTAAGCTATTCACCAATATACAATGCTTGCCTTTACATATATGATAAAAATATAAATATGCAGCCAGGCATGCATAAGAACCTACTGGCGGGTTTAGCTACTGTAATATTTTAGGCTCCTGAAAAGTTTCATTGTATAATCCTTAAAAGTAATTTTTTAGGAAATGTTTCTACTTGAAATTTTGCAGCAGTTTCACTTCAGACCTACAATAAGAACATAACATATTATAACGTTCAAATATAAAACTCTAACATTACAAATATCATGGATATTGGATAAGTGCTCTAAAACTAGTAAAGTAAAGTAAAGATCTAAAAAAGCCACAAAACTTTTGCATATATGAAACTAAAGGCCACATTTACCTTATTAACTTTAATCCCCTTAATGGCGGAAGGGGCACCTGGTAGTGTCTTATATGGTGAATGCGTGACCACCCGCAGCCAAGAGACCGTTTGGGTGCCACAAGTGGTGCCCTCTTTCCCTGGCTAAGCACTGAGATTGCGTGGCGGAGGCTGGGAAGCTCAAA
Source organism: Ptychadena robeensis (assembly GCA_036250615.1). Classification (NCBI taxonomy): domain Eukaryota; kingdom Metazoa; phylum Chordata; class Amphibia; order Anura; family Ptychadenidae; genus Ptychadena; species Ptychadena robeensis. The sequence continues at coordinate 129,661,990 of CM070034.1, read as the reverse complement.
AGGCCCCCATACACGGGTCGGATTCCCACCGGATTCCGGCACGATCGATTCCGGGCGCGTGCACGCGAAACGATCGTGCCGGAATCACGTGCATCCCACCTTGTCCATTCGATCAGGTCCGATCGTTCGGGGGCCCAGAATCGGATCCGACAGAGAACCAACATGTTGGTCTTTTTGATCCGATTCTGCACACATCAGGGGGAGTTGCCATTTGTGAGGTGGACAATCGGACACGGAATCGTCCCGGAATCCATTGGACAAGGTGGTATGCAGCGATGGATACTCTTAATTGGGCGATTGATCGGAGCTCCAATTCCCGCTGAGATCGCCGGAATCGATCGGATCAGTGATCAATCGGCCATGGAATCTGACACGTGTATGGCTAGCTTAAGTTCCGCCCGATGGTTTAGTTTTTATGCAAATTAGCTTACACTTTTTAGCTCTGTTAGCTTACACTTTTTAGCTCTGTTAGAAACGTTTTTTTAAGGAACTAAGGGGAGCTTAGAAGTGTGAGAAAAGGGTTGAAAGTTTCCCTTGTTGGCTAAATCGATATTATATATTAAAAAGAGTACCGTATTTTTTGCCTTATAAGACGCACCGGCACATAAGACCCAGTGTGTAGGGCAAGAAATCCAGAAAAAAAAAGATTTAATAAGTTTTCACATCAATTGGGATAATGCAGTGAATTTAATGGATGCAATATCCAATTCAGCCAGCAGGTGTCACTAGCAGCAGTACACTGTCAGCTGAACACACGTCACACTACACTGATCTGAGAGGGAGGGGGGAGAACAGGCTGTGTTCAGTTCAGCTGTAGATAGCTCAGCAGATCGGCATCCCCACCAGGGAGGAAGTGCCGGTTTCCCGGGTGCTATTGGGACGATCAGCACCCCCTCCTTGGGGATGCTGAGCTATCTACAGCTGAACTGAACACAGCCCACAGCTCTCCTCTGTGTATTCCTTGGTGGGGATGCTGGGGATGCTGGGGATGCCGACAGTTCAGATGGGAGAGCCGAACATCGGCTCTTCCATCTGAACTGACAGCTCCTGCAGCTCCCCTCTGTCGGGAGAGCTGGCGGGAAGTCAATGTGCGACCACTGGCGGCCGAGTGGCCGCCGGGGTCGCGCATTCGGCGTATAAGACGCAGGCACTTTTTTGACCCCAATTTGGGGGGTGAAAAAGTGCGTCTTATATGCTGAAAAATACAGTATATATTGTAGTATATATTTAAGAAAGTAAGTAAATGTAAAAGTACAAAACTGCATGCAGAGAAAAATAACAAAGTTAAAATGAAATTATTTAAAATAAAGGTTAAAAATTAACCTGTTAAAAACCATTACCCTGAAATGTTGATTTCCATATATTAAACAGTACATTACACAAAACTGTGGACAGCACTTAAGTCATACCAACATCCTGTATAGCTATTTTTCAGTGGCCAATTAACCAAATGGCAACTAGAGGGGTTTTTTCAAAAATTTTACCATTTTGACGATTTCGAGTTAATTTGAAAGCCCCTGAACATGGTATCATCACCAAACTTGCTGGAGATGTATAGAAGGGTTGGGGGTATACTACAAAAAAGTATGCCTCTAACACAAATAGTTCTTGCACAAATTAAGTTTAAAGTCAAGTAAACATTTCGAAAATCTGAATTTCTACTTTGATTTTGAACTTAATTTATGCAAAAGCTACATGTGCTAATGCAAAACTTTTGTTTTCAAATGTTCCCACAACTCTTTTCTATATCTCATGATACCATTTTCAGAGGCTTTGCAATCAGCTCACAAAGTCAACTAGTCGAAAAATTTAACCATCTCTAATGGCAACTTTTATGGTCATAGAGGTGCGTTGAGGAAAACTGCTCAATCACTAAAGAGGCCTTTCATGCCTTTCATGGCATTTGCCAACTAACCTTTGAAATTGCTCAGATTTCTATACACAAACTACATTTCTCGTTTTGTGCTGTAAATGACTGGTCCCCTTTCTTCCCACTCATAATTCTTTAATGCAATTGTTGTTTACCACAGACAAGGGCAAAGATTAACACAGGCAAGGATATTTTTTGACACTTTAAATAGAATAATGTAAGCAGCAAATAGAATGTTATGATGGTGTTTTTGGTCTCCTGGGCTATCTTCGTCATCATTATGTGTTTTAATTTTATTAGTGTGATGCATTCTGTTGTTTCAATGTTTTTTTTTATTCCCTAAAACTCTGCATTATCACATTAATGCATTCCAAACAATGCATCATCATTAATGTAAACTAAAATCAAATAGCTGCTCAAACAATTGCGTTTGATGTTTCGGTTGCAATCCATTAGCATATAAGTAAAAGTGGAGCAGATGTAAATGAACACATTCCTTAAGGGAGCACATATTTTTACATATTTTGTAATAAGGAAACTGTCGCTCCCAGATGGCAGCCAGCTATTACTGCTGGTATTCACACTGGTGAGGCCCTAAAAAACAAATTAATTGTAGTCTGTTTCACGGCATGCAAGCAATAAGCCATCATAGGACACTCGTAAAGAAAACTTGCCCAAAAGATAATTTACCACGCACCTTAAAACCACAAAATCTATTAACCTTAATAAGAGAAAACAGCTGGCAACAATACAATTACCACTTAGCAACAAAAGATCCTTATCATCTCCCCATTTTAAAAGGCAGATTCAGTATCGTAATCTTTTCTCTTAAGTGCCTGCTTGTTTTAGTGTTCTGTTCCTTTCATATGTTCAGTTTCTACCTCTCAACGCATCAATATCTGATCCTCCGAGTCTTTCTCTCTCTCTGCTTCTCATATTTCCAGATTGCCTCAAGGTGCATCTAACCACCTCTCACAAATAATTTAGTCTGTAAGCCTTCACGTGCAGTGCCCTTGTCTGTATTTCTATCACTGCCTATTCATTTTAACAGTTACAAGTCTCCCAGTCCTTCCCATGTCAGCCCTAGTGGTGTACAAGAACTAAAATAAAGAAGAATAGAGAGGACATTACAAAGTAATAGTGGGAAGATATTGGAGTTGTGGGTGAAAGAGGCAAGGAGTTAAATGACAGGTAGATCTAAAATTGGAGTTGTGTGTATTGCAATGTAGAGGTAAAAGATCATCTAGCTAGAAGGTCTAGATGGAAAGGTCTAAAACCTTGTAGACACACAAGTGACAAGCTGAGAATTTGTCATGTTTATTGATGGATACTAAGTTCCCCAGTCGGCAAGTTAACAACATTTCTATTGAATTTTATGCACATTATACAAGCACTCAAAAAAATAAAATAAAAGGAAAAACAAATGTTTTGGAACATGCATTATTTATTCATATGACTCGGTCAAGGCTAATGCATAGAAAAAGGTGTTATGGCCAAGCCCCCAAAACTTTATACCAATACTCTAAATCGGGAACTTATCTTCCCATTTTTGCTAGGCAAGTCACGTTTTTTATCTGTCTTTCCCGGCCAAATCCCAGATGTTTCCAGGATTTTTGAAGTCGGGGTAATTTAGCAGGGAGATGGTGTTACTCTCCCTGCTAATGTCCCACCCCACACATCATCAGCACAAGCGGGGTGGGACAGGGAAAGTAATGCCCTCTTCCTAATAAATCAGCCATGAACTAAATAAAGTCCACAAACCCACACTAGGTGTACTGTGGTATTTAGTATACTATGTGTTAGCAGAGGGTCCTTTATGTGGTGACATGTAGCCTTCATGGTTATTAACAGCTTAATATAAAGCAATCTGTGTCTTCCAACACATTGTGGTTAAAATCTGCATAATATTTGTCAGTTATCTATGGTACAGTGGCCTTTCTTTGAGATTAGACCAGGAAGACTAATCTTTGCTCCCCTTCATGACTATGTTGTTGATTAACTGGTTGTCTGTCTTCATACAGAATACACCCCACAATGCCTATTGTTCTGCCACTGTCATCTACACAGTACAATATGGCCCCTATCACTCTTAACTTTAATTGCGCATTTTTATTCCTTGCAATGCATTCAAAAACCCACTTGCTACCTAATATATGCCACACCTTGGCCAGTGCCCATATAATGAGATAATTCATGCTATTCACTTCATACATCTATTGCATCCTCTATCCTTGTGTAGTGTTTTTGCTTTGTTATAGAGGGTCTCTTTTTTTGTGGGAAAAAAAAAATTATTGTTTACTTTTCAATTAATAAGGTATAAAGTCTGTCATCATACCAACTTGTGATCACATTTGTCACAATGATCACAATTTTAAACTGATGAAAATGTATTAAATATATTTGATCTCTGTAGCCAGGCCTGTAAATTAGTTTCTTGAATTGTTGCTGCTTGGTGCTAGATGCCAAAGTATAAGAGAGCGTGGAACTTTAGAGACCTAATGATTCCAATAAAAGTTTTTTTTTCTACCTTACAGAGAAGGTATGTCAAGCAAAACTGTTTCCACCTGTGTGAACCGCTTGCATTTTAAGCAGGGTTAACTATGGAGCAGCATTTGGAAATGGTTTGTAAAAATGCCTGAGTACTCTCGAGGGACACTCTCTGTGCACAATGTATCCTGCCTTGTGGTTTGCTGAATGCTTTAGAGTTTATACTGTATCTAAGAGTCAGTCAACTGGGATCAGGGGAGAAGATTGGATAACAATTTTACTAATCAAAACAATTTCTGAAACATTATTGAGCTCTAAAGACATTTTCCATTTAACTGAAAGCGCAGTCACAACAAGTCACTGAATCAAATTAGCAGGAAAGTTCCTTAAGCACACACGCTATGTCTTTTTCTCTACTGTACATACATTTTAGGCAAAAGAAATAGAACAACTGCTTTCACTTAATGGGTAGCAAGGGGACTTTAGAGGCATTCAAAAGACTTGTGTTACAAAAAAAGACATTTGTTTATATATACGTCTAAAAGGTACAAGTACAAACATGGGAATCCGAGTCCCCAGATCTTGATATTTTCCAACAAGTGAGTACACATGATATCAAACCATCTAGAAGTTATGATATATCATGTACAACATCCTCAACGCGTTTCGTATAAACTATGCTTCTTCTGGAGATTTGCTATACAGCAAGGTCATCTATGAATAACAGATTGGGTTAAAAAAACATTGTACATGTATGCCAATATCAATTAGCAGGTATCTCAACTGTATTTTCATGTTTCGGTAGGATCACATAGCAATTTCAGCTTGGGACGGTCTGGTTCTCTGGGGTGGGGGTATTTTATAGGGGGGAACCTGGCAAGGAGCAACGCCAGCACAGTATGGTTCACGAACACGGGCGGGGGGGTTAAATAAAGTAGATTAAAACTTAACATTTTAAAGCGTTTGTAGAGCGCATAAAGAGTACATATATACCATTTACACAGGTAGGAAACTAGCTAATAAGAGAAAGAAATTGATACAGTGGAAGTAAGGGGTAAATTCATTTTGCCCATTTAACCCCATACATGTTGGGGGGGGGGGCAGAACGTTATGCGGTTTTTGTACTATTTTGGTTGGGATGTGGCATCAAGGCTAAATTTGGGGAAGACCACACACCATGTTGCTTTGTTTCACAGTAAGATGTTGATTATTTTTGAATGAAAATTCTAAGGAAACTCAACACTGCTAGTCAACATAGGCAGGTACATGGGCCCTCATATTTTTTCAAATTTTGAATTGTATACGGATTGAAAAAAAGATTTCTTACCCTACTAGGCACGTTCATCCTCTCAATATGGTGCACATTTATAGAACACACCAATGAGCTTTACCTTTGCAGGTTGCTGTGACTCATTGACAGCATGTTCCAGTTTCTGCCAATATTCAGTGACTTTGTACAGCTTCATACCCCGGGCAGCTGCTCTGGTAGACATTCCTGCAAACAGCATGCTAAAAGCACATTCCCAGAAGCTTGGTGGATGACCATCGTATTTTTTGGGTGGCAAAAAAAAACTCATCCTGCAGTATTAAAGAAGTGTATATGTGAGTACACTAGGCTATATGTCATCTGTTTCCACCTTTCAAAAAATAGTTATCAGAACAAATTTAGGACTGATGGACAATTTATGTTTTTCCAATGCTTTTAAAATAGAAACACAAGTTGGCAATGTTTGTGCTACTGGCCGCAAAACAGACAATAGCCCACTCATGGAAGAAGCAGCTGACCCCTTTGCTGAAGTACTGAGTCGCATGGACTCGTTATTTATCAATGAAAAAACAGTATTCTCCTGGACCGGCACTCCAAATTTCTTAAAATTTGGTCACCCTGGATTGACCATGCCCACCCCACCTTGCCATCTGACCATGTGGTCAGGCTGTGATTCAGTAGCCCCCGTCCTCACCTACTCAGGGCACCACGCCCCCTATTTACTGTGCACAGTCAACCACTTCCCCCATGTCTTCCCCTTGTCATCCCCATTCCCTCTTTTTTGTTGTGTATGGTTTTGTGTTTGTTAAGTGTTAAATGTATATATGTATATATGTATATATATTTGTATGTTATTTTAATAAATAATATAATTAATGGTGTAATTTATTGTTATTATAAGTAATTGTAGAGTGTTTTTTACCAATCTTCATCCACCCCTGCACCAAGTGTGGGCTGCTCTTCTTCATTCTTCCTTTTTCCCATTCTCTTCTCCCATTCTTCTTCTCTAATGCTGGGCATATACGGCTCAATTTTGTAATCGATTTGAGCAGAATAGCCTTTGCTCTAATCTATTTGAAAATTTGAGCCATCCAGGCTTCCTTTAAGCAGGATAAACCGATCCCTCTTGAAAAAGTTTGGCCGAACAGGTTTCCAACATGTTGGAAAACCTTGTTCTATTTACATGACTTTGGAAGGGGACCGGCTGTAGTGGCTGATATTGATGACGCAGCAGTGCTGCGCCTCAATATAGATGTGTAGTGGCCCGAGAAACTAAAACTATAATGCTAAACTATAATGCATGCAAAATGTATTATATGCTGTAAATGCTTAAATGTACTACTTAGTGTGTCCCACTAAGGGTTACACTTGCTGTGTACGTGCTGCTCTAACCATGAGTCTTGGCTGGGTGTTTACTTTCTAGTTTTCCCTCCAAAATGTATGAGAGTTAGTCCTGCCCAGTAAAAGACCTTATGCCAGCCCATGTCAGAGGATATAAATAGGCACACCTCAGAATGTTCTGGGCTCTCTTGCTCTCCTGCTCTCTATTGATCAACAGCATTAACAACTCCCTGGAGTAGCTTCCAGCCCTGGACCCAGAGAAAAGGTCTGTAACAACACCCAGCCGAATGGTTCCAGCACCACGGGAGCAGTGCAGCAGCGTAGATTCCCCATGTATAAACGCCATCCCTGCCCTAATCCCTATATACCTATTATACCTAATATCCCTAATAAACTCTAAATAGCCCCTACTGGCTTGTGTGGACCTTCGATTATTGGGGTGTGAGCGGAACCTGGAAAGTGGACAGAGGACCTCCAACCTTAAAGAACCTGGTGTCATGAGTACGTTCAATCTTTACACTCGCACGGCACTACAGATGAAGCTCGAAAGCAGAGTGATCGCACTGCTCACGGCTGGGCATCTGTTGGACGGAAATCTACCCATGTCTGCCTTTATTTATTTATTTTTATTTTTTATTTAGTAGGTAATATTATTGTAATCAATGTGCTTTACTATATTGAGATACAACTATCACTGTTTGGTCAGTTGGTTCAGATATTATTTTGTGGCTTTCATCATTCCATCGATTCCTTTAGTATTTATTTTTAAAGCCGTTTTTCTGGTATTTCATTGTAGCTGTTTTATTTTGACTATTTTGAGTTTTTTTATTCATGATTATCTTTTTGTTTGTTGTAAGTTGTTACATGAAAAATGTAATACAAATGTACATTTAAAGTAAAAGCTATTTGTTTCCCTAAATAAAAATATCCTGCACTAATAATAAACCAGAGCATGCTGTGTGTCTCCTCTAGCACCAGAAACAGTGAAGGTCTTGGAAGGGGACTCTGTGGACAAAACCGAGCAGATTGCACTCGCCCTGAAGGAATAGCTTGGGATACAGTTAAGGTTTTCTCGATCAGCACAGCCTCATGTTCTGACACTGGCCCTTGGGGTGAACATGATCATGTCAGTTCCAAAATACATATAACCGTCTTGGTTAAAGGTACCTCGCTCACTAAGTATGTCAGTGATACCAGGCTTATGGCTGTTTCATGTCAGTTTAAGACACAAAGAAGAGTGTGGAATGAACGCTGTTCATGGTTACTTGTTTATTGTGCTTGTGGAGAGGAAAATGAATCTTAACAATACATTTTCAAGGCAAACTGTTTTATTCTCATACTCTAAAAAAAAAAACAACAACATATCTATGCATTTTAACTCATACACGTGAGGAAAGAAGTTTGTAAATCATTTTTCTTTAGGAACGCACAATAGCTGGTTAGCGTGGGCTGAAAAACAATAAAATGCTTTGTTTTCAATACTATGTTCTATGCCTAACTGAATAAAAATATTAGAACACAAAGTTAAGTGACACTTGGCTCCAATCCTATTATTTGTTTCAGTCTCTTTGTTTCCTTTTTTGTACAACATATTTGTTAATAAAGGATGATAATATACCCAATTTATCATTTGATGGTGATTTCAAAAAGAAGTAAGTAACAAAGTAAGGAAAATGCATTGTATATTCAGGTATTTTACTTACGCTCTCATATGCGTGTATTAGCTTTTGTAAAAAAAAGTGTTGTGATAAATGAATGTGGGCCATGGCCATTAGTATAAAACTGGTACACACTGTGATATCATAAGAGCCTTCACTCTTCTGGAAAGGCTTTACACAAAATTTTTAAAGAGAGAGAATCATTTTTTAAATGGACAAACTTAAAGCAGACCTATACGCACCTTTTTTACATTGTATTACTTGTAGCCAAACCCCATTGGGAACATCTGTAAAAAAAAAATTTACCTGTAAAGAATAATGCCTGCCATACACCCACAGACGTGTGCAGACAGACGAGCTCCGATAAGCTCTGAAATGCCACGGGATGACGTCATCACGTTGCATTCTGGGGCTGCTTAAATTGGCCAGGCACCCTTTGTGTGCCGGCCATTAGCTTCAATGAAGACGCCGGTCTTCTTCCCAAGAAGACTGGCCGTAATATGGAATCTTTCTTATGATTCAAGAGAACAGCATGTAAGTATAATTTTCTTAAATTAAATGTTTCTTAATTTTTCATATTACATGTAGATCTGTGTTATCTGTTGCAAAATCTGCAACAATTATCTAGGCAATCAAGTTAGGGGAATTGGACAACATCATACCAGTCGCAACTTTTTTTGATGTCATCTGCTAAAAAGTTTGCAACTACAGCACTAGGTACAGTAGCATGACTTTTAGGAAGTTTTAAATAAAGGAATTACCAAACCTCTTGCATTGGTAGTAAAGTAATAGCTCTCCCTGTGGTCAGGTAGGAGATCAACTCACTAATTATCACGACTCAAAGAATCCCTACTAACAAGAGTAGAAGTGCAGGGGAACTTATAGCTTGGCCGGCCAGAGAACGGAAATATCCGATATTCTCTGGCCGATGCCGTCAGTTTTAATGAAGGCGTCTTCATTGAAGCTAACGGCCGGCACATAAAGGGTGCGCGCCGATGCTGTCAGCTCTGGAGATCTGCGTGATGACATCATCAAGCTGCATTTCAGAGCTGATCTGTCCTGCTTTGTCAGCCCCCACTCGGTACGTGTGTGGGGGCCTTTAGTTTTTCAATGGCCCATACCCCTCTACCACCTACAACTCTACAGTACATCCCTGATTTTATCCTGCAACAAAATAAATAATGAGACATGATCAAAATAATCCAAATCAACCAATCAGAGAAGTCAAAATTAATCAGCCTAGAACTACCCCTAGGAGAATTTGGCATGAATTTGGCATGATCTACAAACAGATTTAAATGTCAAAGTTGTGTATTTTCTAAGCAGTGCATGGTATCAGCTTTCTTGCAGTCTGTTTATAACAAGACTGGAGAGAGAGATAGCCGGACAAGTAAGCCAATCGGTTCATGTGCTGACCAGAAGCATACCAATAGGAGACATGCTCATTATTATTCTACTTCTCCAGACAGATTGGGGAAAACCTAGAAAGACCAAGATTGAGATGAAGGGTGAATATAATAATGGCAGACATTAGACTTAAACAAAAATTAGGATCTGCCGTGTATCAGGTCAGCAACAACAGAAAAGCCCAAAAAGTTCTGAGGAGGAGCTAACATTTATAGACTCCCAGACGGAGTTGGCTTAAGGCCAGTAATAGGGCAGATTAGTATTGATACTCTTAGTGGGGAGTGGAGACATCTGGACATGTACCCAACCTCAAGTAGGCAGCAGGTGCACAACCCTTAAAGGGTCAGGCCCCACACAAACATATATACAGTAAATACATAGGTATTGTACAGGGCAAGTATATATACAGTAAAACATATACATAATAATTGAATAGGCCCTGTCACTACCCTAACCTTGGGAAAATCCATGAATGTACAAGCATTTATAACAATGCTTTAAAATATACATTTAGTGCCCTACACTGGTATTACTGGACTTTTCCAGTTGTTTTGACTAGGATACTGTCTCAATGGCTAACCTAGAACAAGTATTTCTGACATTTAGTGATATGTTTATAGCATGCTTGTTCCAGTGTATTAAGGACTAGTGATAAGCAGCATAGTCAATATTCAGATTCCCGACATTTCTCAAATTATTCTCCAAATATGCGAAGTAAATTAGATAAAATTCATTAGATCGGCATTTGTAATGTGATTCATTGCAAAAGCATGTCATGTTGTCATGGCGACATCTAGTGGCAGAATGTGAAATTGCAGATGTAGTGCCACCCTTTAAAAAAAACTCAGAGGTTCTTATTTGTGAACTCTTCACGAAAATCTGAATCTAAATATTTCATGCGCAATGCATGGTACATTCCCCAGAATCTTGACAATTCGAGATTATGAAGATATAGTACTATATTCAAGATCTTCATGGATTCTTAAAGTGCTGATATTCGTAATAAAAATTTGTCATTGGTATATAGTGGGATGTGCACTGTCCACTGAATATGAATGCATGTGTCAGCGGGATGTGGTCGCATTTTAATAATTTAAATTCATAGGTCACCTTATCACCAATGCAGAGGTAAAACAGTCTAAAACACAGGCAAATCACCCACAAACATCAACAAACCACGGGTTGGACATCATGTACACATCACACCAACAGGTCCATTATGCCCAATGGACAATAACCCCACCTAAAAAGTTATAGTCAGAGGCCGCCAGGCATCTAGCCCTCTCAAAAGAAAGCTCAGTATTAATACAAATCAAAGTAACTGTAAGTTTAATTCTAGTTCGAGTTCAGTCTGCTGAACACAAGTATGTGCTGAGATCTATTTTTCTTATTGCTTGCATCTGTATATTACTTATTCATGCGCTGTGTATTGCTATTATAACTAATTAAACTTTGACTCAGGCTATTGTCATAAAAATATGACATTGTTTCCTAAACTTTTTTTTCAATGTCTGATATTGTATCTCTTTGCACGTAGAAAATGGAACAGAGGTGGGAGAAGCGGATCTTGAATCTGTTCCAGGCTTCTCCCTAAAGGCAGACTGTGGAGGTAAAACGAGGAAAGTCTTAAACTTCACAATTTCCAATAATGAACAATCATTACTCAAATTACACCAAGCACTGATTAGGTTTAAAGTAATGAAGAAAACAACACAATCAATCACCATCAACCCTAAGGAAGTCAATCTGTACTCCAAGCACTGCAGGTGGTAAGGACTAAGAGCGCCATCTTCAGGACTACAAAATGGGTCTTTATTATGTCACAATGCACAGCTATAGTGTCCATTGTATACATTATTTACATGTAACAAAAAATATAATATCAAGCAGGAAACAAAATCTTTAATTAATGTTCAATTCTTTTTGCTGTGTTAGTCACAGAAAATGAAAATAAACTCATCAGAATTTTTCAGTATTCCTATATCATATACATCATTTAGTGAGCATGAATTAATATTAAGTGCTTATATGAAAACCTCTTCAAACTATCACAATAATTTGTACTGTGTTAATGGCTGTTGCAATGTTTTGAAGCAAACCAATCATTATGAATGGCTGACAGATTCCTAAAACTTAACCTGAG